>JABWTJ010000629.1:0-424451 GCA_016801875.1 Solanum sitiens
GTCCAAGGATCTCCTACATTATGGTTTATTGTAAAGTGTAGCATTATTGTACTAATGATTTATGTGATAAGGGTCGTGTCCCTAAAGTACTCTTATGATGTTGAGTCTAGGATGGAAAAAAGAGACTAGAGTCTTTAACTATGTATGATGATACTTTATATATATATGAAGTAATGTTCAAGCATATGATGTGCTAAGAAAATTTTAAATTTTCCGCTAAATTTACCTATGATAATATGATAAATGATGACTATGGAATTGTATAAGACCTCCGAGAGGTCCAGTACGCCGTGTTACTTCCCCCGATGTGACAAACATGGTATCAGAGCATGAGATTTATGAAAGTGGTTTTAGGTTCCAAAAGTATCATATTGCCACGTCTTGTAGAGTCTCGATTATCGGTGGTGAGTCGTGACACATCTATGAGCGAGAGTCTATAGGACAATAGAGTTTCCCTTCTTCATCATTCTCATATCGTACCATAGAACTTAACTCTATAAGATCTCTCTCTTATGTTTTCTTGTCCGGTAGTCTTTTAGATATGATTGCTTGGATGAGATGGTACTCTATGCTTGAGGGAGAAAATGTGAGTTTTGATGCTTATCTTGGTTTTATGATTTGATGAGTATGTGTGAAGTTGAATATTGTATGCTTTGATAATGTGATACCAATTATGGCTATGTATGCAAAATATGAGAAATGATATGTTATGTTGATATGATGTCCCTTGTGGCTATATATGAGACCTACGTGTATTATATCAATATATCAACCCAAGCCCAAACCCATGATCCTAATATTCAACTAGGGCTTTTACCACCATTAATCATAAGGCCAAAATTCTCTATAAATTATAATTAACGAGGATTCTAAGTTGTAGGAATCAAAATACGTACTAGGAGAGTAATTAACTTACCCTTTAGCGAGACAAATTGTGAAAATCTAATTATAAATGTCTTGGATCGTCGCCTAGCTCTCAATAATGAAATTTTTCATAAAAAACGATTTTGGGTGTTCCATTGATTAATTCACGACTAGCCCACCAAGGTGGGCCCTATCCCACCACAGAGGGCCAACCCTGGTGACATTAATCCTTCCTCAAATGCTTAGAATGAGACAGAACCTCACAATTTCATTTCCAAGATATCATTTCGCAACACACCTTCAAACAAGGAAGATTTAAAACAACCCTGTTACGCCAAGATCAATTTCGGAAATTTTACTCGCCCAAATTTTATTATGTAAAGCCCTAAAGGCTCCCTAACGCCTTAGATATGCACTCACGTGATTAAACTCACAATTAAATCCCTCTTCCATTACCAGATTGTCCTATACCTCACCAGAATCACATTTCGTCAAAGTATGTCCTAGGCTAGAAATTTCTAAGTTAATACTCAAAAGTTTTCTAGCACAAGTTTCTTCCCCATTGACTTTTCCATAACTACAGGAACCGATCGTGACACATATAAGAAATAAATTGACCTCTAGTCATAGAATACCCCACCCCCTTCCATTCTAGTTATTCATCCAAAATCAGCAACATTAATGAACACATATCATAATAATCAATCTAAAACAAACAAGTATTTTAGCATGCAGAATTGTGTGACCCTACATTAAAATGGACAGTCTAGTTTGCATAAACTATGGTGTTGATATCAACCATTGATGTTTAATTAATAACTCAACAAGGCCATTTTATGTATGTACATGAGCTACAACATATTCAATTTTTATCTATTTAATAGGGAAAAAGCTTTTAAAACATGGCAGGAAAGCTTCACAATGTTATCAAGGCAAATAAACTATATCTTATTACCATACTATACTTATAATCTTCATATTTTTCCCAATAATTTTTCAAGAGACGAATTGCGATATGACAATAGCCATACATGCGACCATCTAGAAGAAGCACTTATTAAGATCATAAAGTATTTAAAAGATCGACCGTGGATGAATAAGTCCACAAATAACCACATGTATACATTATAAAAAACATAGTGGGATCAATCACAACTTTTATTGGTAAAATTATCAAATAACTTGTGTAGATAACAAATAAGAAAATTCAACATTTAAAAGAAACTTTATGTTATGAATGTCCAATTGATTTTTTTATAATCCATCTCAATGTTATAAATTAAGAATGTCACACACAGTTATTCCAAACTACAAAAGTATTGTGATTAGTAAATATTTTATTTAATATAAAATGTGCCTCAATTGCACTAATATTTGTACAGTACAAGTTAGAAGATAAAGAAGGAAACTTATATATAACAAATGTTTTCTCATAGACATTCTTGGTAATATGAAAATATCAAGATTCATTTCTTCCATTTTCTTGATATGATAATCATTTTTATGAATATCATTAAAAAATAATAAGTTTCTCTGAAACATTGGAGAAAATATAATACTATCTATGATGACTTTATCTCTCCTAGGCAAAACTAAAATGGTTTTTCTGAAGCCCTCTATCATATTAGTAAAATATAAAAAATTATGGTACGCTGATAATTTGTTATGAAAGAATAAGAGGAAGAAAAAGAGGAAAAAGAGGAGGAAGAAAAGGAGGAGGAAGAAGTTCAATCAATATTTAAACAAATTTCATTATCTTTTATTGTGCTAATATGAACATTACTATTAGGACAAAAATAGTATAATAAGCTTTTTGAAATCAAATTCTTAGTCTTAAAAATGGTAAAATCAAACTTTAAATATAATGTACATTACAAAGTTGGAATTCAATAGTTTTCATAAACAACCTAAAAAAGATAACTTTAAAAAATATTTAGTTTAATAACTAATATAATAATAATTTTTCTAAGAAAGATTTTCATTGTGTGCCTCCGGTATGAGCTCAAAATCCCAAAGGTAAAGAAAAGATTGTATTGGAGGACTTAATGTAGCATCTCCTGAGTTGACAAGTGTTGCATAATCTCCCAAGTTCACTTGTTGATGCCCATATAAATCTTCATTTCCTCTTTTTCTCTTTTTTTCTGGCCACAGAAAGATTACAAAATAATAAAAATCAACAAAGAAAAAGATAATGAGCGTGAAAACAACAACAATAACACCAATATATATAGTAACTAGCTTACCAATGTTTGAAGGGATGTCACGTTGAGATAAGTAGTTAGCTTCTCCCCGATTCTTAATGTATACCCCATTATAAGATTTAGTACATGTTCCAACTACATAATTTTTTATCAATTTGTTACCGTGCACAAGTGGTTTACGTCTTGGTGTCACCTGCAAATTAAATTATTAATGATAGTGTACAAAAGAGTCAATCTCATTATGTATTCTAATATAATAATTTTGAGCTAACCTTAGATGTTTCTTCATTTTCTCTTGATTTCTTTGCTATTTCAGGAACTTCCCCATATACAACAAATCTATACACTTCTATCAAACACCAAAACTTTTTATTTGTCTCCAAATGAAGATAGACCTATTTATCAATAATTATTAAATGCTTATCACAAACTCATCAAAGAAAATATACATAATCATTTTTGTTGGCAGGGAAACATGCAGATTATTCAAAAGAAAACTTACATAATCTATTATTAAGCCACCTGGACGAGAAATATTATTGATGATCCAATTTTGCCTTCTTTGTTCAAATGTATGAGTATGCATGTAGTGCATATTTTTTGGTAAAATCTCATTTTGCCACCAAAACGATATGTATAAAATTCAAATTTATCCAATATCAATTCTCAAAAGGTAATTATCTATACAAAGTGGGGAGTATCAACATTTTGTGATCAAGTGGTACACAAGATATTGGAGTATCAATATATGATATTCTAAAAGATCAACACAATACGATGAAGTGTGTTTCTTCTACTTCTATCTAAAAGGATAGCTCACACCTAGCTATAATTGTTTCTGACATGTTTGTATAGTAAATTTTGAATGAAACTGTAGAACTCTCTTACTAGACGACCTTTATAAGTATATATATACACACACTTCTTTGGACTTTTTTTTTGTTGTGCTAAGGGTTTATCAGAAACAACAGCTCTACCTCAAAGGTAATGATAAGGTTTCTGTGCATTTTATTCTTTGCATATCCCATTTCATCGGATTACACTAGGTTTGTTGTTTATTATTATTATTATTATTATTATTATTATTATTAGTAGTAGTAGTAGTAGTAGTAGTAGTAGTAGTAGTATTAGTATTAGTATTAGTATAAGAAATATTATTCACATGAAGTATCTAAATATTGTTGTGATACATATCACATCTTTAAACTTTTCAGAAGAACGTTTTTCTTGTTATAAAAAAGAAATAACATTAAAATTTTATTTATGCATTGATAAAAATATTTTCATATGTGTTAAAAGGAAAAAAATAAACAACTTATAATTGGAGGAACTTTTACAAAGCGAACCTGAAAAATATCAGTATTAGTTTTTTCCAGTGCAATAAAAGATATTGGAACGCCCATTAATGTTGCATCCTCATCACCATCAACTTGGTAATGCTTATCCATATTCTATTCAAAAGTATGAAAAAAAAAAATTAGATATATTTAAAAAATGAATAACTGTGTGGAGTAATTGAGAGGACGTTCAAAAAAAATAAAAATTGATCGCTTGCTAGGAATTTACATACACACACGCGTGCACATACACACGTACACGCACACAGACACAAATTATATATATATATACACACAAACACACTTCTTTGGAGTATTTATTTTTGGAGCTAAGGGTTTATTAAAAATAACTTCTCTACCTCAAAGGTGCTGATAAGGTTTGTGTACACTTTATTCTACTCATACCTCATTTCATCAAATTACACTAGGTTTCTTGTTGTTTATACTATTATTATATACATGACATATTTAAATATTGTTGTCATACATATCATATCTATTAACTTTATAGAAGAACATTTTCTTCTTTTCAAAAAGAAATTAACATTAATTTTTTGTTTAGGTATTCATCAAAAGATTGTTGTATATGTATTAAAAGGAACAAAAACAAACAACTTATTATTAGAGAAACTTTTTCAAAGCGAACCTGCAAAAATTCAATGCTTGCTTTTTCCAGTGCAATAAAAGATATCCAAACGTCCATTAATGTTGCATCCTCATCACCATCAACTCGGTACTGCTTATCCATATTCTAGTTGAAAGTATGAAAAAAATAGTTAGATATTTTGTAAAATGGTAAATTTTATGGAGTAATGGATGAGAAGACTTTCAAAAAAAAATACTAAAATTTCTCGCTTGCTAGGAATTTACACACACGTAGGCGCGCACACACACACGTACACAAATTTTATATAACTATATATATATATATATACACACACACATATGACTACCAATGTTATGCATTTTGTAACAAGATCAATGATGGTTGTGCTTATGCATCTCTTAAGATTCAATAAATAATTTTATGTGATATGAAAGGTTCATCCTAAATTAGAATTTTATTCTATATAAATTAATATTTTTGTTGAAAACTACATTAAAAAGATTGTACTTCTAAGGAAAATGTTAATGTACAATTATAAGCAGGCTTATCTTTTAGCATTCAAATCTTATTACATAATCATAATACAAAGATGTTTATTCAAAGATTCATGCACAATTTATCATTTAATTATCCATTCAAACTTTGGTGTCTTAGATATAATCATAAAAATGAAATGAGACGTCAAATATGTTTGAGAACTAATACTACTACTACTAGTATTATTATCTATATGTATTTAAATTACTATTTTACTTTATTATTATTTCTGTCACTATTGGCCAATTAGTTTAGTTCAAATACAGAAATGTGGATCAACATAGCCTATTTTGTTTTATTTTTGATTGAGATATAGTTAAATGTTGTTGTTGTTGTTGTTATGCGACTTAGATTTTTAGCTTGAGGATTTTTTCATCATTCTTCCATAAGATAACTAATATTTAAAAATTTAGTACCAAACAAATCAAAAGATTTGTGTACATGTGTTACTAGGAAAAAAAATTAAATACCTTATAATAAGTATATTAAAGAGTAAATGATTTTTTTAAAGCTTACCAATGAGATACCAGTTTGTGGTGCAATAGAAGATAGAGGAACTGCCATTATTGTGTCTATACGATCAACTTTGTGATGCTTATTCATTTTCTAGAAGAAAATATGAAATAAAAAAGTTATTATCGAATAGATCAAAACATTTCCGTACATGTCTTAATTGAAAAAAACTAAACACCTTATAATAAGTATGTTAAACAATAGAGAAATTTTTTCAAAGCTTAGCAATGAGACACTACCTTTTGGTGCAATAGAAGATATGAGAATAGCCATTATTGCATTTCTACGATCAATTTTATGGTGCCTATCCATTCTCTAGTAGAAAATATGAAATTAATCGAAGTTGTAATAGAATATCAAAGATAAAATAGTTGTTTATCCATAAGTCTTATGATTTCAATAACAAGTGCAATGATTTTCATGAGAAACTCAAATTTCTTAGAAACTTTTCTAGCATCTTCACATATTTATTTTTTTACTTTCTATTATTGTAAAGAAATTATAGTTTCAATGGTCACACAAACTAATTTATATTTTAATATATTTATGTATAACATAGTTTTAGGAGAGCAATAATAGTAAATCAAGTGTTCTATGTTAATTCAAAGTTTGTTCAATTTTCATCAAATTTACCATGTTTAGTTAGTAGGCATTTAGACATACGATTTTCTCTTGTAATTTTAAATCATTAGATGAAAATTTGATTAGTGATTTCATCTCGTGATTTTAAATTATGAGATGAAATCTCAAATTCTCCAAAAAAATTTAATTTGATAATTTCATATCATGATTTCAGATTTTTCGAATATAAATATTGACCCACAAATTTATATTTCATATATAAAAAAACAATTACACAACTAAAGATTTTTTTGCGAGGATACGAAAGGACTAATGAAATATATACAAAAAGTAAACATGATAATATATTTACTAATTCTATTGACCACGGTCAATTTTATTAAAGAATACTTAAACAAAATTAAAGTTTACTACAACTCATTTTTAATCTTACCTTTTCATTGAACAAAATTAAACTCTGAACAATAAATATTCTATCTTTTAGAATAACTTTTTAATAGTGTATTGTTCTTTTAAGTTTTTTCCTGAAGTTTTGCTTATTTGGTATGATTGTAAAAATAAATAACTGGGATACATTTGATAGTTTTCATAACTTATGCGAGTTTTTATATTTATGTGTCAAAAATACAATTTAAAAAACCAAATTGCATGTAGAGACAAAGCTTGAAGTTGATTTCATATTATCATTTCATCTCACATGGTTGTTAATTAGTCAAATATTTATTGTATGTGTATAAAGGTTTCAAAAGACTTCCATATGTGGTGAGTTTAATTAAGGATAAATGTTTTATTTCCTTCATAACCACACAGGTTTTGTACCGAGGTCATACCATAGTAATTTTCTAAGTAATGTATGGTTTGAATTTGAAAAAAATATATTTTTATATTTTTAATACTTGAAAACAAATTCACTCTCAAAAATAAAAATATTCTTGATGCATCATAGGCATCAATTCTATAATAACTATTCATTGTGTTATGAATTTTTTCTTGGTATATTTTAGGATACTCATAATCCCTTTTGGTTTAGAAAACCTTTTGTCCAAATAGATTTGGAACTTAATATATTTTCCTTCTTGGATTTGGAGAACCTTTTCCTTATAGGTCTGGGAAAATAGGACTTTATATGTAGAGATACAGTTGGGGATTATAAAGCATGGTACACGACACAATGTAGTCCTAAAGGCTTGAGAAAATTGTTAGGAAAACACTTCTTCTTTTGTTTCATAGTGGAAAACTCCTTTGCTTTCTTCTTAGAGGATTAGGCCTGGTTGAACTTCATTAAATCCTTATATTATTTTTTGTTCTCTGTTATTTGTTTGTGATTGTGTGCTAGTTAGTCCTCGATATTCTCACAAAAATAAATAATGTTATATGGATTAAAATTATCTTGAAAAACTTATCATTGTTTACATGAATTTAGGGCTTAACTAAGAAATGACATAATTGGAGAATATAACTTAGGCTTATTAAATAACCTTTAAAAGTATTATTTAAAATATTATTTGTCATATATTTGACGGGTCCTCAAATTGGACTCATCTAGGGCCTTATTTTAATGCAAATAGTGTCCTCGATTGTTTATTTTATCTCGATATCTTATAAATCACCTAAGATTCACATATTTGTGGATTTGGTAGGAGCATGGACACTTAGGCGAAAAATGGAAGAAAAACGGAGAAAAAGAGTTGAAGATGCAAAGGTGCGCATCGCCAAGCACACTTGGTGATCCGTCGAATAGCAAAGTTTCGACTTATGTTACAGCAAGTGAGCCCTGAAGAAAGTAGATCAAAAGGCGACGAAAAAGAGCAATTGGGGCTTTGCTGATCAGTTCCGCGAAGCATAAGATTATCGCCCACCGATAAAGAACACAAAGACAAGAAAGGGATTGTGCAACCGACGATGAACTGAATGAAGGGAGATTCGCCGAATCATTAGACGAATCACGACTAACTACGCCGAAAAGATTCGCCAACACAATTCTGAAGTCTATAAATACTGAACGCTTAAATTAAGATAAATAAAGTAAGAGAGTAAAACAATTTTACACTTGATATTTTATTTTAGAAACTTTCTTCTTATGTTTTCTCTCAAGTTTGGAGAGGGTTTTATGGAAGCTATAAGAAAGAAGTTCTTCTTCCAATTTTGGAAGTCGGTCTTCTTCATTTACCTTTTTTTTCTAATTTTAATATTAAATCTCTTATACCCACTTGATTTCTTTATCATTTTAAGTCTATTTGATTATTGCTTGATGAGTGGCTAAAAAACCCCATTCTTGGGGTGTCATTTAGAAATTATGGGTTGATTAATTTGTTGGGTCCTGCATGCTTGTAGCTTAGATTGCATTTTAATGGTGATTTCACCTAGTGGTTGTAATTTAACCTAATGGGTTTTCAATTGCAAATACAAAATCACCCATATGTTTTCGGCTTACTCGACAGAGAGGTCGTGAAACTAAGACTACTAGACTGATCTCCAAAGTAGTGGGTCGACATGTGATTCAGTGCGAGAAGGTGAGCCCTAGTCCCATATTCAAGCACTCCTGTTGAAAGAGCGAGTGTGGATAAGGCGTAAGCTAGATAGTTTAGACGAGTGGGTGTCTGAGAGGAATCCATTTGATATGGGGTAAGTTTATCGAAAAGGAACTTGCTTTCACCTAAAGGTTAGCCTAGTCACCATTATCTTGCGAAATTAGGTACCGAGAGCATACACCCACCACTTTTATCTTCACATATAGCGATCACACCCCAAGAACTCTCTCTCATATTTTATTTTCCTTTTTATTTTTTGCTATTCTACTACTTGTGACAAAACCCCTTATCAATATTTGACACTGGTGTTACAAATTAAATTTGTTTGTTTTAGTATTCGAAAATGTCTTAATTTATCACTATTTAGAATGGAAGTCTAAGTAGCTACTACTTTCACTACCACTCATTTGGGACCCGACCGCGACCCTTGTTTGGGTTACTATACTAGCTTAGATTTGTAGACACTTAGACTATAGGCTAGTGTCGTTGATCATGAGATAAAAATAAAAATAAAAACAAAGCATCAAAGAATCAAAGCGCCGTTGCCAGGGAGTGCTGTCATGTAAAAATGTAGTTACTTATATTTTTTAGTTCTTTAAAACACAGAATTTACTAAATTTTTTTATGGTTTTTTGGTTCTTTGTGTTGTCTGATTGTGTATTGGCGCAGAGTAACAAGAATGGAAAACCACTGCAGACTTCACACATACCATCCCCTCTTGAATGTGTTAAACCTCAGGGAATACCTCATTACCTTTATGAAAGTAGGGGATGAGACTCTTTAGGACATGTGGTTGAAGTTTCAAAAATTATTAGCACCATGCTCATCTCAGGGGATGACCAACAAGGCTTTACTATTATGCTTCTACAGAGTTATTAGGACCGAAACTAGAAGTATCATTGATCAACGCTTCCCGGGTGGTATACTCCTTCACCCTACAAAGTGGTAGCCCAAACCCTTGATAATATGACTAGAACCGATAAATAAAATCAAGAAAACCACGAGTGGGACTCACTTGTAGCCCAAGTATACATTCTATCCAAGCAACTGAATGAGCTAGAAACACAAGATAAAATGTTGAATGAGCTCAAAAATAACATAGAAACGTTGTATGAGACAACAACCCAAAAACTATAACCATTCAACATCAATATGACCAAATTATTGACTTGACAACATGTCGTCATCCACCATTCGCGAGAGGCTCGCCTAACTACACCATGGGTGAACTCGAAGATGAAGAATAAATGTTGACTGGAGTCGTGCCACAATGTTAACTAAGGCGTTGTTTGGGAGGCAACCCAAAACCCTTTAAGTATTTTAAATATCTTATTTAAAATAAGGGTGTTTTGACTTTGTAGATTCATGAGTGGAGGGCTTCTGAAGGGAACGGTTTGAGGCACACAAATTACGTTGGGGAAGAGCCAACTTGATTGTTGATTGAGATAATATCCACTTTTTAGATCTTCAAATCAGTTGGAGGTTGTGTACGACTTAGAGAAGAAAATAATCCCTTGGCGTATCACCAAGTAGCTGAGCAGAGATTCAACTTACGTCACCAACAGAATGAGATCTGAAAATGTTATATAAAATCGCTGCCTTTAATCCTCCACAATTTTTACATTACTCCTATTCTGGATTTTAGTCTTTACAAAACTGTGGTATCTCATAAGTATTTGTAGCTAAGTAATTATTCCTTGAATCTAGATCTATCTGCCGCTTGTTGCCTAAATTTTTATCAGATCAGCAAAAAAGGTTAGTTCTACATGACCCTCCTTCAATTATGATATTTGCTATCTGAAGATATGTTTTTCCCAAGTAAGGTATGCTAAACTTCTTGATATGAGAATGAGCAGAAATCTAAATACCCTAGGCAACATTTTGCATCATTTTGAGCGCATGGTGGTGTGCGAACATAACCAAAGAACCACTGATAAGATGACAACATAAAAGGATGTGATCACGGTAATGAAAACTGAAGTAGAGTAGGTGAAGTCCATCATTATGTCTCGACGAGTGACTAAACTTGAACCAGAGACTTTGACAAAAAGCTACATCCCTGAGGACACACCCGATACTGCTGACAAGGAACCAATGAGATAGAACAAATCTTGATGGGGGCAGCAGTACTAGTTTCTATCAGGAGTAAACACCCTGCTATCTTCAATGGGGGAAAACACACCAACACACGGAAAAACAACTTGAATAGGATTTCTTTACTTACTCTCTCTTCCATATAATTTTGCATTAACCTATGTGTATCATATGAACTACAGTTGAGGACAAATGATTTTATTTCTGGTGGGATGAGGCCCACCTTGTTTTGTTAATCTAAATGTTTGCATGCTTTGAGATGGGTTGTCTATTTTAAATTGTGTTTTTAAATCTTCTTTTTGCGGATTTTTGAGCTTATGGATCTCTTTTTGGGGTCCTAAATTTAAAATAATTTTGACCCTTCCGAAAAATTCACTTTTGAAAATTTTGCCACCTCTTGTGATGAAAGTGGTTGTTCTTGTACAAATTTAAGTCTTGGTTTCGATCAATACTGATAACTTGAAAAGATCTCTTAATCGAACAAACATGAATGTGCGGGTACCACAAAAACGAATGAAGTTACATTGCCAATATGTGAACTCTTAGCATCTCGCAGTCATTAGCCAATTATTGAATTGATTATTTTCAATGACCATTGTACACCAGCAAAAGTGTGTTGTCTTATTTTACTTAAGTGTGGATGCCTTGTGTGATGAGCTTACTTTGAACCTTGCATAAATAAACGTAGAATTTGCCCCGTTAGTTTGTCTGATTGATTTAGAAAGGTGTCCTGTTGCGATGATCTTAGGCAATAATCAAAGAGTGTAAGCCAACTTTGACATATTTATCTCTTTTGTGGCTTACCCGTGAGCGTGTAGAACTCAGTTGAACACCCTTTGAGCCTTACCTCTTATTTGGAAAAACTTTATGAAACCCAGACCTTATGGTATCCATCACCTATAATCATCTTGAGATGTGATATAAGTGAATAGCCAACATAGGCCAAAAGCCTAAGTTGGGGGTGTGGTAACAAGGGAAAGGAGAAGTCAAGAAGTGCAAGAAAAGTCTCCCAAACCAATGGTATTGCGGAGGAATGGAAACCCTTCATACATAAGAAAAAAAAGAAAACAAAAAGAGAAGAATGAATAAGAAGGTTGTAGGATAAAAGCACAAAAAGAAATCAGATTTCCAAGCAATCCATTGAGAAGAATGAAAAGATGACTTAAAGGGATTTGACTAAGGATTGATGAAGGAAGAAAGGGGATGTGTTGAGAAAGTCACATCTCGTTGAGAAAAAGTCCACATAGCCTAAATGACCATACCTTTGCACTCAGCCCCCATTACATGTCTTAGAAAGACATTTTTTATCTTGAGTGAACGAACCGAAAGTCAATTGGAAAATAAGGGCAAACCTATGGGTGAAAACATGCATTGTGTCCCTCTTTGTGAATATGAGCATGGCATCAGATTCGTGACCCTAAGTTAATAAATCTACGTGTATGAAAATGGAATCATTCTTTGTGTAAGTGCATGTAGATACTTTTGTTGAGCATGAACTTTCATTAGTAGCGAGTATTGTGAGCTCGAGCATTTTTGGTAATGGTGTGTCAC
The DNA here is from genome assembly GCA_016801875.1 of Solanum sitiens. Taxonomy (NCBI): domain Eukaryota; kingdom Viridiplantae; phylum Streptophyta; class Magnoliopsida; order Solanales; family Solanaceae; genus Solanum; species Solanum sitiens. Next base: position 12,818 of record JABWTJ010000629.1, read on the forward strand.
AACTTGAATTTTTGAGTATACAACTGAGGTATGCATCAGTAATTTGAGTCTTGTTGTGCATATTAATGATTGAGTCTTGTGTAGCACTATTTGAGACATCTTACTTAAACAGCTGAACTAAAGTTTTACTTGAGGACAAACAAAAGATTAAGTTGGGGGTGTTCATGAGTCGTCAAATTGGACTTATCTATGGCCTTATTTTAATGTAAATAGGGTCCTTGATTATTTATTTTATCTCAATATCTGATAAAAACTGTTATGTTTCAGGTATTTGTGGATTTGGTAGGAGCATGGACACTTAGGCGTAAAACAGAAACAAAATGGACAAAAAGAGCTGAAGATGCAAAGGTGCGAATCGCCAACTGCACTTGGCGATCTGCCGAATAGAAAAGTTTTGCCTTCTGTTACAGCAAGTGAGCCCTGAAGGAAGTGGATCAAAAGGTGACGAACAGAAGTAGCCGGCTCTTCGCCGATCTGTTCGACAAAGCAGAAGATTACCGTCGATCGATCCAGAACACATAGATAAGGTAGGCATCGTGCAAGGAGCGATGAACTCAACGAAGAGAGATTCGGCGAATAATGACTACCTGCTCCGAAAAGATTTGCCCGTACAATTTTGAAGTCTATAAATATTGATCTATATTATTATTTAGATACAGAAAATTAAAGAGAAACAATTTTACACTTGATATTTTATTTTAGAAACTTTTTTCATAAGTTCTCTCTAAATTTGAAGAGGGCTTTGAGGAAGCTTGAAGAAAGAAGTTCATCTTCTAATTTTGGAAGTGGGTCTTCTCCATTTACCTTCCTTTGCTACTTTTAAGGTTTAATTTCTTATACCAACTTGATTTCATTATCATTTTGAGCATATTTTATTTTTACTTGATGTGTGGCTTAAACCCTCCCTATTCTTGGGGTGTGATTTAGCAATTATGAGTTTATAGTTTCAAAAACAAAACCAACCAATGTCTTTTGGCTTTCTTGAGGAAGAAGTCGTGAAAGTAAGACCACTAGATTGATTTCCTAAGAAGTGGGTCGATATGCCCGAGAGGGTGAGCCCGAGTCCCATACCCAAGCACCCTTATCGAAAGAGCGAGTCTGGATAAGACGTAGGCTGGATAGTTAGATGAGTGGGTGTCCGAGAGGAAACCATTTTATATGGGGTAAAGTTTATCGAGAAGGAACTTTCATTCACCTAAAGTTTAGCCTAGTCACCGTTGTCCTGCAAAATTAGATACCGAAAGCATGTACCCACCACTTTTATCTTCAAATATAGCGATCACACCCCAAGAACTCTCTCCCATACTTGATTTTCCTTTTTATTTTTTCTATTCTACTACTTGTGACAAAACCCCTTTTCAATAATTTACACTTTGGTGTCACAAATTAATTTCTTTTGTGTGTTACTATTCGAAAATATCTTAAACTATCACTATTTAGAATGGTATTCTAAGTAGCTACTACTTTCACTATTACTCCCTTGGGACACGACCCTAACCCTTGGTTGGGTTACTATAGTAGCTTTGATTCATAGACACTCAGACTGTAGGCTAGTGTCGTTGATCACGATCTAAAGCTAAAAACAAAAATAAAGCATCAAAGAATCAATTCTCCATGTGTTGCATTTTATACGGAACACTTTGTTAAATCAGTTTAAAAATATAACATATGTCCTTAATTTGAAAATGTTTAATTAGACTATTTACCTTTTCCATGTTGGTTTTACCTTATTTGGCAAAGTATTCATAAAGGTACTATTATATATAAAACTTCATATTTTTAAGGATGATTTTGGAACCTAAATATCAAAGCCTTTCCATATTTGTTTTTAGTGAAACTACATCATATCAATTGAAATGGAAAGAGTACATATTTAACATATTATTAGATGTATGACATATTTAAATAATGTTGTTGGAATACAAGTCATATGTTTTAGAAACAGAGAAGAATATTGTTCTTTATTTCATCACACAATTAACATTAAAGTTACTCAAGAATCCATCAAAATATTTTTGTAAATGACTTGAAAGAAAATAAACTAAAAACTTTATAATTGGAGAAACTTTTAAAAAGCTTACCTCTAAAACATCGGCTATTGATTCATCATGTGTGATAAAATATATTGGAACTTCCATTAATATTGCATCCTTATCATCATCATCTTTACGTTGCTTATCCATATTCTAAAAGACAATATGAAAAAGTTAGCTAGATATTTAGTAAAACAAAAAACTGTGTGAAATAATGAAAGGTTTTCTAAAAGAGATAAAAATTGCTCACTTGCTACTCATTTGTGTGGATATATCAACTAACATTTAAGAAGATAATCTAAAAGATAGAATACCTATAATGTAAAATAAAAAGATGCATTTTCGTCAATCTTATGCACTTAGTAAGCAGATACATGATGGTCGTGGTCATGCAGGTCTTAAGATTACTAAATACGTGATAAATAGTTTCATCCTATTGGAACATGTAGCTCGTCTCCTGCTTTGACTACGATTTCTAATCTACCTAGTAATCCTAATGAAAAGGGAGATTATTTAGTGTAGAGTCCGTCAAAATATTTTTGTGCATATCTGAAAGGACGAAAAATAACACCTTGTAATTGAATTTCTGAAGCTTACCTCAACAACATCAGCTTTTGATTCTTGAGGTTCAAGTAAAGATATGGGAACTTCCATCAATGTTGCATCTTGATCACCAACTTTATCCTAGTTATCCATATCCAAGTTGGAAATATGAAAAAGTTAGTTAAAACTTTTGTAAATTTTGAAACTTGTATGAAGTGATGAAGAAGGTTTTAAAAAAGATATGAACTATTCGGTTACTATGTTTCATGTAATATTTTAAGAACATAATCAAAGTAATACAAAACAAAAAAAAAGCTTTAAAAAAGTGTATTCATCAATAGTATATTTTATGTAACAAGATCAATGATTGTTGTGATCATTTGAGATAGTTTGGTCATGTCATAGGTTGAGACTATGGAAAATCGAGCTATTAAATATATAACGAAAAAGGTTTTCTATGAGGACTTATCAATTTTGACATAATGCATATTTAAGTGATGATATTGCACAACAAAGAAACATACGTATATGTGTGTAGCTACAAGCAAGTATTAATATTTACGTCTCATAGGTTTGCATTACTAAAGATATAACATTAATCCTTCATATATAAACTATTAAATCTCTATGTTTGTAGGTTTGAACCTAAATAATTAAGTAAATTATTTTATGATGCAACCATTTATTTGGTCTTGATAGCTAAAATGATTAGATAACAAAATCTCATATAATTAACATGTCTATTCAAACAATACCCCACAACTACCATCATCAACTACCACCACTATCAATCACTACAATCAACAACAAAACTTAACATCAAATATTTAACTTCTTTTAATTTGTATGAGTATTTATATGTTGTTGTTGTGAAATGATTAAATTATTTTAGCTCTAGAGAAGAACATTCTTTTTCTTTCATAACACATTTATCATAAAAAAGTTTTTCAAGTATCTATCAAAATATATTGTATATTGCTTATAAGGAAAAATTAAGCACCTTATAAGTAGACATGTTTTTCAAAAGCATACCTCTAAATCATCCATCAACATTGCATCTTCGTCCCCACAAACTTTGTGCTGGTTATTCATATCCTAGTAGAAAATAAAACACAAGTAAAAAGATCTTTTGTAAGATGGAAATAGAAAAGTTTTTTTTTAAAAAAAATAAAAAATAAAAACTTCAAGCTTATAGTAAATGATATTTATGTGTCAAGTAATATCATAAGAACTTAATCAAAGTGCTAGAATATCCACACATAAAAAGTCAAAATAAAAGATGTTTGTCCATCAATTTATATATTCAGTAACAAGAATAATTATTGTTGTGGTCATGAAGCTCAAACAATTTACCAAGTACATTGTATGTATGATGAAAAAAATAGACGTAATCAAACTTTCGTTCGAAAAACGTTATAAATGTTGAAAAATATATATTTTAAAGTCTTTGTTTTTAAGAAATTTTTTAAAGGCGCCCACAACCTCTAGATCAATAACAATTTAAATTAATTTTCACCCATAACAAGAATTATTTCTGTTTTAATGGTAAAACCTAAGATAATAAAATTACTTTTATTAGATCTTTCATTCTTAAAATAAAAATATATTGTTAGGTAAAAAGAGAGAAAAAATATGTAAATCATAGATCCATAAAAAAATCGAAATTCGATCTATTGTAATCATGCATATTTCAAGATTCATTAGATTAGTGATCAAAACAATTATCTTAAATTTGAATTTCTTTTAAACCAAATTAAGAAATTTGGAGAAAATCAATTTTAAAAACTTCTCAATTCAAGAAAATTGTTAAATGTGGTTGCTACCTTTAGATCTATAACCAGTAAAATTTATTCCCACCATATCAATAATTATTTCTTTTTAAATTTGGTCAAACTCAAAATGATCGATCTTCTCTCTTTCTCCCTAGATGTACTAGAACTTGAATACATAAAATAGTAAGAGAATATTAATAGCATCAAAGAAAAAAGAAAAAAGAAAAATATCCTATATAATTTTATAAGAGAAGATTTATATATGTACACAGATAGATCAATGAAATTAACAAGGCATAAGTGTAAACCTTAAACTTTTTTGTAACCGTTTAACTGGATTAAGAATCTTGTTATGATAGAATGAACACAAAAGGCGGAGAAGGCAAAGTGAGAGTAAAAAGAAACTAGCTATATATATACTTAGTGTCTTTACTATTTTTTTTCTTTGAACACTTTTTTGGTTGGTAGAATTAAAGGCAAATTCATTTAATCTTCCTTTTGAACGTTTTTTTCCACTAAAATTATTTTAACTTCTTTTCCTTTTATGTCATCCAACAATAACTTTATTTCCTAGAAAAAAATTATTTCTCTCAATAGATTTCTTAGTTGTCATACCATGTCGTATTAATTTTTTATCCTCGTATAATGTATGATAAAATAAATTTTAGTACAAAAATATTAAATGTAGTTGTTTAATTTTAGATGGATAAATCAATTTAATTTCTTAACTATTTTGAAATGAAATGATATCATCCTAACGAGGATGATATTGTCACAACTCAAACCATCGTGAGTGGGACCAACACTAATCAACCTTGTTGGAGAACCAAAGACTAACCCGGACCAACCAACACTGTATAAATAAAACTAACTCGTAGCATGAAAATATAGTAAACCATTAAGTTCCTAAAGAATTGAATCCTCATAAACTAAATTAGATAATTAAAACAATAGTGACGCGAAAATTACCCCAAGAACTCAAAATGATCATACCAAAACTCTAAATAGTTAAACTTGAGATTCAACCTCCAAACTGAACATCAACTAAAACATATAAGTCTATGCCTGAATAAATGGATAAGAAGATGTAGAAGAATCCAATGTAGCCTGAAAGATTGAGCTCACCCTTGGACTAGAAATTAGATATCTCAAAATAGAGTCTCGAAATAACCGCCAGAAGAGGTATTTTACTCAACATGAAAAAAACATGGATAACAGTACATTAACCATAGAGTACTAGTGGGATCACATGGACAGACCAATATATGGATGTAAATGGTCACTACAATATAGTAACACAGAACAATGTATAACATAACAACAATTATCAACCACATAGACTCTAAATCACGTGTCATGAAACAACAACACTTGGGTCAAATAATGTATAAGTACATGTCCCAAAAGATCACAATGCAAATATCGAGTCTTCTCAAGGAACTAAAAATCACATACATGGAACTCTCACTGAACCCAAACTCTGGTTGTTAGTGTGCCGACATGGTACCCGAGCATACATAGTTAGTTTACCAATATAGTACCTGAGTCATTCATTGTTAGTCTACAAGTGTTGTACCTAAGCCAACCAGTAAATACAAACATTCATTAACAAGCACATAGCATAATGAACAAGGCCAATTGAAAATCACAACTACATTAAATGAGGTTATAACCTATATGATGTCATTTCATATGTCTCCCTACCATGAATTACAAAAATGATAATATGAAATTGTCGACATGCGTTCATACATAGTTGGAAACATTGTCACGAACAAAAAAATGTGTTTGATGGCATTCTTTTTATCCCACCACGACAAGAAAACCTAAAACCCAAAGATAACGATAAAAAATGGAAATATAGAAAGAATTAAGTATATCACCCTAATGTAATGTAAAAAATCATAATAAACTTAACTAAACTATAACACCTTAGACTGAAGAAGAGGAAAACGGTGGATCCCATAGCAGGGCATATACGGTGAATAAGACCATGATGCGTCACCCTCATTGTGTCTCACGCCGAACAACAAGATGGAGGAACACGAACCCTACAAGGGCCATGGAACTCCAGACGAGCTGTCAAGTTGGCATTGAAAACAAATAAAACCACCCAAGGACTTGTGAGGAACCACATAACATTAGACTATCGGTAAAACCCAACACGGGACATTAAGTGGCATTTGAAAAATGACCCTGTACAACCCCAACTTCTATGAGAAACTTCGGTTGCCCATACGACCCGTGGTGCTTCATAAAGTCCTTGACTGGGCCCGTGAAAGAGGACTATAATCTTTTAAGTCAGGGTAATTTTTTTCTTTTCCCCTATAATTTATGAGTTAAACTATGTTATTTTATGTCTAAATTACATCTGTTTACTCACTCTAAGCCTTATAATCCTGTTAGAAAAATCCTAGAACCCTCATTTTCCTAATATCATCTTAGTTAAAAAGAAAAGGTTACAAAGAGGCGATAATTTCTCCCAAGAACAAGCAGAGGTTCCCTCAAGTTCAGCCCCGAAATCCAAAGAATTTATGTGTAGTTTTCATCAGCATGTATGTTGGATTTCACTTTTGGGTTTCTTTGACTTATAATGTCCCTAGAATTAAATTAGTTCTTTTATTTCTCATAAGCTTTTCAGACCTATGGTTTCGAGATTTTGAAGATTTGTTGGTGAAATAGTATAGTCACATGAATAGAACCCCGAACCCTAGGTTGTGTAAGTTTATCAAACATCATGAATTGTACTTGCAAGGAAAATAAGACAAAATCTTTCCTCAAAGTTCGAATGCCAAATCTTCAGTATATATATATGTTGCATTCTCAGTCAGCATATTAGTACTTTGAGCTACTCATTATTTCACTCCATTTAAGCTTCTCATATTCAGCTGGGAGTAGACTTAAAACCGAGTTGGATTAGGGTTCAAGTACCCTTAAGTCCCAACACTACGTGCCTATATAGGTTCATAAGTCTTATTTGTTGGGCATTAGTTTAAGTGATCACGCCATAGTCAACTCTATACCCCTAACAAGGTATATTGGGTCCTCTCAATGGGGCGTATGGATTAAACTCCACATTTAGCTCACATGTTTATGTTGTTTAACCGGACCTCCCACAGTCAGCCTGTTATTGCCTTTACATATTTTTAGCATTTACATCACTATACATTTTAGCGTATTATCTTCATGATTAGTACTTGGTCGTTCCATCCAGTTTAGTGTAATTTTGCGTCAAAACAATTTATTACTTTGTTCAACTTATATATATACACATCCTACATGCTCTGTTCATTCTAAGTACTGACACATACTTTTGTACTACATTGTTTTATGATATAGGTTCAGGAATTAAGCATCCAGATCACCCTTAGTCTAACTCCCAATTTGAATTCATCAAATTTAGTGGTGATTTCTCATACTTAAAGGACAATTTGCATTTTTTACTTTTCAGTTTTTGTTTCAGGTTTCAGTCTTGTTTGAGTTAGCTAGGGGCATGTCCCAGAAACTCAATTCATTTAGACGTTTTTCAGAGAATGTAGTAGATTTAATTCAAGTTGTTAAGTGTTGTTTAAGTCATAACAAATATTTTATGATATCTTATATAGTTATACTAGTTGGGTTTTCCACATTTCAAAATATCCATTTTTTTTAGCTTCCGCATAGTACATGATTTACTTAGTTATTTTTTTAGTATGCCTTTTTTCTGCTAGACTCAAGGTTAGCTTGGGGTCACTCATAATCATAGGTCTCGTGTTACGTCTAATAGGTAGCCGTGGGATCTGAAAAACTTCGTATGAGAGAATCAGGTTCAACAGTCTTAGGGTGTCTGAGATACGCACTAAGCACAACATCTTGCATGGGTGTGTAGCGCACAAAACCTATAAGGGAGAGGTTACTAGGTGTTCTAAGAATGTTTCTCTTCTTTTGTTATTTCTATCGAGCGTGAAGTGTGATTCAACTTCTCCTTTGTAATCCATTGTTATGCATTTTAGATCATGCCTCCTTGTAGAACTAATACATAAAATGCTAACGCAGTTACTCCAGTCCCGAACCATGAGGTTACAAATGCAGAATTCTGGAATGCGACCTAGATTTTGTCTCAAACGTAGACAACTAAGACAATCAACAGACATTAGTTTAGGCAAATCTTGATTGTTTATTAGATACAACCATATTTCGAGACTTTGTGCTTATGAATACTCCTAAGTTTCTAAGGTCGCAGGAAGGTGAGGAACCACATAACTTCATTAATGAGGTCAAGAGGATTCTTTTTGTAATGTAAGTAACACGTACTGATAGGGTGGACTTGGGATCCTACCATTTTAAGGATGTGTTCATATCTTGTTCACATAATGGAAAGACAACTAGGGTACAGATGCAGCTCTTGTGACATAAGACTACTTTGATTGAGCTTTTCTGGATAGGTTCTTCTCGACAGTGTTTAGGGAGGCTAAGTAATAATTAGTCATAAACTTGAAGCAGGGTTCTATTGTAGTCCAATAATACAAGCTGAAGTTCACGTAGCTCTCCAGGTATTCTCCACATATGGTTGCCGATTTAAGAGCACAAATGAGCAGGTTCTTGTTTGAAGTATCAGATCTGGTGAAGACTCAGTGCGGAAATGCCATGTAATTTAGAGATGTGAATATCTCCAAACTAATGATTCATGCTCAGGAGGTTGAGGGAGATAGGCGTAGGGAAATGGACAAGGATACCAATACGGCTAGGACGGGTAACTATGAGTACTCTCAGAAGAGGCCAGGTAGTGGAAATCTCTCAATGTTTCAGTAGAGGTCTACAACCCCAACACATTCATAAGCTAGCACTGCATCCCCAATGTTTCAACATGATCATAAAGGGGGAAGGGAGAGCAATAGACTCTAAGTCACAATGAAGTGCTTCACGTAACCAAAATTTCCCAACTTGTCAAAAGTGTTGTAAGAATCATCCAAGAGAGAGTCATGCAGGCAGAGAGGGGTTCCTTGGGTGTGGTTAGTCAAGTCATAGGTTGAAGGTTTGCTTCTTCAAGTCAAAGACAAGGATGTAACAGGTCTTTGTCTACAACTTCAGCAGCTTCAACTGGTCGCCCTAGTCAGCAAGGTGCTTCATCTAGTAGAGATGGTGGTCAGTGTCATATAACATTGTATGCTCTTCAAGCTTATGAGGAAAAAGAAGATTCTCCTAATGGGGTCACTGATTTGTTGCAAGTCATCCATTTAGAATTTTTATGCACTGTTACATCCACGAGCTACACTTTCCTTTTTAACTCCTTATATATAATTAAAATTTTGTGTCAGTCCAGAAACTATCTCAGAATCCTTCTAAGTCTCTACTCTAGGTTGTGACCCAGTTATTGGTAGACGGGTGTACAAAAATTGCACTGTCACTGTTTCTGAGAAAGTCGCCTCAGCAAACCTTGTAGAGTAAGAAATAGTAGATTTTGATATCATTTTGGCATGGATTGGTTACATTCTTGTTCTGACTCAGTCAATTATAGAACTAGGATTTCAATTTAGATTCCGAATGAGACAGTCTAAGAGTGGAATGATAGTAAATAATTTCCTATTGGTCATGTTATCTATTACCATAATGTTATGAAAACCCCAACTCTTGAGTCAACCGTAGTCGTAAATGATTTTCTAGAAGTGTTGCCAGAAGTGATTTCAAAAGATCTTCCCGGAGTCCCGAAAGGGTAATCAACATCAGAATAATTCTCCTCCATATACGAAGCCTATTTTTATTCCTCCTTACAGAATGGCTAAATCTAAGCTAAATAAATTGAAAAAATAGTATAACGAACTTTTATATAAGGTCTTCATCAGACCCACTATCTCTCCATGTGGTGCTCTAATATTGATTGTGAAAAGGAAAGATGATTCTCTCATAATGTCCATTGATTATAGTCATATGAACATATTCAAAATAAAGAATCAGTATGTCATCCCAGGGTTCTAGTTTATTTTCTAAAATAGACCTCAAATTCGACTATAATCACAGAGTCAGAGATAATAAAATCCTAAGACAACATTCAGTACTCGATATGGTCAATATGAATTTCTATTTATGTCTTTATAACTAATTAATGCTCTTGCAGCTTTCATGGACTTAATGAATAGGGTGTTCAAACACTATCTGGACTTTTCATCATCGTCTCTATCGATGATATCCTCATTTATTCTTGGAGAGAGGAAGAGCATACGACTCATCTGAGAGTTGTTCAACAAATTCTCAAAGATCGCCAAATATTCACTAAGTTCATCAAATTTGAATTTTGATAACAGTTTGTATCTTTCCTTGGTCAAGTGATATCTTGCAAAGGGATCCAAGTGGGTTCTCACAAAAATGAGGCAGTACAACATTATATCAGACCCACCACTCCGACTAATATTAGAAGTTTCTGGGATTTGGTTGGTTAATACTAGAGGTTTGTTAAGGGATTTTCATCCATAGCTTCCCCATTAACCAAGTTGACTTATAAGAAGGTGAAGTTTTAGTGGTCAGATGAGTGTGAGAAAAACGTCTCATAAATGAAGACCATGTTGACTACAACTCTAGTCTTGACTCTACGAAATAGGTTAAACGCTATTGTGGTTTATTGTTATGCATCTAGGTTCGTCCAGGTTATGTGCTGATGCAGTAAGGTAAGGTCATAGCTTATTCTTTAAAACTTAAGGTCTACGAGAAGAACTACCCGACTCATGACCTTGAGCTTGAATTTGTAGTGTTATCACTAATAATTTGGAGACATTACTTGTTTGGAGTTAATGTTGATCTGTTCACAGCTCATAAGAGCCTCGAGTATGTGTTCACCCAGAAATGTTCTATCTTCATCAAAGGAGATGGATTGAATTCCCTAAATACTATGACATGAATATGTTCTATCATCCAAGTAAGTCCAATATATTGGTTGACACCCTCAACAGACTATCAATGGGTAGTCTAGCACGTATTGAGGAAGAGAAGAAAGAATAAGCCAAAGATGTTCACTCGTGTGATAGTTCACAATGTATCAGAATCTTCATTGGTAGTGGAGGTTAAGTTAAAAATGCATATTGATCCTATATTACTTCAGTTGAAAGGTTCAGTTAATTAGTAAAGAGTTGAGGTTTTCTCCGAAAGGAGAGATGTTGTGCTTTGTTACTAAGGCACTTATTTGTTCCTAATGTGAACGATTTGAGGAACCAAATCCTTACAGAAGCACATAATTCCATGTATTATATTTATCCAAGTGACACTAAGATGTATCGTAATCACTGAGAAGTCTTTTGATGCAAAAACATAGAGAGAAACATCATAGATTTTGTGGTTGTGTCCTAACTTTCAAAAAGTTAAAGTAGAACATAAAAAATGAGTAGGTATGACTCAAGATATTAACATTTCTACATCGAAGTGGGAAGTGATAAACATGGATTTTGTTCTAGGTTCACGTCTTACTCGCAAAAATATGACTCTATTTGTGTGATAGTGGACAAAGTCATTAAGTCAACTCACTTCTTGGTTGTCAAGACTATAGATTCAGCTGAGGATTTTACCAAACTTTAAATCACTGAGATACTAAGGTTGAATGGGGTTCACTTTTCTATCATCTCATATAGGGGGGTCCTCCATTTACCTCTCCTTTCTGGAAATTGTTTCAAAGAGGTCTTGATAATCAAGTAAATCTCAGTACAACATTTTAACTGCAAATGGATGATAAGGCATAATGTCCCATACAGACCTTAGAGGACATGTCGAGAGTATTAGTTTTAGATTTAAAGTGCATTTGGGATGATCACCTACCTCTTATAGAATTCACCTTTAATAATAACTTTTACTCCAGTATTCAGATGTGCAATTATGAGGCATTGTATGGTCATAGATACAAGTCCTTGGTTTTTTATTCAAAGTAGGAGAAGCAACTTTATTAAGGTCATATTTGGATCATGAGGCTATAGAGGAAGTTCATCTTATCAAATATAGACTAAAGCCAACTCAGAGTCCTCAGAAGTGCTATGCACATATAAAGAGAAGAGACTTAGAGTTTGAAATCAATGATTGGTTTTCTGAAATTGTCACCCATGAAGAGAGGTGATGATATTTTGTAAGAAAGGGAAGACCAATCCCAAGTATGTAGGTTTTTACATAATCATGAAAAGGGTTGGCAATGTTGTTTATGAGTTATATCTACCAGAAAGATTAGCAGTTGTTCACCTACTCTTTCACATTCCCTTATTGAAGGACTGTGTGGGTGATCCGGCTTTGATAATACCTTTGGACTGTGTGGGTGATCTGGCTTTTATAATACCTTTACATAGGGTTGTTGTGAAGGATAGACTCACCTTTGAATAGATTCTAGTTGAAATTATTGGACATCTAGTTCGTAGGTTTAAAAATAACAAAGTCGCTTCTGTAAAGGTTTTGTGGAAGAGTCACTCCATAGAGAGGGATACTTGGGAAGCAGAAGTAGCCATGATTGGAAGTATCTATAACATCCAGGAAAAATGATAGGTTAAACTAGAGCCTAAGTGTATGACTAAAATCGTAAAAATGACTCCCCGAATGTTAATAAGTCATTTAGGGTTGATATGGGGTCAAAGTGAGGATAAGCCAAGAGGAAAGTACCTAGGAAAAGGGGCCAAGCCAAGGCCAAAGACCAAGACTGCCACTAGCCAAGAGCATAGTGCCTCACCTTGTCACGAACCGAGATTACCCGCGAGTCGTAAAAAGGCATACTTGACCATGAAGGTATTTCATACAAGCCTCTTAACATTCATTCATCACATAGGCAATAAAAATAGTGCGAAATTAAAACTTTCCTCAATAAAGTGAACAATAGAAAACTCTTTTATAAAACGAAGAGATACTAAGTATCAACATAGCAATCTTAAACACCAAATCAATTTCACGAGGACACAACCCTTTACAATCGAAATATACTACTAAGAGTCTATTACATAAAAAGGAAACATAAGAATTTATTTGCCCTCGAATCCATGAGGACGTACAAAGTCTTGGAGAATGGAGATCCATGTCTTCAACTACAGAATCCACATAGCACTTTCAACTTACACTTTGTATTAAAAACATGAAGAAGATGGTATTATGACAATTAAGCCCTAAGTATTATGACCATGAAAAAATATGCTAACAATGGATATTTTGTTGAAAGTCATGCTTTTATGTCATTTTGTAAAGCTTCATGAACACTTGAGCAATAAAGGCATAATATAAGTCACAACCGACACACAAGTCACAATATCTCATTCAAGTCATTACCTTTACCCTTTTAAAAATAAGTACTCATACTTTAACTAGTACAAACATGAAATACAAGGGCACATACATTAAGTATATCATTTCATCATATTAGGACTTCTATCTAAAGTTACCCTAAGTCACCCTTAAATAAGTCATAAAGTGGCAGCCCATACTACCTCTTCATTTCACACCTAAGTTTTCCTCAAGGCTACATTTAGACAAGAACCTTTCTTTTTCAACATAACATGCTAACTAACTGATTTCATCAATATAGGAGAAACATACATCACATTATAGAGACAATAAGTCGACCATTCATTATTAGCTTCATTTAGAGGACCTTCACATTAGTCATGAAGACTAAGGGAACTCACTCAAGCACCTTTAAAGCCTACTCGTGCCATGTGTTGATATCATCCCATACGACTACCTACATGTTGTAGTACCTACCAAGTAACTAGAGTTCACATCCCACATCCCACATGATATTAATAGACATTAACCGACAGTGACCATGCACGCAGACATGGAATCCGGTGTTCTATACCCACACACCCTAAAGAGTTGTTCTACTCGCCAAGGGTAGAATTAGTACACATCACATGTAGACACATTGTTTAGAGGATATACAAAGATGTTCATTGTTCTCTAGCCTCCCACTTGGATAGAACCACCATCTTAACCATATACACTTGGTGCTTACCCTTAGTTCCTATATAATAGTTTCATTCACATTTTTGTACAAAATAGGGCACCAACATTAGGTCTACCGACTCATAGTACTTCTACCAAGAAGGGTTACCACCAATAGGTATACCGATCGAGGTTCATTAAGGATAGCTTATTGACTTCCCAAGAAGGTTGCCTCACATATTGGGCTTACCGATACAAATTCATCATTCACATAGGGTTCTAGACTTATCATGAAGGGGCACCAAGCTTAGGACTGCCAGTCCAATACATAGTATAGAAAGCCTTTTGTAATTTACTAAAAGGGCACCATATCTAGATCTACCGATCCTAGACATTCATTCTTTCATTTAAACACTTACGTTAAGATACATTCAAGTCTAGAAGAGGATGCACTAGCCTACTAATTCAATACACATATATAACTTTACATTCACTTATACAAGAATAAAATGCATAAGCCTACCAATTCAAGAGTATTTAGTAAGAGCATACTTTCAATCACAATGCATTCACATTTTATATTAGTTCATCATTTTATCTTTTATTTCACACACATGCTTTATATCACGTTCCTCAATACAATCTCATGATAATGCTTTACTCCCACACCCTATGCCTCAAGGCCATAATCACAATGTACAAAGTAAGTGAACACCTCCACCATAAGTGGATCATACATCAATCTATCACAATTCTATATCAATTCTACATTCATATGAAATTAGGTCAAACTTGACCCATTAAAGGCTATAATCACAATTCCTCTATTCACCAACACTTCACCATGATTATACATAGATAATGATACAAATCAACAATCTAAATTATTCTACATATATATTCATCATTCATTCATTCATAATAAACAAACCCACTTCATAAGGTCAAATTTAGGAATTTAGATAAATCATGGGTTCATAGAGTTTTCCATCATAAACCATCAAGTAAACATCAATATCATCATAGTTTATCATTTTAAAATGTTTGATGCCTGAATCCATGAGTTTGAGTGAAATCTACGTTTTTTTGGTGAAAACAAGAAAAGATTGAAACATCTTTCAAATCGACTATAGGGTGACAACTATCCCTACATGAAGGATCACCATACCTTTACTAAGAATACCCAAGAAATTCGAGGAAGAAACACCTTGAAATCATCAAACCCTAGTTTCAATGGCTCTCTTCTTCTTTTGTAATTGAGGAATTCTAGTGAGACAACTATTTGAAAGGATGTGGGTTTCTTTTAATTCTAATATGAGTGACTTAAATTACAGGAATTAGGTCATAAAAAGTATAAATACTTGTTAGGAAAAGAGTGGGAAAGTCTTGGTTCACGTTTCGGAAAGATTATTTAAAGAACCAAACTTAATACTTAAAACATACCTTCCCCACTTTGTAGACCAACCTTTGACACCCCTTGACTCTCCAAGGGCACTAGGCGACTCATCTAATGCAACTTTATTATGCCCATTTTAGAAGTAAGCTCCAAGAATTGGCAGTGCTTTACTATTTTGAGCATAAAATTTTACCCAATATCATAATTCGGAAAAGTCGGTTGCGATGGAAAGAGGACTCGAAGATGTTTAATTGGATAGGTGATGTCCTGACTAATTAGTATTGATCTAAGATATATCACCATTTAAAGTTTAATCTACAAGTTCTAACTTAAATTTCAGCACTTTTGCTTTTTAGTTCGCCCATTGGATAATCGTTCTCTCCAAGTGAAGTAAGCGACTCATTAAGTTCACCCTAGGATCTCCCTTTGTTCCAGTAACCTTGAAAAAAGAGTTGTACATTGGGATATTAGAGAGGAGAAGGGAGACACGCCAAGGTATTTGGCGATCATGCACCTAGTTCGCCCTTTGGAACCTTGGGCTTGCCAAGTGCACCACGAAACTAGCCAAATGCACACTTGGTTCGCCCAATTTTCCAATAGACTTACTAAATGGGAAGTCCACTAGGCGAGGTGGGGATTCATTGGGTGACTCACCCATCCCATTGGATGACCAAGGCTGCCCATTGCCAAAAGCCCCACCAAGAACATGATTTCTATGACCCTATCTTGCTAGTCTAGGTCCTTGATAGCACCCCAGGTTTCTTTCTCCAATAAGTCCCAAAATAGTCTAGTAATAAACTTAAACTCACACTAACTCACACGTCAGGGCTCTAGTTCATACTATCATTTTCCGAGTCGTCACATTATCCTCCACTTAGGAACATTCCTCCTCAAAGGACACTCAAAACACATTAAGAGTTAAAACTCAAGACTAGCATCCCACCCTCAAGAATGAATATCAATATAAAAGCACACAATTACGAGGAAACATCAACTCCACATCAACAAGTTCAAAACAGAACAAGGAAGTAGGAACTACATCTACAACTCATTATGCATCGAAACTTCAACATTCTTCATTTTATTGGAGGAACTTAATTTTCCAAATCACATAGGCTCATTATATCAACATTAGGCAACTTATGAAAATCTTTCAAGAACTCATTTAGGCATGTTCAACATTTAACCTCATGAAACACTTAAGAAAATCATACTATATGGATACTAACATGAGGAACACAATAATGAAAGCTCATTTTCCTCCTTTAAAAAGGAATTCAACTAGGACATGCATAACATAAAGAAACCATGGAATAACCCATTAACACTCATGACTCCAAAACATAAGACAAGCTACAAAATTTTAGATCTCAAGCTTGAGTAAGAATAGAAGGGAAAGAGATAAGGGCAAGGAACTCTCATAACCTTGCTATTCATCATTCCATACCCTACTTAAGGGAAAACCCATCTACATCTATCATAGATCCACATAGGGCCTTCAACACAACATTCACTATCTATAAGGAATCATTAACTTACCGGAGCTTTCAAACTAGGAAGGTTCTCATTAAGCAACTCTTGACCACAAAACCTTACCAACACCACTCAAGATCTAATACTTAATAATCTTACTAAACCCCTCATAATATGAGAATTTAACTAAACCTAAAGCATGAACATAGAGAACACTCATCAATCTTACTAGATAAGCAACTCATATCTACTCTTGGCAACAAGTGTAACACCCCCAAATTGAGTTAGGGTTTCTAGAGACTAACATGTTTGTCATAAGGTTATAAGGTCCTAAAATGGTTTATAATGTGGTATTGAGGCAGTGTCTAAAGTTTGAGGTGAATTGGAAGTCAAACATCAAAGACGACCATGACGTTCGACGACTAGTCACAAAAGAGGCCTTATGTGTTTTTATGTGCTTATATGTATGTCATAGGCCTATGAAGTCATAAAATGAGTAATAATGATTTTATTAAGCAGTGTATGAAGTTTCATGAAGCTTGGAGGTCAAACGTCTAAGAACGTCTAAGACGTTCGAAAGTAAGCTCTTGAGACGTTCATGTGTGTATTGAGTGTGCCTTGCACGTTTGGATGTGTTTTATGTGTTCATTTTGGGTGAAATTTGCATGGA
Source organism: Solanum sitiens (assembly GCA_016801875.1). Taxonomy (NCBI): domain Eukaryota; kingdom Viridiplantae; phylum Streptophyta; class Magnoliopsida; order Solanales; family Solanaceae; genus Solanum; species Solanum sitiens. The sequence continues at coordinate 30,575 of JABWTJ010000629.1, forward strand.
ATTTCTTCCACATGTTAAGGTGTATATTCACATTGAAAACTTTTGGGTACGACTTGCAAAGGGTGATGTACCGTGGCTTCACGGTACTTTCAATGCTTTTTTCTTAAGTTTAGTGTGTGTCTAGGGCCTTTTTCTAATAATTTTAATGTGTTTTTGTCTGTGTTTTGCAAGAAAGTTGTCCAAAATTGAAATGCAGTAGGCTGTGCAGAAATCAGTGCAGAAATTACCCACAAAGCAATCGATGGCCCGCCGTCCCATCGACAGACTGTAGGTGATGCTCGTCAATTGAAGGTTCAAGCATCTGGAAGCAACTCGGGGAATTATGACCAAGTTTGGTTCTACAGAAGTATCGACGGTTCGTAGACTGATCCACGGACCGTGCCGGCAAATCGTCGATGTGATCTGAGACTGTCCCAGTACCCGGTGTTGAAGAAAAGCTAAGTATGGAACGACGATAAGCATTGACGGACCGTAAGTATATCAACGGACCGTGCTGTTGGTCCGCCGATTGGAGCAGAGAAGATTCAATCTGTAGGCTTAAAAAAAATGCTGAGTGTGGACCGACGCAGGCAGTTGACGGTCCGTCGTTTCATCGATGGACCGTCTGTGGGGGCGTCGATTGAAGCCGCATTTTGGGACAAACATTCCTTATTTTGAACTCCTTTTATTTTGGACTTTGTTATTATAAATTGGGTTAAAAACCTCATTTTTGGGGTTGGATGTTTTATTATTTTTCATAATTTTGTTCTTGGAGATTTGACTTTGCAACTTGGCAATTTATTCAAGTTTCCGAAATCGATTATCAAGTGAATTTTGTTGTTTCAAGTGTTATTTCTAGATTTTCTTCAAACTTCTCAAAGTAAGTTCATGAATCAATGTTTATCAACTATTAATTGTGTTGTTCTAAGCATGGGTAACTAAATCCACAACTAGGGTTGTGGGAACCATGGGTGATTAACAAAGTAAAACTAGCTAAATAACAATTCTAGAATAGGTTCTTGCATGTCTAGATAATTCTTTCGCTTAGAAGTCTTTTTAACGAGTGCACACATTAGAATTCACCCTATTTCTACTTGCCAGACCATAGGGGTAGTTAATAGGAAAAGAATTATCAACATAGATTTAGTGAGACGCTATACAATAGGCTAGTTTCGATTGGTGCGAAGTAATAACTAAGCCATACATCGAATATGATGCTTAATATGAAGTAAAGGTTAGGGTTAGTAACTTAGACACACGTAGCCGGACCAATGTACGGGGTAAAACTCTCTAAATGCCGGATCAAGGTACGGGGCGAAACTCTCTAAATGCCGGACCAAGGATTTAGAGATACCTAACTTATCACTTTGCATGCAAGACACTATGAAGGAATTATTATAGCTAGGATTACTGCGTTATGAACCTTTGGGGAACACTTACACCCTAGTTTCTCTCACAACTTGATAAACACCAAAGATTTAATCTTGCTACTTGTTTTAGTTAGAAATAATTAAACACTCTTGTTTCACAAAAACCCCCTTCAAATTAACTATTTTCGGAAAGGACTTGACTAAATATATATAATTGTATATTGAAGTTAAGTCAAAATCATTTTCCTCGTAGGATCGACCCAACCTACTTGTTAGGTTCTTTACTTGATACGACCGCTTATACTTGTGTAAAGAAGTGTAATTTGACCGTATCGAATTTTGGCGCCGCTGTCGGGGAAAGTGACTTTTAGATTAACTTTAAGCACATTACCCAATTTTAGTCAAAAATTTCCTAATTTTACTTCTTTTTTTTTCTCTCTCATATCTAGCTCTAGTGTATGCCAAGTACACGTAGCCAAGGAACCAACGCTTCCATACGATCCTGAACTGAGTCAAACACTCCGCATAATGAATAACGAACAGAATCCTGGTAATCCTGTCGATGGGGTCAATCGGCAACCTCCACCATGGTAGATGCTCAAAATCAAGTGGTTGTTGATAATCCACTTGATGATGCTTTGACGAGGCAACCTCCCATCCCACGCCCTCAGGAGTTCTATAGGGGCAACATTAACATCACTGACTCTGATGGGCCTCTTGTCCTACCTACTCTACCACAGGATCACACTTTCGTGGTAACTAGTAGCTTGATGCAGATGCTCACCGCCAGAGGTTTGTTTTCGGGGCTACCATCTGAGGATCCACATGCTCACATCGCTAAACTAAGGTCGGTGTGTAAGAGTTGTGTAGGGAGGTATGACTTGGACATGGATGTCATCGGGTTAAGAGTGTTCCCTATCTCACTGAAGGGAGAGGCGGCAACATGGTTTACCAAGTTGCCCTATAATTTGATCTATACATGGGACCAGTTGAGGGATGTCTTCCTAGCACGTTACTATGCGGTGTCTAAAAAGCTCAACCACAAAGATAGAGTGAACAACTTTGTGACATTACCTGGGAAGTCGGTGAGTAGCTCTTGGGATAGATTCACCTCATTCGTAAGAAGTGTCCTAAACCACCGCATTGATGATGAGTCATTGAAAGAATACTTCTATCGGGGTCAAGATGACAATAACAAGGCAGTGCTTGATACGATTGAGGGTGGTTCTTATGGTGAGTGCACTTATGCAGAGATCGTAGAGAAGTTATAGAAAAGCTCCTGCAACAATAAAGCTTGGAGCAATAGGAAGTCGGATACTGGGAGAAACACCTTTGCAGTGCAAGCTACACACAATCTGGCCGCCGATAAGATTCGTGAAGAGATGGCACAAATGAGAACTGATCTCGGGTTGGTTTTGAAATATGTCACTAGAGGTACGGAGAAGGTAAATGCGGTGAATTATTTGACTAAAACACCACCGCTAAGTGATGAGTACTAGTATGAAGAGGATTCTTATGCAGTGAATGAGCAGACAAGGGTTTTTCAAATGAACGCCCAAGGTTTCAATCAAGAGAATTGGCGCCAAGGTCAAGGAAATCAATGCCGGAACTATGGGAATTAAAATTGAGAAGGCCATTATGTTCGAGAAGGAAACTACAACCGCGACAACAACTTCAAACGGGGAAACTATGGTAACAAAAACGATCGAAGTAGGCCCTATGTTCCGCCTCAAAATTGGGATGTTGCTCCTAGGGATGGTCGAGGTAGTATGGTGCGAGTTGAAGATATGTTACAAAAAATGATGAGGAGGTTTGACGCTAGTGATGAGCACGCCAAGGAGTTGAGAGGTGATTTGTCTAATATTGGGCAAAAGGTGGATGCACATGCATTCTCACCCAAGCATCTTGAGTTGCAAATGGCCCAATTGTCTGCTACGATGAACCTTCGTCAACTGGGTACTCTTCCTAGCAACACCGTCTAAAATTCTAAAAATGATGGACATTGTATGACAGTCACTACTCTAGGGGGTAAGCAAACATTGATCCACCTATGCCGTCTGGCGTAGAAGATAAGGTGAGAAAAGATGATGAGGTAGTAGAAGCTAGTGGTGAGTTGGTAGATGAAGCGGTGAAAGAAGCAGAGATGCCCAAAAAGGTGGTCCCCGTGCCTAGAACACCACCGCCATTCCCGCAAAGATTGGTTAAGAAGACTGAGGATGATAAATACCGGCGTTTTATTACTATGTTGAAACAGCTTTCCATCAGTCATTTTGATAGAAGCTCTTGAAAAAATGCCCGGTTATGCCAAGTTTATGAAGGATATGGTGACAAAGAAGAGATTGGTAAGTTTTGAGGATGATGAACGAATGCAACATTATAGTGCTATTGCTACAAGGTCTCTTGTGCAAAAGAAGGAAGATCCGGGCTCTTTCACTATTCCATGTACCATCACGTTGTTACACTTTGCTAAAGCACTATGTTATCCAGGTGCAAGCATAAATCTCATGTCTCTCTCTATTTACAAGAAATTGAGTTTGGGTGACCCAAAGCCCACAACGATGCGGTTACTGATGGCCGATCGAACGGTGAAGAGAATTAGTGGGATATTACATTATTGTTAGTAAAGGTTGAGTCATTTATAATTTCGGCCGATTTAGTGATTCTTGACTGTGAAGTGGATTTTGAGGTGCCTATTTTTCTTGAGAGGCCGTTCCTTGCTACCGGTTGCGCCTTGGTTGATATGGAAAAAGGGCAGACGAAGTTTCAGTTAAATAATGAAGAATAAACCTTCAATATTTGTAGGTCCATGAAGTAGAATGATGATCTCCAAACGGTATCTGTTATATCTTACAAGGTTGAGAGTACGTCTGAGGTATAAATCAAAGAGCGCCTTGGTGGTGAGGCACTAGCGGCAGTGCTCATGAATTTTGAGAGTTATGGTATTGAAGAGTATGGATCATTGGTTGCGGCACTTGATGTAGGTGAATTTCTGTTCAAACCAAAGAAATTGGAGTTAGATATGAAACATCGCGAGTCTCCACCTGCGAAACCATATATTGAGGAGGTTCCAAAATTGGAGCTTAAGGCTCTACCGCCTCATCTATGGTATGTATTCTTGGGAAGAGATGACACGTTGCCGGTAATTATTGCGTCGGATTTGAATGTGCAGCAAGTAGAGTGTTTGGTGGAAGTATTAAAGAGGTTCAAAATAGCTATTGGGTAGACTATTGCTGATATTATTGGGATCTCTCCCGATATTTGTTCACACAAAATCCAACTCATGCCCGACCATAAGCAAAGTATTGAGCACCAGAGACGTTTGAATCCAGCTATGCAAGAGGTAGTGAAGAAGGAGATTATTAAGTGGTTGGATGCCGGAGTCATATATCCCATCGTAGATAGTAGTTGGGTATGTCATGTTCAGTGTGTTCCCAAAAAGGGGGGAATGACAGTGGTCCCTAATGAGAAGAATAAGCTTGTTCCAATGACGCCGGTCACCGGATGGAGAGTTTGTATGAATTACCGTAAGTTGAATGCATGGACTGAGAAGGACAATTTTCCTATGCCCTTCATGGATCAGATGTTAGATGTCGATATTCTCCGATATGATAGAGGAAACTATTGAGGTGTTTATGGATGATTTTTTAGTTGTTGGCGACTCCTTTGATCGTTGCTTGAGTCACTTTGCCGATTGCAACCTTGTGCTAAATTGGGAGATATGTCACTTCATGGTGAAAGAGGGTATTGTATTGGGCAATCGCATCTCAGAGAAGGGGATAGAGGTTGATCGAGAAAAAGTAGAGGTTATTGAGAGACTTCCTCCACCCATCTCTGGAAAAGGTGTGAGAAGCTTTCTTGGGCATGCGGGCTTCTATCGGAGATTTGTTAAGGATTTTTCAAAAATTGCACATCCTCTGTGCAAGTTACTTGAGAAGGAATGTAAATTTTATTTTGACGAATCCTGTCTAAAGGAATTTGGAGAGTTGAAGGAGAAGTTGGTGTCGGCGCCCATAATTATTTCCTCAGATTGGAGTAAGCCATTTGAGGTGATGTGTGATGCTAGTGGGGTTGCTCTTGGTGTGGTAATGGGACAAAGAAGGGATAAAATCCTTCACCCCATTTATTATGCTAGTAAGGCCCTGAATGAAGCACAAAAGAACTTCACGGTGACTGAGAAAGAGCTCCTTGCGGTGGTATTTGCTTTTGAAAAATTTTGCTCTTATTTGCTTGGCACAAGATTTATAGTGCATACTGACCATTCCGCTTTAAGGTATTTGATGTAAAAGAAGGATGCGAAACCAAGGTTGATTAGATGGGTGCTACTATTGCAAGAGTTTGATTTTGAGGTGAAAGATAGAAAAGGGACCGAAAAGCAAATTACCGATCACTTGTCTAGATTAGAGGATGAAGCTATGCGCGAGTTGGGTGAAAAGGCCGAAATTGATGACACCTTCCCAGATGAGCATGTATTGGCCGCTTCTCATGACTTGATTCCATGGTTCACCAATTTTGCGAATTATCTGGCTAGTGATATAGTCCCATCGGACTTGTCCTTTCATCAGACGAAAAAGTTCATGCATGATGTGAAAAAGTTCTTTTGGGATGAGCCTTACTTATATCGGAGTTATGCTGAAGGTCTTATTCGCCGCTGTGTGCCAGAAGTTGAGATGCTAAGTGTTTTGGAGGTATGCCATTCCTCGCCTGTGGATGGGCATCATAGTGGTATCCTGACTTCCCATAAGATTTTGCAGTGTGGGTACTATTGGCCAACCATCCACCAAGATGTTCATGAGTTCGCCAAGGCATATGATAGGTGCCAAAGAGATGGAGGTATTTCGAGAAGGAAAGAGCTCCCTTTGAATCCCATTCTAGTAATTGAGTTGTTTGATGTATGGGGCATTGATTTTATGGGCCCATTTGTGAGTTATCATGGAATGAAAATATTCTTGTGGCGGTGGATTATGTGTCAAAATAGGTGGAAGCCATGACACTTGCAAACAATGAAGGGAAGAGTGTCACCGCGTTCTTGAAAAAGAACATATTTTCCAGATTTGGCACCCCTATGGCCATTACTAGTGATGGGGGATCCCACTTTTGCAACAAGTTGTTCAAAGGGTTATTGGAGAAATATAGGGATCGCCACAATGTAGAAACTCCTTACCCTCCACATACTAGTGGGCAAATTGAGGTGTCCAACAGAGAAATCAAGCAAATTCTGTCGAAAACGGTAAATGCTAATAGAATGGATTGGTCAAGGAGGCTTGATGATGCTCTTTGGGCCTACCGGACAGCATACAAGACTCACATAGGTATGTCTCCATACCCACTTGTATATGGGAAGGCTTTTCACTTGCGGTTGAGTTAGAGCACAAGTCCGTGTGGGCGATAAAGAAATTGAAGATGGATTGGAATGAAGCAGTGGAGCAGAGACTAAATGGGTTGAATGAGCTTGACGAGTTTCGCCTAAAAGCATACGAAAGTTCAGCCCTCTACAGAGAGAAGATGAAGAAGTACCATGACCAAAAGATTTAAAACCGCGAATTTACGGTTAGGGACTTGGTGCTTTCATTTAACTCTAGGTTATGCTTGTTTCCGGGAAAACTCAAGTCCAAATGGAATGGTCCATTCGTGATCACTAAAGTGTTCCCACATGGTGCGGTTGAGTTGGAAAACAAGGAAGGTGCAAGGTTTACGGTAAATAGGAAAAGAATTAAGATCTACCTCGGGCTTGCGAAGAGTGACAATGAAGTGGTTGAGGCATATCACCTTGATAAAGTCTGAGTAATCACGAGTCTTGCATCGTGCCGCGACATTAAATCAAGCGCTTATTGGGAAGAAACCCAATGTGTATCCTCTAGCCAACAATAGTGTTTCTTTTCTTTTTAGGAATAGTTGCATTCTTTTGGTTTTACTCAATGTCATGTGTCAATTTTCTTTTATTTCTTTTAGACTGTTGGCTTGAGAGTAGTTTTGGGTCCGTGTCTAAAAAGTGTCTAGAAAACACAAAAAGAATGGCTTATTGGGTGCTCAATGTGCAGGGACCAAACCACAAGAATTCTGCAGAAATTGGTCTAGTGCACAGATCTACGGACCAAACGATGGGCCTTCGTCCCATCGATGGACCGTCGATGGTGTCCGTGGATCCCAGATATGTTTTCCAATTTTGTCTAAGTTAGGGCACAATCGACGGACCAGTCAACTGACTTACGGACTGTCGATGGGGAATCGTTAGTTCACTAAAACCAATGACCCGACCCGACCCGACCGGCTATATAATAAAATATCATTTCAGTTACCCTCCCACACCTTTTCAAATTCTCCCCCCAACCGTTTCCCTCCCCTTATTCACTTAATTCCCCCTTAACTCCCATAATCAATCACTCCCATTCTCTTCAGATTTCCTATTCTCTCAAACTCCCAAAATTCCCAGAACCCTAGTCCCCCAACTCCCCTTCATTTTCAGCGTTTTACGGTCGGTGTTTGAAGGTGGGCACGTCGGTTGTTGTTGCAAGATGACCTACCCATTCATTCCACTACAATGTACAGGTATTTCATTCTCATCTACTCAATGAATTCTCGTTCATTTGCTTGTGGAACCGAATAGATTGTATGTGGGTCTTTACTTAGGGACTAATTTACATGTTAAACTTGTTAAAATTAAGTTGTATGTCCCTTAGAGAATAATAGAAGGTGAATGGGTTGGGGGTGAAATTTGTCTAAATGAACTATGCTTGTTGTTTTTTTGTTGTTTTTCCGACTTAAGGCTTGATAGTCTCTTAGAATCCATGGTCGAAAATTGCAAAATCGAAGCCCTAGGAATGACGAATTGGTCTTCTGATTGTTATTGAATGTTGGGTGTATTGGTGTTATGTTTGAAATTGTCCATTTGTGGGGTCAAAACAATGTCCGAAAAACTTTTCTCTGATCGACAGTACGAGACCCCGTCTACGGACCGTCAGTTGATCGACAGACAGTTGATGGGGTCCGTGATCGACGGACTATTGATGGGGTCCGTAGATAGCTGAACCCTTTACTTGCTCAACTCTGGGACGACGAAAGTGGACTATGGTCCGTCAATTGATCGAACGGCCATTTTGCACGTCCTTCGTTTCTATCTAAAACTTTGCTTTGTGACATTTACAAAAAAAAAATCTAAGTGTCTGACGATGGAAGTGGAAAACGGGCCGTCGATTGATAGACGGGCCGTTCTGCACGTCCGTCGTTTCTAATTGAAACTTCTGTGGAAATATGACTTCTAAAATTCATAAGTGTCCATCGACGGACACTATCGACGGACCATCAATAGTGCCTGTCTACTCAATCTGCAGTTCTGCACTAACATGTGTCCTCTATTTTTAGATTTTGTTTTGCTTCTATTGTGTGTGTTGGTTGATTACAATGAAACTAACAACGTCCTTTTCAGGTACAAATGGACCCCAAACCAGATATTGTCTATTCCATGGGATGATCAAAGTCTGTGGCACCATCCCGGCGGATGATTGGATCGTCCAATAATGAGCGTGATCCCGAATACGTGCCCCCAGGCACCCAGACCCCGACACCAGTTGCTAGAGCCACTTGGGGCACACCTAAGAAGGTGGCGACCGGCGTTGTCACTTCCTCCTAGTTTGATGAGGAGCGCATACTGACCAGCACACCGTCTAGGTCTGCCTCGAGTTCAGAAAAAGCGTCTGGCTCTGAAAAAGTCTTCCGGTTCTGAGTCGGCCCACTTTACAGGGTCGAATGAGGTCACTGCCTCCGGGTCCGGATCACAGAGAGCCACTCTCCCGGATGTGCCTACCCCCCATGCCTCGTCTGATGAGGCCCAGAGTTCGGAGTCTGCTCCGGTACCCCGGCAAGAGGACCCTGCACCGGTTGCTGATCAGCCACACCGGTGGAGTGTAGATGGCCAATACCAGATTTATAGGGATGCCAAGTTGCTAAACGATAAGGGGGTGATGACTCAGACTTTGGCAGTTTAGCGGCGGGTTCTTACAGGGAGCCTCCACACAGTCCCTGCGGTACATGACTTATCACCCGCCACGAGCTTGAGTGGATGGCTTGGAATGTGGGACCTTATAGCAAGGAGATGGTCCGCGAGTTCTACGCCTCTTACGTAGAGGCTCTCCGAGTTTCTTTAGACAGGCGGGCTAACCCCGTCAAATATGCACCGCTTAAAGATGTTCGAGTATGAGGCTGCCGGGTGGATATATCTTCTCCTTCCATTCGCCGCTTCCTATATGGTGAGGACACTGATGCCATAAGGGTTCCCCTCACCCCAGAGATTGACTACAGGTGGGACGTGGTCAAGAACGGCCATTTTCAGCGGGACAAATATCTGAGAGATTCCACCAAGAGGTGGATTATCCAGACAATATCCGTAGACAGTGAGGGCGCAGACTAGGTGCTGAACCCCAGAGTCCGTATCAAGAAGGCCAACCTCACGTTTGCAGCCAAGTTCATCTGGTTGTTGGTCCGCCACCGCTTATCCCCCACAGCTGCAGATAAAATACTTACCTGGGATAGAGCGGTCTTGGTAGCAGCGATGGTCACCGGGTTCGAGATTGATTTTCTGAGATTGATGATCTTCGTCATCCATGAGAGGGTTTTTAAGTCCTCTACCACATACACATTTGCCTGTATGATTTTTCAGTTGTGCAGGAATGTTGGAGTGCCCATTTGGCATATAGATGTCCTTCGTACTCCTACCAGGATAGTTGATATTGGCCTTATTAAGGATGAGACCAATGAGGCGGCACCACGGAGAGGGACCAGATTGGATATGCAGCCGTTGGGTGAGAACTTTGCAGATACGGTAAAGCAAGCCCAAGGGGCTGATCATGCTGCTTCAGAGCCTACCGACACCACCCCGGCCGAGTCTGTTCCTGGCATTTGTAGGGCACTGAGTTACTCCCGGTCTACACCACCATCAACAGCACTGGTCCCGATTGCTAGGGTCCAGAGGCTAGAGGCCCAGATTGACACCTTGCTGCACCATATCCAGCCTTGGATGCAGAAGTCCATTGCCGAGGCTGAGGGCCAGATTGAGAAAAAGGTAGCTTAGCAGACGGAGAGGAGGATTCAGGCGGTCCACCAGCGCCTCGATGCTTTTGAGTTGAGGGTCCTATCCCCCACCATTGATTTGATGACTCTTCAGGCTGCTGTGGCGAGTCTACGGGCTGATGGTAATGCAATACTTGATGCGAGGGTACCCGAGCCTCAAACTCCGCCACGTGAGCGTGCCAAGAGGCACCATTCAAGCCACACCAGTGAGAGTGAGGAGGATCGTCTAGAAAAAAGGAACGGACAGATATGGAGGCTGCAAGGAGAGCCTCGTTGATTGATGAGGAGGCCCGGCAGATGAGGGTTCATGAGTTAGATGTTGGGGCGTCTAGCTCCAGATTGGAGGATGTTGAGAGGAGCACCACTGAAGGTGCAGATATTTTTGTGGGCACCACTGATAGTGTCCCTACTACTGAGGGAGCGGGTTCCGCAAAACCGGACCCGCCTGCTTGTTGATCTTCGGCGCTATGCGCCTCAGGTTTGCTTCACCTACCACCCTATCTTTATATTTCTTATGCATTGGGTACAATTGCATGTGTTTTTTGTTGGGGGTGGGGTAAATGGAAAGTGAATGCTAGGGTGAATTATGAGTAGCCCAACTCACGATCCTCTCTTGATGGTTTTATTGCCTGTGTTCTTTTGCCCCAAGAGACTGATTATTTTACTGTTGAATCGGCATGTGTAGTATCTTGTACAAAGTATGCATGTGAAATCTGAAGCGTGATGGCTAAAATATGAATGATATCCCATTCTAAAAAGAATGTTTCCATGATTAGGTATAATGAATGTTGAACCACTGCATAGAGATGCACCACTGCATGCCCCTCAATCTAACACTCGAACTAGGTGTCCGATAATCTGATAGGGTAATGAAGTGTCAAGAGAGTGTGAGGAAATTTGATTGTTCCATTGTTGGTACCTAGCTAGAACTTGCCCGGTTAGTCCTACAAAACGAAATCTGTGTTAGACATCTAGGAAGGGATCCTTGGCCCTTGTTCAAATTAGCCAATTTTTAGCCTAAATAAAAGGGAACCAAATGAAATTGATCCCCTTTTAATCCAAATATTTTGAGCTTACAATAGAACTTTATTTTCTACACCAACTCATCTTCCCTGGGTATAATGTGTTGGCTCTGGTCCCTCATTCGAAATGTGCACCTTGACTTAGGCCAAAAGCATAAGTTGAGGGTGGCTAATGCAAAAACTGACCTCGTCTTGGCCCTGACCCAATCTTGGGTAATGTGTACCTCGACTCATGGCAAAGCCATAAGTTAAGGGTGGCTATTATGAGTGAATGTCCCAGAAAAATGGGGATAAAAAGAGTAACGTGGAAAAGAAATAGTAAACCAGAGAAGTGACTCAGTCAAAACAATTATCAATTGAGTAAATAAAAAAAAAGAGAAAAAGAGTGGTGAAGAAAAAGAAGTAAGAAGTCACTTCCACAAAAAGGGAAAGAAAGGAGAAAACAAGGCAAAGATGATAAGAAAAGAAAAAGTAGGGCATAATAGACAATGAAAGAGGTAGGATACTTAGCCGTAATGTCAAGGAGGGCAACAAGTCACTAAAATGTACCCATATGTACCATACCTAACCCTGAGCCTATGTTACAAGCCAAGAAAGTCCTATCATGATCCTAAGAATCTAATATGGTGAACTTAAAGTAGTGAAAATAAGGGCAAGCCTATGGCGACAAGTACAAATTAGGTGAGACATTATTTTGAGCGTGAGTGTTGAATAATGATCCTTATACTCAAATTTGAAATCACTGTACGAAGAAGGAGGATATTTTTTTTAAGTGAGGGCACTAGTTGCAATATTGGAAAGTTGGTACCTAGGTGAGAGATAAAAGAGTAGAGGTGTCGGTGCGTGGTGATTCTGTGTCATGTTATGATCCACATGAAAGAGCCCAGTGAGCCTAAGAGTAAAAGCATGCACTAAAGCAATGAAAAGAGTCGGGATTGATAGCCATATGATTGTGAAAGCTTAAAAGAAAGTACTTTTGTACAGAAGTGTTGTGGTGAGTCATAGTGCGTCGCTTGAGGACAAACAACAAATTTAAGTTTAGGGTGTTGATGTACCATGGTTTCACGGTACTTTCAATGCTGTTTCCTTAAGTTTAGAGTGTGTCTAGGGCCTTTTTGTAGTAATTTTAATGTGTTTCTGTCTGTGTTTTGCACGAGAGTTGTCCAAAACAGAAATGCAAAAGGCTGTGCAGAAATCAGTGCAGAAGTGACCCACGAAGCCATCGACGGCCTGTCGTCCCATCGACTGACCGTAGGTGGTGACCGTCGATTGAAGGTTCAAGCATCTGGAAGCAACTCGGGGAATTCTGACCAAGTGTGGGGCTACGGAAGGATCGATGGTCCGTCGACTGATCGATGGTCCGTCGACTAATTGATGGTCCGTCGACTGATCGACGGACCGTGCTGGAAAAGCATTGATGTGATCAGAGACTATCCCAGTACCCAGTGTTGAAGAAAAGCTAAGTATGGAACGACGATAAGCATCGACGGACCGTAAGTGCATCAGCGGACCGTGCTATTGGTCCGTCGATTGGAGCAGAGAAGATACAATCTGGAGTCTTAAAAAAGATCCTAAGTGTGGACCGACACAGGCAGTCGACGGTCCGTCGTTTCATCTATGGACCGTCTGTGAGGGCGTCGATTGAAGCCGCATTTTTGGATAAACTTTCCTTATTTTGAACTCCATTTAATTTAGGACTTTGTTATTATAAATAGGGTTAAAAACCTCGTTTTCAGGGTTGAATCTTTTATTATTTTTCATACTTTTGTTCTTGGAGATTTGACTTTGAAACTTGGCAATGTATTCAAGTTTCCAGAATCGATTATCAAGTGAATTTTGTTGTTTCAAGTGTTATTTCTGGATTTTCTTCAAACTTGTCAGAGTAAGTGCATGAATCATTGTTTATCAACTATGAATTGTGTTCGTCTAAGCATGGGTGACTAAATCCACAACTAGGGTTGTGGGAACCATGGGTGATTAACTAAGTAAAACTAGCTAAATAACAATTCTAGAATAGGTTCTTGCATGTCTTAATAATTCTTTCGCTTAGAAGTCTTTTTAACGAGTGCACGCGTTAAAACTCGCCATGTTTCTACTTGTCGGACCAAGGGGGTAGTTAATAGGAAAATAATTATCAACATAGATTTAGTGAGACTCTATATAATAGGCTAGTTTTGATTGGTGCAAAGTAATAACTAAGCCATACATCAAATATGATGCTTAATATGAAGTAAAGGTTAGGGTTAGTAACTTAGACACACGTAGATGGACTAAGGTATGGGGTGAAACTCTCTAAATGCCAGACCAAGGTACGGGATGAAACTTTCTAAATGTCGGACTAAGGATTTAGAGATACCTAACTTATCACTTTGCATGCAAGACACTAGGAAGGAATTGTTATAGCTAGGATTACTGCGTTATGAACCTATGGGGAACACTTACACCCTAGTTTCTCTCTTATGTCTAGCTCTAGTGTATGTCAAGTACACGTAGCCGAGGAGAACCAACGCTTCCATACGATCCTGAACTGAACCGGACACTCCGCAGAATGAATAACGAATAGCTTGGAGCTTGGATTCCCATGGATTCTTCATCAAGTTTTAGAGGTTTTATTCTAAATAAAGTTATAGTGATCCTTCATCTCTAGTCAATCTTCCATCTAGAGAGTTCTTCTCAAAGTTTTCAAAAGAGATTTCATGATCAAACTTCTTCTTCTTCAGTCTAACCATGAGTTCTTTATCAAAACGTTTTCAAAGGCTTAATAATGATGAATTTATGATAATGTTTAGGTTTTAACGTGAATTTAAATCTAATTTCATTGTGAACCCATGTCCCTTCTCAAACTCGATTAAGCCTATGCATGGGCATTGTGATCGTGGCTTGTTATTGGTGCATTTGTGATTCTATTACGTTGAATTGCTTATGTCTACTATTTATTAAGTATATTGATGGTGAATTGTCTATGAATGATCCATGTGGATTAATATATTAATATTTGAATAAGTCTAGCCTATGTCTCTATGTGTTCAATGTAACATTGACCTTATAATGTATGAATGTGGAATTCGATTATTTTAAGATGATTGTAGCTACTGCCTTAGGTTAATATCATAGTTGAATTGTGGGTATGAATCCTGTATGATCAAAATAAATAAGGCTTGGTATGAATTGATCTAGGTTCTTCCAGTCTATTGATTGATAATGTTATGTATGTGATGTGATCTCGATTTTAGGTTAGATGAAGCATGATTCGTTTTGAGTAATGATCTCTTTAGATACATCCTAACATGTACATTATTGATAAAATATGATTGATGATGAAGGCTTTGGGGAATTAGTTGGATTACCTATTTTCTCTACTCTCTATTGAATTGATAGTTTAGTGCCTATGTTGGTATCTTGATCTTGTAGGGATTTAAGTATGATTTCGTTATGTTAAGTGTATATTTAGGTACTGCCCTATAATGTATTTTTGATAAAAAAAAGTTTATTGATCAACGATGATCAAAGGATGATAAATTGGTAAGGATGGCTTTTTCCCTCTACTTTCCTATAGTATTGTTAGTTGATGAAGCCTTATATGGAATTGAGTGGTATAGTCCACTTATGGTGGCGGTGTTTACTTTATTGTAAATATATATGGGATGTGAACATGTCCTTGAAGGTAATCACACTATGTGTGTTGATGATGATCACCATATGTTAAGCCTATGCCTAGTTTACTATTCTAGCTATGATCTAGGTTGTTTTGCTAATGTCATGAACATGTAAATGGTTATGTTAAGTTTATGTGTACTATGGTAATGTTAAGTTTATGTGTACTTGCTGCCTATGATGAGATCCTAAAATGTTATATGTGATGTAAAGCTAAGATAGGTGCATAAAGACTAGAGCTTACTGTAAGATGTTGTAAGTCTTGAATAAATGAGTCTTGTGCTATGCTATCTATCCTATGATGTTGTGTGATGTATCATTCAGTAGGATTACTTTATAGGTGTACTTGTATGGGAAAAGGTATGAAACCTTTTCTATGCATTGCACAAGTGTACCTTGATAGGATAGTTCCTAGGTTGGTCTTCTAAGTACATGCATAGGATTGAACATGTTATGAATATGTCATACATGATATGATGTTAAGTATATGATATGATGAAATATGAATGTGCATAGTGTCTCAAAGTGTTGATATGAAAGCATTGCTCATATATTTACACCTATAAACTTATGCATTGCTATATGAACATGTGTGACATTTATTTGTTATGTGAAAGGTTTGCTCACATATAAGTATACACACACAGGTATGAAGATCTAGTCAATAGAGGGGCCTTCAAAGGTGTGCTCTAGAGTACCCTAAAACTAGATAGGTGCTTGAATATTCTTTAAGCATATAAGTAGTCAATCTCCTAAGCATATGTTTTATAAAGAAATGTAATAAAGGCTTTCAATAAAGGGAACTTAGCTTAGCGCTGAGTAAACTTGACAATGAGAGGTGTTGGGTTCCCTTGGAGGAAGATTCACCATTGGGTCCTCATAAGGTGTTGACTTCCCTTGGAGGAACATTCACCTATTTTTCCATATGAGGTGTTGACTTTCCTTGAGGAAGATTCACCCATGGTTTTCTCATGAGATGAGGGTCCAATGCTAATGAGCATGTAGAGGGTCATGCATATCTCTTAGTTACATAAACTATGCTTGCCACATAGGATCTAGCAAGTGCTTCACTAGTATGCTAGCATGTGTTAATGTTCTACCTTGGCTAGGTAAGAACACCTTCCATTGGTGTAAGGCTCTACAACACCAAATTCCATGTCGCACCCATGGTCTTAGTGTCAGTTAAGGCTATAGTTTCCCTAAAGTAAAATGAGCAATGGAAGTAAATGACTAGGATCCTAACTAGGATGACCTAAGGGAGGTTAATTAGTATAGGTGGAAGTAATAAACACACGTCGACATTGCACAAGTAGATTCTCAGAGAGTTCTAGGAAGGTTTTCTAATGCATGTATCTATGTACATGTTCCTTATGCATGACTTTGTAGTATTTATCTACTTGTTATGAAGATGTGCATGGTATGAGTCTATATGATGTGGTCCTATCCTTATGTTCATAAGTTGATCTTAATGACTTTATAATGAAGGTATTGTTGGCATAAATGAAGTTGTCTATATGGCCTTGTTGATGTATGAAATAGAGTGTTAAGGTTTGTGGTCTCATGATAGGTTTACTAAGTATGTGTGAGGTTATGGGGCTTCACATGTACATTTCACTAGTGGACTTAGATAAGGATTTTGAGTAAGGTTTAATAATGCTTTATGTGAAGTGAAGTGAATAGATGTGCAAGTTAATGTAGCTTACTGTAACTGCCATTAGAGTCTTGACTTAAAAGTGTATATGATGTATTATAATCTTATGATGGTATGTGTTGGTTTATGTGTGTTGTATGTATGCTTTCTTTATGGACTTAAGGTGAAGCATTGAACCAAGCATCACTAGAGGGTTACTTGGGGCAAATAGGAAGTAAGAAGAAAAGGATTCACTGTAAAGAGGAAATCGGTTACTGTAAAGTGACCCTAAATGTGGCTTAAATTCTATGTGTGATTTTATATGATGTTTGGCCTTTGAATATATCTATATGAAGTATGTGAATTATATAAATGCTATTCTATAAATGTTTTATGAAGAATTTCTCAAAAAAGCATGAAGTATGATTTCAAGAAAATGTCCCTTTTAAATGCATGTTTTGCATGGTTGCCATACTTAGTGCATTCTTGTACTAACTCTATTCTTCTCTACTTTTTACACAGAGTGTAGCTTATGGATGCTTAAAAGGATATATCTACGATTGAGGAGCTTGATATGTGATTCCCAAGTTCAAGGAAAGGAATTCTAAAGTTCAACGATCTCCTACATTATGGTTTACTGTAAAGTGTAGCATTATTGTACTAATGATTTATGTTATAAGGGTCGTGTCCCTAAAGTACTCTTATGATGTTGAGTCTAGGATGACAAAAAGAGACTACAGTCTTTAACTATGTATGATTTTATTATATATATATATATATATATATATATATATATATATATATATATAGTAATGTTCTAGCATATGATGTGCTAATAAAGTTTTAAATTTTCCGCTAAATTTACCTATGACAATGCGATGAATGATGCCTATGGGCTTGTATAAGACCTCCGAGAGGTCAAGTACTCCATGTTACTTCTAGTGGGTACTCCCCGGATGTGACAAACATCCTACACAAACACTTCAAACATCACCTCATACCATTTTAAGGCCGGAACAACTCATCCCAAAAGTTCACACTCATCTCTTAATATGATTCTAACTAAAAAGGTCAATTACACTTCTACCCTCCTTTAAAGGAGTCAACTCACATAACATATCTAGGCATCACTTAACACCACCACTCCTCAACTCTTTTCAACAAACCTCAAAACTTTATCATGACCTTATATCAACATAACACATAACCATAAAGCAACTCTTCCAACACAAAGGATTTCATTCAACTATAACAACTCTTACCTAGTCACATTTCCACAAAAGCATCTCCACTTACCTTTTCTCCCTCGAATCGAAGAAGTATTATCCCTTAAAGTAGACACATCTAGAAGACAACTAGATAAGGAATAAGAAAGAGATCTGATGGAGTTAATCTCTATGGCATGACACAAGAGTAATCAAGAAAGTGAAACTTATAACGTCCTATAGCCTATTCCTAATAGATGTGTCACGATTTACACCGATGAACAAGAGTCTACCAGACGTGGCATGTGAGACATCCATCCTAAAAACCATTCCCAAAACTATATGCCCTGCTCCAAAGTTTGTTACGACCTGAGAGCACCCCTGAGTCGTATCAAGGCATACTTGACCCTGAAGGGGCCTTCTACAAGCCTCATAACATTCATTCATCACATAGGTAATAAAATAAGTGCGGAATTAAAATTTCCACAATAAAGTCAACAATAGAAAACTCTTTTATAAAATGAAGGAATACAAAGTCTTAATATAGCCATCTTAAAAAAAATATGATTGTCATAGGGACACAACCCTTTCCAATCGAAAGAAACTACTAAGAATCTATTACATAAAAAGGAAACATGAGAATTTATTTGCCCTCTAATCCATGAGGACAAAACAAGTCTTGGATAATACATATCCAAGTCTTCAACTAGAAAATCCACCTACAAATCTCAACCTACATTTTGTAGTAAAAATATGAAGAAGATGTTGTTAGTACAATTAAGCACTAAGTATGATCACCAAGCAAAAACATGCTAAAAAGGAACATTTTGTTGAAAGTCATGCTTTTATGACTTTTTGTAAAGCTTCATGAACATCTAAACAATAAAGACATAGTATAAGTCACAACCAATATGCAAGTCACAGTATCTCATTAAGTCATTAGCTTTTCACCTTAAGTAGTCATACTTCAACTTGTAGCAACTTGAAATACTAGGACACATACATTAAGTAAATCCTTTAATCATATTAGGACCTCTATCAAAAGTTACCCTAAGACACCCTTAAATAATTCATAAATTGGAAGGTAATACTACCTCTTCATGCCCCACCAAAGTGATCCTCGAGGCTAAGTTTAGACAAGAACCTCTTATTTTCAACATAGCATGCTAAGTAAACCATTTTATTAATATAGGCGAAACATTCATCACCTTATAGAGATAATAAGTCAACATTCAATATTAGCTTCATCTAGAGGACCTTCACATTAGTCATTAAGACTTAGGCAACTCAGTTAAGCACCTTCAATGCCTACTCGTGGTTTGTGTAGATAGCATCCCATACTACTACCTACACGTTGTAGTACCTATGAAGTAACTAGAGTGCACATCCCACATGATGGGAATAGGCCTTAACCGACATAAGCCATGCAAAATAGAAATGGAATCTGGTGTTCTTTACCCACACTGTAAAGTGGATTTCTACTTTCCATGGGTAGAACTAGTACACATCCATGTAGGCACATGGTTTAGGGCATACCAAAAGACATTCATTGCGCTCTAGCCTCATACTCGGATAGAGCGACCATATTACCATATTCACTTGGTGCTTAACCTTAGTTCCCATAGAGTAGTTTCATTCACATTTGTGTACTAGACAGGGCGCCGACATTAGGTGTACCGACTTATTGTACCTCTACCAGTAAGGTCTAGCACCAATAGGTCTCCCGATCGAGGTTCAATAAGGATATATCATTGAAGTTCCAAGAAAGGTGTCTCACATATTGGGCCTACCGATGCAGGGTTCATCAGTCACATAGGATTCTAGACTTATCATGAAGGGCACCAAGCTTAGGTCTACCAGTGAGAGACATAGTCTAGAATTCTTTTAGTCATTTATTGAACGGGCATTATGTTTAGGTCTAACGATCCTAGACTTTCATTAATTCATTAAGACACTTAAGTCAAGATACATTCATTATTTTGATAGAGGATGCACTATCCTACAAATTTTAGACACATATACCTTTACATTTATTTCTACAAGAATAGGATGCATAAGCCTACTAATTCAAGAGTATTTACTGAGAGTATACTTTCAATCACAATACATTCACATTCTATATTAGTTCGTCATTCTATCCTTTAGATCACACACATGCTTTATATCACGTTCCTAAATACAATCTCATGATAATGTTTTACTCCAACACCCTATGCCTTCAAGGCCATAATCACAATGTACAAAGTAAGTAAACACCTCCACCATAAGTGGATCACACATCAATATATCACAATTTTATATAAATTTATACATTAACATGAAATTAGGTCAAACTTGCCCCTTTCAAGGCTGTAATCACAATTCCTCTATTCATCAACACTTCACCTTGATTAGACATAGATAATGATTCAAATAAACAATCTAAATCATAAGGTCAAATTTAAGAATTTAGAAAAATCATGGGTTCATAGAGTTTTGCATCTTAAACTATCAACTAAACATCAATATAATCATAGTTTAGCATTTGAAAACGTTTGATGCAAGAATCTATGAGTTTGAGTGAAATATATGTTTTTTTTGAAAAATTTAAAACCATGGAATCATCTTTCAAATTGACTCTAGGGTGAAAACTAACCCTAGATGAAGGATCACCATACTTTTACTAAGAATCCCCAAGCAATTTGAGGAAGTACCACCTTCAAATCATCAAACCCTAGCTCCAATGGCTCTTTCTTCTTCTTCTCTAATGGAGGAATTCTAGTGAGAAAAATACTTGAGAGGAGGTGAGTTTCTTTTAATTCTAAAAGCAGTGACTTAAATGAAAGGAATTAGGTCATAAAAACTATATAAATACTTGTTTGGAAAAGAGTGAGGAAGTCTTGGTTCACGTTTTGGAAAGACTATTTAAAGAGTCCAACTTAACACTTATAAACTTATGTTCTCCACGTTGTAGACCGCCCATTGACACCCGTTGAATCGCCAAGGGCACTAGGGGACACGCCTAATGTACCTTGGTTTCACCTATTTTAACGGTAAGCTCAAGGAATGGGTTGTTCACTATTTCATGCATAAATTTTTACCCCAAGATCGGAATTTGGCAAAATCGGTGGAGTTGTAAAGAGAACTCAAAGACCTTTAATTGGATAGGTAATGTCCCTCCTAATTCATCTTGACCTAAGAGATATCATCATTTGAAACTGACCCAACAAGTTGTAGCTTAAATTTCAGATCTTCCCTGTTTTAGTTCTGCCATTGGATACTTGGCCTCGCCAAGTGCACTAAGAAACTCTCAAAGTGAGCCATTGGCTCGCCCTTTGTTCCAATAATATTGCTAAAAGATTTTTCCTTTGGGCGATTGGAGGGGAGAAGGGTGTAATTCTAAGCGGTTTGACTATCGTGCACCTAGTTCGCCCTTTGGAACCTTGGGCTTGTCAAGTGCACTAGGCAACTCGCCAAATACACACTTGGTTCGCCCAATTTTCCATTAGTCTTACTAAGTGGGAAGACCACTAGGAAAGGTGGGGATTTATTGGGTGACTCTCCCATCCTGTTGGGCGTCCAAGGCTGCCCATCACCAAAAGGCCCACCAAGAACACAATTTATTTCACCTTATCTTGCTAGTATAGGTCCTTGCTAGCACCCTAGGCTTCTTCCTTGCTCAAATAGGTCCCAAAACAGTCTAGAAATAAAATTAAGGTCACACTAACTCAGACGTCAAGGCTCTAGTTCATCCTATCAGTTTTCAAGTCATTACATACCTTCACGATGGGGACCTCAAACCTTGGTCCTTACTACGGCTTGTGAATGAGATCCTGAAGATGCCTTGGCAAAGAAAATGTGGCCATCACTTTTCCTAACTACTGCCTCAGCTTCGCGGCAATCACCACGGTCCTTGGTCTTGACCACGGCCAAGGGAGGCTCTTATGATTTTTCCTTGCGCAAATAGATGAATGGACTCAAGTGGAAAGTCCACTGCCTCAAACCTCCACGGGTATAAACACTTGTCGTCGTCCACTTCACGGGATGTGAAGTAGCCCGTGTAGATGACTTAGGAGAATGATCCTTGTGATAAAATTGGACGCCACTGCTTCAACTTCACGGGTAGGACCATGGACCATGATCCTCACCACTGCCCGTTAAGATGACAAGGGGTCAATTAGATGAGGGTTAAACATGTCTTTTTCTTTTTAGTACAATTAAGTGGGGTGTTTTATATATTGTTTTAAAGTGAATTTCACCAAATTTAAAGACATAAACTCAAACAACCTAATATTTCCCCAAAATCCTCCTCTCTATATTTCTGTCTCTAGAGTTCCTCCATAGAAGAATACCAAAAACATGAAGATTAGGGCTCAATAATCCATCTTGTTAACTCCAACTAGAGGCAAAAACGTCAAGTAAGGTATTGGAACCTTGATTCATGGAACAATTTTCTCCATGAAGCCTTTGAACTTCTAATTTCAAATTTTATGAATTGTTCAAAAACTAGGGTTTCTATTCAAGCCATTGGTTCTTCCTAAAAATTATTTCATTATGTTACTTGTCCTATATTGTGGATAATTTCATGTTTATTGGTGATTTATGATAAATTTTCCCATGAACCCATGTACTTCCGCATGACCCAAATTTCATAAATTGTGATGGGTTTGTTGATGCAAGATTAATATTATGAATTGTGTCTCTGGTAATTTAGTTAATTAATCTTGTTTCATTCATTCTTAAAGTAGTAATTCAATGTGTTATTGTGAGACATGATTCATGACCCCTTGAAGGGGTAAATTTCTAGGGTTTGTACAGATTGATGAAAGTGATGTATGAATTTATGTGTCACTTGGAATGTGAAGTTCATATGACTATTGTGCAAGTGGTAATGTTAAAAGGTTAGTCTCCTTTACCATTACACATGACTTTGTATGAATTTTCTAGGATGATAATAATAAAATTTTGTTGATCGAAAGTTTATTCTCATGAAAACACTATAGATGCAATGTGAAATTATTTGTCACATATGCATGATGATTCTAAAGTTGAAAGTGAGTTCTCACTTTATTGAATCTATGATATATGTTATGAGTTGTTTTGAATGAAGGGGTTATATGACACCGGATTCCATGTTGCTCACATGGTCTATCTCTGTTAATGATATTCTTCCTATGTTATAAGATAATTAATAGGACATGGATTATACTTATGATTTCTTAATGAGTTCTGCATAGTAGGTTTTGGGGTATGCGACTTCTCTTTTACATTGCACAAGTGGTCTTTGAAAGGAATTATGGGTTGGTTCCTTATGATATGGGAAAACATGAAGATACGTATGTATTTTCAGTGGATTGTTGCTAATGCATGGCTTGCCTTATGTTCAAGTAATGTACATGATTATTTCTCTATTTATGACTATTCATAATGGTGAGGTTCAAAGAAGATATTTGTTCCTAAGGTGACTTTGAGGGGTACTTAGTATGGTTGGTAGTATGGTATGCCAACTATATATTGCACAAGTATACCTTTAGAGTTCTAAGGTGACGAATCTACTACGTTGTAAGTAATTATGTGATAATGATTTTATGTCTTGCATTCTACCTTCTAAATGCAAAAATGGTTTACAAACTTGATAAATGCATGTTTTTTTACTAAAATGTCCTTTTTAGCATCTTTCAAGGATCTTATGCATGTTTCCACACTTAGTACTTTATGTACTAACCCATATCTTCTACATCTACTGTGAGTGTAGGTTTCGGCCATTGAGGTGCCCTAGTTCTTTCTTGAAGAAGACTTGGATTGCTTATCTCCAAGTTGTGGTGAGTCCTCAAGTTTGAGGACGCATTATCCATTTCTTAGTTCCTATTGTATTTTTTATATTAAGACTATTATTGATGTAAAGGGAAAAGTCCAAAACTTTGTATTCCTACGTTTTAGATGGTGTATGATACAAGTCTAGTTTCTTACTCTTATTTATGAAATGATGTTTGACTTAGACTGTAAAAGTTTTAATTTTTTCCAATTACTCTATGACTTATGTAATGATGATATGCTAAGGGCTTGTATGAGACCCCTTCGGGGTCAAGTATGTCATGTCACTTCTAGGGGGTAACTCTGAGTCATGACAATATCCTCGCCTCATTACTTCCAGTTAAGTTTCAGATTGAGGTAATTGCTCATCTCGAGTCTTTCAGTTTACTCTTGTGTAATTCAGTCTCAGTAACTTATTCATTTAGTTATCCTTGCAATTCACCATTTTTTCTTGTTCATGAAACTCAATTATGTTAGAAATATGTTTCTAGTGATCAGTGGTTAGATTGCGGCTCCTTCCCTCCATACTCAACTTGTTTAATCTTCATTTGACGACGAATGATCACAAGGAGGAGATATTATAACACCTAATAAATCTAACTAATACAAGAAAAGAGGAAAATTGTGAACCAAAGAGGGGCCTCACAGAACAGTAATACGACAACAATTGTCACCCTCATCGTGGATCACAGCCAGAAACAAGGTGGAGGATCACGAACCCCTACACGGGCTAATGAAATACACATGGGCATTCACGTTGACAGTGGAAACAAACCAGAACCACCCAACGCCCTGTGAGGAGCCACAAACCACTAAACGGTCGACGGAACCCCACACGAGCAATTAAGTGGACCGTGAAAAATGACCAGTACCATCCCAACTTCTGTGAGGAACCACGATTGCCCATATGGCCCATGGTGCTTCACACAGTCTGTGAATTGGCCCGTGAAAGAGGTCCATAAACTTTTAAGTCAGGGTTATTTTGGTCTTTTCCAATGAGATAGGCATTTGAACTATGTCGCTTAAGGCCTAAACTATGTTGGTTTACTTGATTATAGCCTAGTAATGTAGTCAGAACAAACTAGAACCCTCATTTTCCTAAAATCATCTATATTCTAAAGAAAAGGTTAGAAAGAGGTGACCATTTCACCCAAGAACAAACATAGATTTTCTTCATATTTAACCCCGATAAACTAAGGATTTCTTCATAGTTTTCATCACCAAGTATGTGTGATTTAACTAGTGGGTTCTTTTCATCCATTAGGTTTTTAGAATTTAGTCAATTCTTTGATTTGTCATAAATTGTTGCCTAGGTTTTCTACTTTTTGAAGATTTGTTGTGATTTTAGCTATTATAGTTTCAATGATATAAATAACATGTTTCTTTATGAATTAATGTAGTTCCATGCATAGAACTCTAAACCCTATCTTGTGTAAATTTATGATACTTCATGAATTATACTTTCTAGGCAAATAAGAGAGAAAATCATGCTTCAATATTTGAATGACATATCTTCTATATATATATATATGCTACTACATATTTCAGTGCATTTTAGATTTTCACTTTCACTTGGGAATAAACATTATACCAATTTAGACCAGGGTTCAGCTTACACATAAGTCCTAGCATTACATGCCCGAGTAGTTTTACAAGTAACCTCTATTGGGTACGGTTCTAATGATCACACTAGAGTCATGCCTCTATATCCCTGGAAGGGTATATTGGGTCCTTTCAGTGGGGTGTATACATTGAACTCTATAGTTAGCTCACATGGTTTATGACGGTTAATATGACCTCCCACAGTCACACTCTTATTGCATTTACCATGTTTTTGACATTTACATCACTATGCAATTCAACAAATTATCCTCATCATTAGTACTTTGTCACTACATCCAACTTAATTTTTAGTAATACTTTAGTACATTTTATTTCTTTGTTTGGCGTATTTATATATAGTTGAGCTTAGCGCATATATATATATATATATATATATATATATATATATATATATTGTATGCTTAGTACATTCAAAGTACGAACACATACTTTTGTGTGAAATCGTTTCCTGATGTAGGTTTAGGTGTTCCACATCTAGCTCACGCTTAGTTCAACTCCCAATCAAAATTTTACAGATTCAGTGGTGAGTCCTCATACTTCAGGGACAATAGACATGCTTACTTTTCAGTCTTTATTTTTGTTTTCAGTCTTGTGAGAGTAAGCTAGGGGCATGTCCAGCACCTCAATTCAGCTAGAGGCTTTTCAAACATAATAGTAGAGTTAGATCAAGTTGTTAAGTGTTGCTTCACTCATCATTAAACTCTTATCTTATCTATTCATACTAGTTGTCTTTTCTTCATTCAAATATCCCCTACTTTTAGCTTCGGCATAGTACATTATTTACTTTCTTATTTCTTATGCTTGTAATATGCTACATTCAGGGTTAGTTTTAGGTCACTTATGGTTCTGGGTCCCGCGTTATGTCTAGGTGGTAGCCTCAGGGCGTGACAAAACCCCCAAAATCTGATTTTCACGAGTAAAAGAATTTGATTAGTTAAAGTTTATTAAAAAGGAAAAAAATATGGTTCAAACTTAAACTTAACTCACAATCATATTCGTTTAGTCAAACTAGTTGTGAAACAAGTAATTAAGGGGGGGGGGGTAAGCAAATAACCGATTGTTGATCAAGTAACAAGTGAGAAAGATTCAAACTTTGAGTTATCAATGAGAGAGAGAAACTAGGGTGTGTGTGGTCCCCATAAGATCTTAATGCAGTAATTCTGATAATTGTAATCATTTCCTAGTGTATCACATTCAAAGTTTTTAAGATATATATCCCTAAGTGATTGGTCCTCCAAATAGGGAATTTCGCCCCACACCTTAATCCGACTAAGTGTGTATACTTTTATAACCCTTACCATTAGCTCATATTAGACATCACATCAATGTATGACATAGTTTTCACCATTGCACCAATTGACATTAAACTATTAGATAGTATCTCACTTAATCTCTATCAATAATTATTTTCTCATTAACTACCTCTTTGGGTTGGCAATTAGCAAAAATGTGACTTCTAACGCTTGCACTCGTAAAAAATAATTCTAATCGAAAGAATTATCAATGCATGCATCACCACTAGTCAACAATTACTTAGTTTTTAATTAGACGTTGTTAATATCTTCAAGTTCCACAACCGTAGTTGTGCATTTAATTACGCCTGCTTGAAATAAGACAATTCATATTTTTATAGAAAGAATTCATCAACTTACGTGTTGAGTAGAAGAAACCCATAATTTCCAATTGAATTTCAAAGTAAAAATCTTCTAAACTGAAATCCAGAAATCAAATTGCTACAGTTTGCAAGTTTATTCCCAAGAAAATATCAAGAACTAAAAGTAAACAATAATGTCTAACACCGAAAAACGAGGTTTACATAACCTACTTATGAAAAAAAAAAGTCCTAAAGAAAAAGGAAACACAATAAGGAAATAAACTTTCTGGACGTGGCTTTGATCGACGACTTCAATCTACGAACCGTGGGTCGACTTACAATACAAAGGTCCCCTATGTTGGTCCACACTTAGAATTTTTCTTAAAGATGCTGGAACCTTCACTCCAGATAGAATCAACGGACGTGTAGAACGAACCATAGGTTGACCTACGGTCTGTGGGTCCTCTTCGCTGACTCCATACCTAGGAATTTAATCAGGTGTTTGAACTTCAACATCTCTGAATCATTCGACGGATTTGAGGAAGGCCCGTGGGTCGACCTACAATCATCACTTGAATATGTAGTTCCACACTTAGTTAGACTTCCCTCATGCTCCATCTACGCTACCCATCTACATACTGTGACTGGACCTATGGTTCATAGGTCACCTCTGTGGGGCCTCCTTCTTAAGATTTTTAGCTGTCATCTCATACTTCCACATTCAATCCTATTTCATGCAAATATGACACAAAGATATTTATTCCTAATACAATATGGCCCTAGACACTTACAAATATTAAGTAAAAGTTTATAAAAAATACCGTAAACTCACGGTATCTGAACACTCTAAACTTAAACTTGTTGTTTGTCCTCAAGCGACGCAGTAGACTCTAAACGACACTTGTGTAGAAGCAAACTTACAAACTTAAGCAATCACAAGGCTATTTCTATTCATTCCATTTTCTCAGTGCAAATGTTTTCTCTTAGACTCAACAAGATAACTCATGTGGATCAAGATATGACAAAGATCGACGAAGAGACAACACAAGATACACTTTTTCACAATAAAAAAGGTACAAACTTTACGACAATGTAACTAGTGCCCTCACTTCAAACGAACTCCTTTTCACACACTAGACATGAATTTATAGTTTTAGGATTCATTCAACACTCATTCTCAAACAGGACTTCAAGTACATTCACTGCTAAATAACATATGATGGCCCTTATTTTCAGTGCTTAGACTCCCCAAACTAGTAGTTAGGATCACTATAAGACTTTCATTAGCTTGTAACATAGGCATAGGGTCAGGTGTTGTATGACATTCACACCATCAAAGCAATACTTCCAGTTCAAGTGTCAATGATCATGAGTAGTAATATAACCCAACCAAGAGTTGGGATCTTTCGAACAAGGAATGGTTTTGAGAATCAACAGTCAAGTACGAATATTTTCAATTCAATCATAGCTAAAACCATTAACGAATAAAAAATTTATATAAATTATAGGGTGACACAAGTGTCAAATATCAAAGGGGATTTTGTTTACAAGTAACAACTAAAACAGTAAATTACACAAGATATGAATATTGAGACGAGATTCTTGGGATGTGATAGGATTATGGGTTAAGGTAAACAACTAGGTAATTGCAATTAATAGTGAATAGTTGTAAATCCGTGAATAATCTATACTTTAATGGGGATAAACACCCTCTCGAGCAGTTTATCACAAATAAAATTGGTTTTTCTCGAACACCAATAAGCAGCAACTAAGATCAGCCTTTGCTTTAGTCCATTCACTTTATCGAGTTGAATGTGTGGAAAAGGGTTTAGGATTCACTCTCTCGATATGAACCCATGACAACCCAAAACCCACATACCATCAATTCAGTAATCTTTGTTTTGAAACCTCTCTTTCAAACAAGACAAAAACACAAAGGTAGAATTGCATTTACAACTACAACACTTTAGATTAAGCCACAATTAATGAATGAAATCACATTGAAACAACATTGGCTCTATTAAGTAGAAATACTCACAGCTAAATCAACCCTTAATTATATATCACACCCTAGGACTTGGGCTTTTAGGTAGATATAGTAAAAAGCAAGAAATTGTTACAAAATTGTGTTTCCATAAACGGGGAAAGATTAGTATTGTATTTACACAGGTCTAAGATAAAGAATCTTCAATAGCCACATCCAAATTTTTGGAGTTGGAAATATTCAAAGCTAAGGAAATATCGTCTCTACACTTAATTCTTACTTTAAAACTTAAAAACTGAACGA
This sequence comes from Solanum sitiens, assembly GCA_016801875.1. Lineage (NCBI taxonomy): Eukaryota > Viridiplantae > Streptophyta > Magnoliopsida > Solanales > Solanaceae > Solanum > Solanum sitiens. Next base: position 59,795 of record JABWTJ010000629.1, read on the forward strand.
TAAAATAATTTAACAAAATATTAAATTGAAAAACGATACTAAGCTTCAAATTACAACAAGTATTTATAGTGGTAAGAAAATGTGCTACAAAAATCCACTCGGCGCATTTAGTCAGGATCACCAATTCACTGAGCGATCCACCATTTGGTCAGATCCATCGCCTTTTTGATTTTGGCCTTCAAAATCTTCTAGTTCTGTAATTTTGGGCGATAAGGTACTGCATTGCGGAATCAATCAGTGACTCGCCGACTGCTCCATTTTATCACAAACTTGATTTTATCCTTTAAGGCTTGGCACACTGGAACATTAAGCGAGACTATGGTCATTCGGTGACTCGCCCATTGGTTTAGGTGATCCTCAGGCTTCCTTTACTTTATTTTTTCCACTGCCTTGTTCTTTTTTGCCCATTAGTGTCCATGCTTTGATCCAACTCGAAATATCTGAAAATCAAGGATTTTAATTAGTTATTGGCACAAAATATGAATTTGAGGACACTAAATCTATCAAAATAAAGTCCTAAATAAGTCCAAATCATGGAGTCGTCAACACCCCCAACTTAAACTTTTGTTTGTCCTCAATTAAAACTCAAGTTTAGTAGTCCAAAAAGGATTTCTCATACGGTGCTACACAAGACTCAATCATGAAAGCACACAAAAATAATCAACTTAGTCATGCAAGGACCAGTTGTGCACTCAAAGATTAATGTTGTGACTCACCATTATCAAATAACCTTAAGTTCAAAATACGTGCTTCAAATGCAAGTTCAAGCTCAAGAAAGGAACTCAAATTCCCTCACACAACAAATGATTCCACATTCACACATAATGGTTCATTAATTTAAAGCTTCAGAATCAAATGCAATGCTCACACTTACAAAGATGAAGACAATGCACTACTTTAACCATAGTTTTGCTTGTATTTTCCAATCGACCTTTGTTTCATCTCACTCAAGATCAAAAAGGTCTTTTTACGGCTTGGAATGTGGCTTAGTCTAAAGATTTGGTCATTTAGGCTCAATGGATATACACCTCATGAAAGGTGGTGTGAATAACAGTTCCTTCCTTTTTCTTCATCATTTATTTTTGTGCTCACAAGTCACCCCATTATTCATATTCCATTGACCGTTGGAAACCCCGTTTTCTTTAACATACAAAACTCCATTCCACAACTTTTTCATTACTTTTTCTTTTCTTTTTGTTTTTCCCTTTTTTGGTATGGAGGGGTTCACTCTTTCTTAAAATCTTTGGTCAAGGGAAACATCTTTGCACTTCTTTATTTACCTTCTCTTTTCACCAAACCCCCAACTTAAGATTTTGGCCTAAGTTGATTATACAAACAAACAAGAAATTATGTGTATTATGGCTAACGGGTCAAGAAAGTTTACGATTTTATCGAGTTTCTTCCAAGAAAAGTTTAATGTTCAAAGGGTGTTTAAGCAAGGTTCACTCACTCACTAAGAGATATAATATTGAATTGTTTTACACTTTTCAGAGTTGCCTAAGATCATATAGAGTGATTGCATCACTTAGTCAACCACACCAATAGCGCAAATTAAGGGTGTTACCACACATGGTTTAGGTAAGTTCATCACATAAGGCAATGACACCAATGACAAAAAAGACTTCACACTTTTGCTAATGTGCAATGTTTGTGACAAGACACTTAATTTGATAATTGCCTAGTCACAACGAGATTCAAAAAGTCAACATATTGCTTATTCTACTTCATTTGGTATCATCGTAGCCGCATATTCATTTTTATTTTCTTATGAGCACTATTCAAGTCATTGGTATTGATCAAGACCGATACTCAAATTTGCACGAGAATAACAACATTCAAACACAAACGAGAGGTAGACTTTTTTTAAAAGGATAAAATCATTTACAATTTGAACAAGAGCCAAAAGCTCAATCATCCGCAAAAAGAGTACAAAACCCAAAATAAAGCTCAAAGCCCAAATGTATAAACAAAACCAATATTCACAAAAGTGTCACACAAAAGGTGGCCTCACCCCACCAAAAAGAAAGTCCTTTATCCTCAAATGCACATAAAAATCTCCAAAAGTGAAATCAAGTAAGACGGATAGGGAGGTAAAGAAGAATCATATCTGAAGAACCAACTCTACTTGTCCCCCCATGGTGGTGTCTCTCAAAGAAATCTAGTGCGCAGTCTCCACCGTGGAATCCTCCAAATCATCAAAAACTGCATCATCATGTACCTCGATCTACTCCTCATTGGTCTTTGCCTGCGAGTCATCAACTATTGTGCCATCATTATGCATCTCCGGTGATAGCCGAAGGAATCTCCGAAGTCTCAGAGGTATCAATGTCATCTGCGGCATCCAACAATAAAGTAAACTCAGTAGACTTTTGATAGTCTACATCCTTCCTCAAGCCATCTACTTCGTCTTTCTAAATCATCACCTCAGAGGTCTCCCTCTTCCTGCTCTCACAAAACTCAACTCACTCGGCGAGAATTTCAATAGAATTCTAGAGAGGGTTAAGTGCAGCATGGATGAAACTCTTAATCATCAATGAGATGGATTTCTCAAGTCGGGTTTCACTCACATAATCTAAATGGGCCACATGCGTCATCTTCAGCATCATCGCTTGAGTAATCTTGGTCTGCTGGAAGGAAGTAGATGTTTCGGGAGCATGTGAAGAAGAGGGAGGATAGAAGTACATGAAGTCCTGGAGGCCGGAGAAGGCATAGATAGCTCTGCATGTATCAAATCCGTATCCACCTACGGGGATGTATCCACCGGAGCTGCCCTCCTTCTATCAGCCTCCTCTCAAGTGTACTCGGCCTCTATAAACCAAATATTTGTAAAAGATGAAGGAGTAACTTCAATGTCTCTAACAGTGTCCTGAGGCTCACTGCCACAACTCTGTGATCAAGACTGGGAATGGTAAGGAGGTCAGGCTCTGCTTGGCCCTCATGGCCTTCTCCTGCTCTACAATAAGCCTATTCAATGATATTTCTGGACATGATCATCCCAAGGCAGGCTACCTTAGGGTGGCGGAGGATGGACTTATTCTGGGATAGAATGATTGTGTTGATGATAAATCCAAACTAGAAACAAAACGAAAAAAACATATCCTTCTTCTCTATAGGACCCTAGCCTTGATCCACCTTGGGATGGATTTGTAAATCAACGGTTCCAACCAGCCCTTTAAATCATCCAAGGACTGAGTGATGGGTAGGACTTCATATTCTAGTGCAGCATCATGAGTTGAGTCAAGAACATTATTACTATGGTTCACCACTACATCTGGCCTTCTTTCCCTAGACCATGACCGACTTCACTGGTTTGAACACACTAGCCTTGTTCTTGCTTTTAGGCACTAGATCACTGTATGCAGAGTAGTCTTCTCGAACCCATGAAGGAATGTAAGGACCTCGCGTCCTATTGAACTACTCAAATTTGTGAAAGTGAAGGGTGTCCCTCACGCTAGAGTATTTTCCCCCAAGGCCCTCTGTAGATAACAAATTCTCCTCAAGAATAGTTTGGAATCCATCCCCTTTTAACATGTTTAGAATCCTGGTGAAGGAATGATAGGTAGCATATGGGTCACAGAAGGTGTCGGATCTTGCACTGAGTCTACTATTGAGGGAGTCGGAAGAACTTTGGATAAGTCACGATGATATCTGGCGCGGATTTCATCCCTCTGGGACTATAATGGATAATCTTCCTTAGGATTAGATAAAGCATCCTGAGAGCCAGTAGTCACTTTATCTGATATGGACCTCTTGCCCTTCCCATTGTCACCAGGTAGAGTTTCTTGTATGCCCTTCTTTGGAGGATTTGAGCCCCCCTCAATTTATGGTGATTCCTCGTACTCTTTTCCGGGGTGGCATGTCAATATTTGTCCTTACCATGTCTGCAAAACATCGGGAAAAATTAGTAACATTTTAATTAAAAGCATAAAAAAATAGTTGCAGATAAACTCGGCAGTGAGTCGTCGAATCACTTTGGCGAGTTAAATAGAGTTCTCCAAAGGTATTGGCTTAAAAATCTCAAAAATAAAATTCAATTCAGCCTTGGGCATGCCTTTTGGCAATCAAGGAATAGCCCGCCAAAAGTTATAGTGCAACAACAATTCAGTGGTGCAAACAAAGGGTGGTCAAGAAGACTTTCGGTGAGTCCACACGTTCCATCGGCGAACTCAAACTTCTTGCAAAAATTTACAGAACCTCACATCACATAAAGCATGATATTAAAGGTGATATGGGGACTTTTGACGAACCGCCGAGTGGTTAGGCGACATCCCAAAGGTTCACTCTCATCTCTTAAGATGATTCTAACTAAAAAGGTCAATTATACTTCTACCCTCCTTTAAAGGAGTCAACTCACATAACATATCAAGGCATCACTTAACACCACCACTCCTCAACTCTTTTCAACAAACCTCAAAACTTTATCATGACCTTATATCAACATAACACATAACCATAAAGCAACTCTTCCAACACAAAGGATTTCATTCAACTACAACAACTCTTACCTAGTCACATTTCCACAAAAGAATCTCCACTTACCTTTTCTCCCTCGAATCGAAGAAGCATTAGCCCTTAAAGTTGACACATCTAGAAGACAACTAGATAAGGAGTAAGAAAGAGATCTTATGGAGTTAAGGTCTATGGCACGACAAAAGAGTAATCAAGAAAGTGAAACTTATAACGTCCTATAGCCTATTCCTAATGGATGTGTCATGATTTACACCGATGAACAAGAGTCTACCAGACGTGGCATGTGAGACATCCATCCTAAAAACCATTCCCAAAACTATATGCCCTGCTCCCATGTTTGTTACAACCTGAGAGCACCCCTAAGTCGTATGAAGGCATACTTGACCCTGAAGGGGCCTTCTACAAGCCTCATAACATTCATTCATCACATAGGTAATAAAAGAAGTGCGGAATTAAAATTTCCACAATAAAGTCAACAATAAAAAACTCTCTTATAAAATGAAGGAATACAAAGTCTTAATATAGCCATCTTAAAAACAATATGATTGTCATAGGGACACAACCCTTTCCAATCGAAAGAAACTACTAAGAATCTATTACATAAAAAGGAAACATGAGAATTTATTTGCCCTCTAATCCATGAGGACAAACCAAGTCTTGGATAATACATATCCAAGTCTTCAACTAGAAAATCCACCTACAAATCACAACCTACATTTTGTAGTAAAAATATGAAGAAGATGTTGTTAGTACAATTAAGCACTAAGTATGATCACCAAGCAAAAACATGCTAAAAAGGAACATTTTGTTGAAAGTCGTGCTTTTATGACTTTTTGTAAAGCTTCATGAACATCTAAAAAATAAAGACATAGTATAAGTCACAACCAATATGCAAGTCACAATATCTCATTAAGTCATTAGCTTTTCACCTTAAGTAGTCATACTTCAACTAGTAGCAACTTGAAATACAAGGACACATACATTAAGTAGATCCTTTAAATATATTAGGACCTCTATAATAAGTTACCCTGAGACACCCTTAAATAATTCATAAATTGGAAGGCAATACTACCTCTTCATGCCCCACCTAAGTGATCCTCGAGGCTAAGTTTAGACAAGAACCTCTTATTTTCAACATAGCATGCTAAGTAAACCATTTTATTAATATAGGCGAAACATGCATCATACTATAGAGATAATAAGCCAACATTCATTATTAGCTTCATTTAGAGGACCTTCACATCAGTCATTAAGACTTAGGCAACTCAGTTAAGCACCTTCAATGCCTAGTCGTGGTTTGTGTAGATAGCATCACATACTACTACCTACACGTTGTATTACCTATGAAGTAACTAGAGTGCACATCCCACATGATCGAAATAGGCCTTAACCGACATAAACCATGCAAAATAGAAATGGAATATGGTGTTCTTTCCCCATACAGTAAAGTGGATTTCTACTTTCCATGGGTAGAACTAGGACACATTCAAGTAGGCACATGGTTTAGGGCATATCAAAAGACATTCATTGCGCTCTAGCCTCATACTCGGATAGAGCGACCAATTACCATATTCACTTGGTGCTTAACCTTAGTTCCCATAGAGTAGTTTCATTCACATTTGTGTACTATATAGGGCACCGACATTAGGTGTACCGACTTATTGTACTTCTACTAGTAAGGGCTACCACCAATAGGTCTACCGATCGAGGTTCAATAAGGATATATCATTGACGTTCCAAGAAAGGTGTGTCACATATTGGGCCTACCGATGCAGGGTTCATCAGTCACATAGGATTCCAGACTTATCATGAAGGGCACCAAGCTTAGGTCTACCAGTGAGAGACATAGTCTAGAATTCTTTTAGTCATTTATAGAACGGGCATTACGTTTAGGTCTACCGATCCTAGACTTTCATTAATTCATTTAGACACTTAAGTCAAGATACATTCATTATTTTGGTAGAGGATGCACTATCTTACAAATTCTAGACACATATACCTTTACATTTATTTATACAAGAATATGATGCATAAGCCTACTAATTCAAGAGTATTTACTGAGAGTATACTTCCAATCACAATACATTCACATTCTATATTAGTTCATCATTCTATCCTTTAGATCACACACATATTTTATATCACGTTCCTAAATACAATCTCATGATAATGTTTTACTCCAACACCCTATGCCTTCAAGGCCATAATCACAATGTACAAAGTAAGTAAACACCTCCCATAGGTGGATCACACATCAATATATCACAATTGTATATCAATTCTACATTAACATGAAATTAGGTCAAACTTACCCCTTTCAAGGCTGTAATCACAATTCCTCTATTCATCAACACTTCACCTTGATTAGACATAATAATGATTCAAATAAATAATCTAAATCATAAGGTCAAATTTAAGAATTTAGAAAAATCACGGGTTCATAGAGTTTTGCATCTTAAACCATCAACTAAACATCAATATAATCATAGTTTAGCATTTGAAAACGTTTGATGCAAGAATCTATGAGTTTGAGTGAAATATATGTTTTTGTTGAAAAAATTAAAACCATGGAATCATCTTTCAAATTGACTCTAGGGTGAAAACTAACCCTAGATGAATGATCACCATACGTTTACTAAGAATCCCCAAGCAATTTGAGCAAGTACCACCTTCAAATCATCAAACCCTAGCTCTAATGGCTCTTTCTTCTTCTTCTCTAATGGAGGAATTCTAGTGAGAAAAATACTTGAGAGGAAGTAAGTTTCTTCTAATTCTAAAAGAAGTGACTTAGATGAAAGGAATTAGGTCATAAAAACTATATAAATACTTGTTTGGAAAAGAGTGAGGAAGTCTTGGTTCACGTTTTGGAAAGACTATTTTAAAGAGCCCAACTTAACACTTATAAACTTATGTTCCCCACGTTGTAGACCGACCATTGACACCCCTTGAATCGCCAAGGGCACTAGGGGACTCGCCTAATGTACTTTGGTTCACCTATTTTAACAGTAAGCTCAAGGAATGGGTTGTTCACTATTTCATGCATAAATATTTACCCCAAGATCGGAATTTGGCAAACTCGGTGGATTTGTAAAGAGAACTCAAAGACCTTTAATTGGATAGGTAATATCCCACCTAATTCATCTTGACCTAAGAGATATCATCATTTGAAATTGACCCAACAAGTTGTAGCTTAAATTTCAGATCTTGCCTGTTTTAGTTCTGCCATTGGACACTTGGGCTCGCCAAGTGCACTAAGAAACTCTCAAACTGAACCATTGGCTCGCCCTTTGTTCCAATAATATTGCTAAAAGATTTTTCCTTTGGGCGATTGGAGGGGAGAAGGGTCTAATGCTAAGCGGTTTGACTATCGTGCACCTAGTTCGCCCTTTGGAACCTTGGGCTTGTCAAGTGCACTAGGCAACTCATCAAACGCACACTTGGTTCGCCCAATTTTCCATTAGGCTTACTAAGTGTAAATACCACTAGGCAAGGTGGGGATTTATTGGGTGACTCTCCCATCCTGTTGGGCGGCCAAGGCTGCCCATCACCAAAAGGCCCACCAAGAACACAATTTATTTCACCCTATCTTGTTAGTATAGGTCCTTGCTAGCACCCTAGGCTTCTTCCTTGCTCAAATAGGTCCCAAAACAGTCTAGAAATAAAATTAAGGTCACACTAACTCAGACGTCAAGGCTCTAGTTCATCCTATCAGTTTTCCAGTCATTACATACCTTCACGATGGCGACCACAAACCTTGGTCCTCAATACGACTTGTGAAGGAGATCCTGAAGATGCCTTGGCAAAGAAAATGTGGCCATCACTTTTCCTAACTACTGCCTCAACTTCACGACAATAACCACGGTCCTTGGTCTTGACCACGGCCAAGGGAGGATCTCATGATATTTCCTTTCGCAAATAGACGAATGGACTCAAGTGGCAAGGCCACTGCCTCAAACCTCCACGGGTATAAACACGTGTCGTCGTCAACTTCACGGGATGTGAAGTAGCCCGTGTAGATGACTTAGGAGAATGATCCTTGTGTCAAAAATTGGACACCACTACTTCAACTTCACGGGTAGGACCATGGACCATGATCCTCACCACTGCCCGTTAAGATGACAAGGGGTCAATTAGATGAGGGTTAAACATGTCTTTTTCTTTTTAGTACAATTAAGTGGGGTGTTTTATATATTGTTTTAAAGTGAATTTCACCAAATTTAAAGACATAAACTCAAACAACCTAATATTTCCCCAATATCCTCCTCTCTGTATTTCTCTCTCTAGAGTTCCTACATAGAAGAATACCAAAAACATGAAGATTAGGGCTCAAGAATCCATCTTGTTAACTCCAATTAGAGGCAAAAACGTCAAGTAAGGTATGGGAACCTTGATTCATGGAACAATTTTCTCCATGAAGCCTTTGAACTTCTAATTTCAAATTTTTATGAATTGTTTAAAAACTAGGGTTTCTATTCAAGCCATTGGTTCTTCCTAAAAATTATTTCATTATGTTACTTGTCCTATATTGTGGGTAATTTCATGTTTATTGGTGATTTATGATAAATTTTCCCATGAACCCATGTACTTCCCCATGACCCCAATTTCATAAATTGTGATGGGTTTGTTGATGCAAGATTAATATTATGAATTTTGTCTCTGATAATTTAGTTAATTAATCTTGTTTCATTCATTCTTAAAGTAGTAATTCGTTGTGTGATTGTGAGACATGATTCATGACCCCTTGAAGGGGTAAATTTCTAGGGTTTGTACAGATTGATGAAAGTGATGTATGAATTTATGTGTTACTTGGAATGTGAAGTTCATATGACTATTGTGCAAGTGGTAATGTTGAAAGGTTAGTCTCCTTTACCATTACAGATGACTATGTATGAATTTTCAAGGATGATAATAATAAAATTTTGTTGATCGAATGTCTATTCTCATGAAAACTCTATAGATGCAATGTCAAATTATTTTTCACATATGTATGATGATTCTAAAGTTGAAAGTGAGTTCTCACTTTATTGAATCTATGATATATGTTATGAGTTGTTTTGAATGAAGGGCAAAAGTACTACTGCACATATGTAAATAAAATTCACTATTAACCATGTATAATTTAAGGAAATAATGCTTAGTGCCTAGCAGATATTGCAAATGAGGTGGATGCCCTCATGCTAATACAATAAGTCGAGTCTTCTACATATGTTCTCAGAAGATGGAAACTCTCCTGCTAATACAATAGACTGGGTTTCTAGAAGAAATCTCCCTATTCCATAAAAATGTGCTCGCATAGGTCTTAGCTAATGCATCCACCTTATAGTTGTATACTTCATTCTACCTTAGGCAAGTAGGACACTTTCTTTCGGTGTGGGGTTATATGACACCGGATTCCATGTTGCTCACATGGTCTATCTCTGTTAATGATATTCTTCCTATGTTATAAGATAATTAATAGGACATGGATTATACTTATGATTTCTTAATGAGTTCTGCATAGTAGGTTTGGGGGTATGAGACTTCTCTTTTACATTGCACAAGTGGTCTTTGAAAGGAATTATGGGTTGGTTCCTTATGATATGGGAAAACATGAAGATACGTATGTATTTTCAATGGATTGTTGTTAATGCATGGCTTGCCTTATGTTCAAGTAATGTGCATGATTATTTCTCTATTTATGACTATTCATAATGGTGAGGTTCAAAGAAGATATTTGTTCCTAAGGTGACTTTGTGGGGTACTTAGTATGGTTGGTAGTACGGTATGCCAACTATATATTGTAGTATACCTTTAGAGTTCTAAGGTGACAAATCTACTACGTTGTAAGTAATTATGTGATAATGCTTTTATGTTTTGCATTCTACCTTCTAAATGCAAAAATGGTTTACAAACTTGATAAATGCATGTTTTTTTACTAAAATGTCCTTTTTAGCATCTTTCAAGGATCTTATGCATGTTTCCACACTTAGTACTTTACGTACTAACCCATATCTTCTACATCTACTGTGAGTGTAGGTTCCGGCCATTGAGGTGACCTAGTTCTTTCTTGAAGAATACTTGGATTGATTATCTCCAAGTTGTGGTGAGTCCTCAAGTTCGAGGACGCATTATCCATTTCTTAGTTCCTATTGTATTTTTTATATTAAGACTATTATTTATGTAAAGGGAAAAGTCCCAAACTTTGTATTCCTACGTTTTAGATGGTGTATGATACAAGTCTAGTTTCTTACTCTTATTTATGAAACGATGTTTGACTTAGATTGTAAAAGTTTTAATTTTTCCCCATTACTCTATGACTTATGTAATGATGATATGCTAAGGGCTTGTATGAGACCCCTTCGGGGTCAAGTATGTCATGTCACTTCAAGGGGGTAACTCTGGGTCATGACAATATCCTCACCTCATTACTTCCAGTTAAGTTGCAGATTGAGGTAATTGTTCATCTCGAGTCTTTCAGTTTACTCTTGTGTAATTCAGTCTCAGTAACTTATCCGTTTAGTTATCCTTGTAATTCACCATTTTTTCTTGTTCATGAAACTCATTTATGTTAGAAATATGTTTCTACTGATCAGTGGTTAGATTGCGGCTCATATTTATGTTAGAAATATGTTTCTACTGATCAGTGGTTAGATTGCGGCTCATAACCTCCATACTCAACTTGTTTAATCTTCATTTGACGATGAATGATCACAAGGAGGAGATATTATAACACCTAAGAAATCTAACTAATACCAGAAAAGAGGAAAATTATGAACCAAAGAGGGGCCCCACAGAACAGTAATACAACAACTTGTCACCCTCATCGTGGATCACAGCTAGAAACAAGGTGGAGGATCACAAACCCCTACACGGGTAATGGAAATCCACGGCCATCACGTAGGCAGTGAAAATAAACCATAACCACCCAACGCCCTGTGAGGAGCCACAAACCACTAAACGGTCGACGGAACCCCACACGAGCAATTAAGTGGATCGTGAAAAATGACCAGTACCATCCCAACTTCTGTGAGGAACCACGATTGCCCATATGGCCTATGGTGCTTCACACAGTCTGTGAATTGGCCCGTGAAAGAGGTCCATAAACTTTTAAGTTAGGGTTATTTTGGTCTTTTCCCTATGAGATATGCATTTGAACTATGTCATTTAAGGCCTAAACTATGTTAGTTTACTCGATTATAGCCTAGTAATGTAGTCAGAACAAACTAGAATCCTCATTTTCCTAAAATCATCTATATTCTATAGAAAAGGTTAGAAAGAGGTGACCATTTCACCCAAGAACAAACATATATTTTCTTCATGTTCAACCCCGATAAACAAAGGATTTATTTATAGTTTTCATCACCAAGTTTGTGTGATTTAACTAGTGGGTTATTTTCATCCATTAGGTTTTTAGAATTTAGTCAATTCTTTGATTTGTCATAAATTGTTGCCTAGGGTTTCTACTTTTTGAAGATTTGTTGTGATTTTAGCTATTATAGTTTCAATGATATGAATAACATGTTTCTTTATGAATTAGTGTAGTTCCATGCATAGAACTCAAAACTCTATCTTGTGTAAATTTATGATACTTCATGAATTATACTTGCTACGCAAATAAGACAGAAAATCATGCTTCAATATTTGAATGACATATCTTCTATATATATATATATGCTACTACATATTTCAGTGCATTTTAGATTTTCACTTTCACTTGGGAATAAACATTATACCAATTTAGACCAGGGTTCAGCTTAGACATAAGTCCTAGCATTACATGCCCGAGTAGGTTTACAAGTCACCTCTATTGGGTACGGTTCTAATGATCACACTAGAGTCATGCCTCTATACCCCTGGAAGGGTATATTGGGTCCTCTCAGTGGGGTGTATACATTGAACTCTACAGTTAGCTCACGTGGTTTATATCGGTTAATATGACCTCCCACAGTCAGACTCTTATTGCATTTACCATGTTTTTGACATTTACATCACTATGCAATTCAACAAATTATCCTCGTCATTAGTACTTTGTCACTACATCCAACTTAATTTTTAGTAATACTTTAGTACATTTTATTTCTTCGTTTGTCGTATTTATATATAGTTGAGCTTAGCGCATATATATATATATATATATATATTGTATGCTTAGTACATTCAAAGTACCAACACATACTTTTGTGTTAAATCGTTTCCTGATGTAGGTTTAGGTTTTCCACATCTAGCTCACGCTTAGTTCAACTCCCAATCAAAATTTTACATATTCAGTGGTGAGTCCTCATACTTCAGGGACAATAGACATGCTTACTTTTCAGTCTTTATTTTTTTTTCAATCTTGTGAGAGTAAGCTAGGGGCATGTCCAGCACCTCAATTCAGCTAAAGGCTTTTCAAACATAATAGTAGAGTTAGATCAAGTTGTTAAGTGTTGTTTCACTCATCATTAAACTCTTATCTTATCTATTCATACTAGTTGTCTTTTCTTCATTGAAATATCCCCTACTTTTATCTTCGGCATAGTTGTCGCAACCCAAAAGCATACCCTAGAAGATAGGATACAATCTTGGATTGTAACCGGCGTCGTCGACCACTCGGAGGTCTAAGACAAGCCTCTCATATCATTCATTGCATTGACGTAGTAATTTAGCGGAAAATTTAAAACTTTTCATAGCACATCATATGCTAGAAACATCACATCATATATATAAAACATAAGTCATAATACATATTTAAACTCTAAGTCTCTTTGCCATCTTATACTCAAATAACTTTAGAATACATTAGGGACACGGCCCATACGACACATTACATAACTATACAATATTTAAAGACTTTACATTAAAGACATTAGTAGGACATCCTTGAATTTAAGGATTCCTTTCCTTGAGCTTGGGAAATCACCTATCAAGCTCCTCAATCATAGATCTCCTTTAACCATTCCATAACCTACACTTTGTGTGAAAAGTAGAGAAGAATGGGATTAGCACAAGAATGTACTAAGTATGGCAACCATGCAAAAACATGCATTTAAAAGGGACATTTCCTTTGAAATCATACTTCATGCCATTTTAAGTAAATCTTCATAAAACCTTTATCAATAGCATTTATATCATTCACATACTTCATAGAAACACAATCGAAGGCCAAACATCATAGAAAAGCACATATAGAATTTAATCCCCATTTGAGGTCACTTTACAGTGAACTCACCCTTCTTAGCATTTAACTCTTACTCTTAATTCATTAGCCTCCCATGTAATCCTTTAGGTATCCATAGTGCAATGTATCACCTTAGGAACACAAGAGAATACCATACATAGCATCTACACAAGACAACACATACCATAATAGGAGAATAGTACAACATAAATATAGTCAAACCTAGACTACAATATCATACATAAAGGACACATACATAATCATATGCATTAGGGTACCTTCCTAAGACTTCCTAAGGAGTCACTTATGCAATGTCTAGATGGGTTCATTACTTCCACCTATCCTAAGTAACTTACCTTAAGTCCTCCTAGTTAGGATCCTATTCAATTACTTCCATTGTCCATTTTACCTTTAGGGAAATCATAACCTTAACCGACATAGACCATGGGTGCTAATCATGGAATTCGGTGTCATTAAAACTTTACACCGATGGAAGGAGATCAACCGGCCAAAGTAGAACCGAACATGACATAGCTATCAAGGTGGAAATCCACTAGCTAGTATCCTATGGTGGATACATAGTTTATGGAACTTGGGGAATTCATGGAAATATCAACTCTACATCCTATGTTGGGTCATGAGGCTATCCACCCCGTGAGGACCGTAATGAACCCTACATTTCTTATGTAAGAAAGTGTCACCCCTCACATGAGGACCATAGTGAACCCTACCTTTCGTATGTTGGAAAGTATCACTCCCTCATATTCCAGTTCCTCGGTGCTAGGCTAAGTTCCCTTTATTGAAAAGCCTTTATTACGTTTGTTTATAAGAACATAAGCTTAGGATATTCATCATTCATATGCTTATAGCATATTCAAGCACCTATCTACATTTGGAGTATTCTTGGGCACCCCTAACAAGGCCCCTCTCACTAACTAGATCATCCATGTGTGTGAGTGTATACTTAGATGTGAGCAAACCTTTAGTAAAACACATAAGGTCACACATATTCATATATAAATGCATAAGTCTATAGGCATAACTATATGAGCAATACTTTCATATAAACCTACTAAGACACTATACGCATTCATACTTCATTATATCATATTCATAACATGTTCATATAATCATCCTTCATATGCATAAGAACCAAACCTAGGAACTATCCTATCAAGATACACATGTGCAATGCATAGACAAGGTCCCATACCCTTGCCCATACTAGTACACCTATCAAGTCATCCTAGTAAGGGAATACAAATCATATATTCATAGACATCACCTTAATATGCATAGTAGTAAACACTAGTGAATATGAGAACAACCTTTCATTTAGACACTATGACTTATACTACTTGTAATATGCATGTAAGTGAGAGTGTGTGTACATTGACCAACATGATCACATAATGACTATCAATAACTTCTAAAGTCAGCCACCCTATTAGACTACATTACACTTCCAAGCACATAACACACAACACATGATAGCATAGGAGACAAGACAATATATACCTTATAATCAAGACTCCTAACTTTAGCTATTTACACTTCCATATAAGGGATAAATGGGTAGAGGTTGTTAACCACTTTAACACATCAATGGCAGAACCTATACAATACCCTAACATGAATCTACACATGCTCATACAATAGTCATACAACCTAATTCACAACTAGAATAGGAAAGTAGGCATAAGCTTCTCATAGTATCATCTTAAGCACATGTTCATAAGTTCATCAGTTTGTCTTCAAGGCCATAGTCAACACATATATAATGAAAATAAAGTAAACACCGCCACCATAAGTGGACCATACCACACAATGCCATACAAGGCTTTATCAACATTACTATAATAGAATAGAGAAGTAGAAGAGTAAAGGAATTAAGCATTCTTACCAATTTCTCACCCTTTGATCATCATTGATCAATACACCTTACTCATCAATAAGTCACATATATGGCAGTAGCTAAACATACTTTAAACATATAAGAAACCATGTACAAGTCGCTACAAGATTATACCATAACATAATACAACATATCAACATACTAGGAAAGTAGGATAACATAGATCATTAGCTAACTTCCCTTACATTAATTTTAGATCATTGTTCATACATATATACGTCTAAGGCAGTATCTAAACCTACATTTAACCATATTGAAATCATGATTACATACTCTCAAGATCAAGGTTACAACATAGGCATTTAGGCTTATCAATTTGCTAGAGTATAAAAGACTTTACCAATACTATGAACTATCTAAGGCTTTGATCATCATTCATATTTCATCAATAATATACTTATTAGGCAGTAGCTAATTAGATAAGAAATCAAGACGAAATCATACTTAATCTAATCACAATTCGAGATACATCACAACTTAGCTTCTTGACTTCATAACCTAAAGGAATCTATATCAATTCATGAAAGCCCTTCTTACTTTGTGCATTAAGGATTTATACCTACAAAATTCATCCATTACATCACCCTAAAACAGTAGCTACAGTAGTTCATACATAATCAAGAGTCTCTACAAACTATCTCACAATCAACTTCAAGACAACATGTAGAAACATAGGCTATTCATGTTCAAATCTTCATATATTTATCATCATGGACTGATCATCATAAATTCACCATTAATTAACGTAATTAACAATAAACACAAGCAAGTCATCATAAGAGAATCACCAATTAATCAAGAACAAGCCATAATCACAAAGCCCATGCAAAAACTGAACCAATTTTGAAAGGAACATGGGTTCATCATGCAATTGGAGTGAAAACACATTAAAAATATTTTAGTAACTTCAATTAGTCATGATTCAATCATTAAAAACATTTTGAGAAGGAACCCATGGCTAGATTGGAAGATTGGAAACTTGATCATAAGATTTCTTTGAAAAACATTGAGAATGGCACTCTAGATGAAAAGATAACTAGAGATGAAGATCACCATACCTTTGTCTAGTTAAAAACCTCTAAGACTTCATGATTCATCCATATAAAATCGATCTCCAAGCATCTCTTGAGCTTCACCAACAATGGTGGTTTTAGAGAGAACATTTTTGGAGGGAAAGGCTTTAAACATGTGAGAGGATTTTGGGAATGGGTTGATCACGTTTTAGAAGGCTTATATACACCTAAAATTAACTAAATAAACCTATTATAGTCAGGTTAGGACGTGGGTGAATTTCCCATTCACCCCTTTAAGTGGCAGCACACAGGCAGCCAAACCCGCAGGCACCCGCGACGTAGGCCTCGACGGGGCGTCATGGGCATGACGGGGCGTCATGCCCTCCGTAGTCCATGACTTAGCCAAATTCTTGGATAAAGATCTGCCCAAGGCAATCCCCCTTCGACGAGACCTGATCGACGGTCCGTTGGTGGCCCAACGATCCGTCATTGGGTCCGTCAAGGGACACTGCCCAGGCAGTGTCTAGGCAGCTTTGGGGTCCTTCTTGTGGGGCCTCTTGTGGGGCCCTTTAGAAGTCGTACCCTTACGTTTCCAACGCGATTACAAACCTTAACATGTTATAGACCTTCCACATTAATTTCATCCAAAACAAACACCTACAAGACGTCCAAACAGCCTTGACCGCAACATGACATACGATGAACGTCTTAGGGGCTATCTTTCGAATGCCTTGGACGTTCTTGGTCGTTTGACCTCCAAACTTCACGAAACTTCATACAATAACATTAAACATCATTATAAACCATTTCAAGACGCATTAGACTCAGTTCATACAGACATGCATTCACACATGAGGCACATAAGCGACTATTCGTCGAACGCCTTGGACGTCCCTTGACGTTCGACTTCCAAATCACTTCAAACTTTGCACACTGACTTTATATCACATAATAAGGCATTTTAGGACCTTATAACATTAATACGAACATGTTAGGCTCTATATACCTTATCTTATTTTCGAGGTCTTACAATATCCCCCACTTGGGGATATTCGTCCTCGAATAACACTTAGGACTCTTTAACCACATCAAGGACTTCAATGCACATAAGAGCAGTTAATAACATTTAAAATATCGTCAAATCATTTGAGCACTCGATGCACACAAGCAAGCAAAACCATTACTCACTCACTCTTTAATGCATCAAACACAAAAGTTCTTTTTCATGTTCATGGGAGAACATCCTTATCCTAATCATAACAAGATCATTACACCTTAATTCATTACAAGAAAAACCTTGAAAATCTACTCATAGGCAGATCATAACTCATACTCAAAGTTAATTAGGCACTCATACTTCAATGCATATAAGCTTGAGTTAGTTAAATCACAAAGATCTTCAATAGTTAGACCTAGTACCATGAAGGTCATACTCAATCATACCATGCTTAGTGGTGTACATGGAGGAATATCTTACTCCCCAACACATTATATGCATCATGAGTTCACACCTTAGCAAAGTACAAGATCAATTTCTTTAAAAATGAGAAATCTCAACTTTCAAGCCAAGACATGCATATATTTTTCTTCCTAGTGAAGTCTAAATGGTAAGTCACACCAAGTATATCACAACGAAATAGGAAGTCATTCCACAAATTTCTTTTCTTAACATAATACTCACCCTTACATTAAGCCTCATTTTAGAAAAATAACACAATTTATAGGCACACAATTGAACACTTAGTTAAACATGCTTTCATTTTCAAGAATGAGCCTACAATTTTTGCATTATTACTCATCAAGTCACTAAATTTTCAAGAGAGTCGACATATTTCATTGTAAAAGAGACTCAACTTCCATTACAAGGCTAAACAATTTAACCTAAAAGTGACTATCACCAAGTTCCTTGTCTCACCTCATGAAGTCAACTCCACAATTAGCACATAAAAATGCAAGTCAACAAGAGAAAACATGGAGTTCATCAAAACTTTCCTCTCATGCTCTTTGGGAAATTCACCATGTCTCTAAGATGATGTCAATTAATTCATACCAATCATATAAATATCATGCCATTCACACTTCATGAAAGACTATTTTCATGAACAAGCATACTAAGAATTCATATTTTCCAATTCAAGTAAGAATGGAAGGACAATGTAGACAACTTCTACAATCTCACTACTCAAACATCATCCCCCACTTAGGGTAAACCCAAATTAAGAGCAACTTAACCCAACATATAGAGGATCTCTAATACACAACCTTCACATTCATCATTTAAAGTGATTACTACTTTAGAGGGAATCTTCATTAATTCAATTTAGCAACACTAAGGCATTCTAAACCTTATCATTTTAGGCAAATCATCCTCAACCATCAATTTTTGATCATACCATTCAATTCACATAAGGTCTTCCTACAATGGAATAGACACTAAGGTCATACATCATTAGTGGAAAACAACAAGGAAATTCATAACACAACAAGAAGTTTAGAAATAACTCTATGACTCATCATGTCATAAGATTCTCATCCTTAAATCTAAATAGCGAAAATTCTTTTCCACATTCCTTATCATGTTCATATTCATAAATTCTGCACATATTTCAACAACATCCAATCAAATGACAATTTAGTAGGTTCTCCAAACATGATACAATAAGTTGCCTAGTCTTTACAATGAGCATGCTTCCAAATACCCAAAAGTGCAACATTTAGACATTTAATGTAACAAGTATGAAATTATAAGATACAAAGCTTTACCAACTCATTCTTCATAAGCATGCATACTATATTTACAACTCAAGTCTCTACAAAAGACTCCAATTTATACTAGCAACTCATTAAGTACCACTTATATATGCAAAGGGAAACAATGCACATTTTTAATCACATACATTCATAGGATAACATACTTCCATAGGTAGTTATTTAAACAATCCAAGTTCAAATCCTAATATTTAGCTACCCTCATACAAAACCATATAGGAATACAACAATCTAAGAAAATTCACTTTAACCATCATAACTTCTAGCATGCTTTAACTATATCATGGCATACATCATTCGACATCACTTTCTATTTCACATAGATTTCATATATTGCCATAATTGGCATCACATCATCAATTAAGAGATATTTCATACATAACAAGGTAAGATAACCAATCATAATCCTCATAGAATTAACATGTGCAATGATCAAGTAAAGCTCCATACTTCACTAAACCAAGTAACCCAACAAGAACTACAATTAGCACCCTAATCCACTCATCTATAACTTTCATGCATGGATAACTCCATATCTTCAGCACACTAGGCTATTTACATGTTTATAAGCATATAGATCATCACATAAGGACATTCACATCTATCATC
The DNA here is from genome assembly GCA_016801875.1 of Solanum sitiens. Classification (NCBI taxonomy): domain Eukaryota; kingdom Viridiplantae; phylum Streptophyta; class Magnoliopsida; order Solanales; family Solanaceae; genus Solanum; species Solanum sitiens. The sequence goes on from JABWTJ010000629.1 coordinate 79,707, forward strand.
ATACACATACATAGTATTAACCTCTTAAGGTCTCCATCAAGGCAAACTAGTGGAAGACATAGGTAGAGTCCCATACCCCTACCTAAGTCTAGTTAACCCTTCAAGTCACCCTAGTTAGTATATGCATCATCAAATAAGGACAAGTGTCACCTTCACACATACTTATTCAAACCATAAACAAAGATAAGCATTTAAACTCACCTTTTCTCCCTCAAGCATTGAAGAATCTCATCCAAGCAATCACATCTAAAAGACTACCGGACAAGAAAACATACGAGAGAGATCTTATAGAATTAAGTTCTATGGCACGATATGAGAATGATGAAGAAGGAAAACTCTATCGTCCTATAGCCTCTCGTACCATTTAATGTGTTGCAACTCACCACCAATGATACAAGACTCTACTATACGTGGCAATATGAGACTTTAAGAACCTAAAACCGCTACATAAACCTCATGCTCTGATACCAAGTTTGTCACAACCCAAAAGCATACCCTAGAAGATAGGATACAATCTTGGATTGTAACCGGCGTTGTCGACCTCTCGGAGGTCTAAGACAAGCCTCTCATATCATTCATTGCATTGACATAGTAAATTTAGCGGAAAATTTAAAACTTTTCATAGCACATCATATGCTAGAAACATCACATCATATATATAAAACATAAGTCATAATACATATTTAGACTCTAAGTCTCTTTGCCATCTTAGACTCAAATAACTTTAGAATACATTAGGGACACGGCCCATACGACACATTACATAACTATACAATATTTAAAGACTTTACATTAAAGACATTAGTAGGACATCCTTGAACTTAAGGATTCCTTTCCTTGAGCTTGGGAAATCACCTATCAAGTTCCTCAATCATAGATCTCCTTTAAGCATTCCATAACCTACACTTTGTGTGAAAAGTAGAGAAGAATGGGATTAGCACAAGAATGTACTGAGTATGGCAACCATGCAAAAAAATGCATTTAAAAGGGACATTTCCTTTGAAATCATACGTCATGCAATTTTAAGTAAATCATTATAAAACCTTTATCAATAGCATTTATATCATTCACATACTTCATAGAAACACAATCAAAGGCCAAACATCATAGAAAAGCACATATAGAATTTAATCCTCATTTGAGGTCACTTTACAGTGAACTCACCCTTCTTAGCATTAAAATCTTACTCTTAATTCATTAGACTCCCATGTAATCCTTTAGGTATCCATAGTGCAATGTATCACCTTAGGAACACAAGAGAATTCCATACATAGCATCTACACAAGACAACACATACTATTATAGGAGAATAGTACAACATAAATATAGTCAAACCTAGACTACAATATCATACATAAAGAACACATACATAATCATATGCATTAGGGTACCTTCCTAAGACTTCCTAAGGAGTCACTTGTTCAATGTCTAGATGGGTTCATTACTTCCACCTATCCTAAGTAACTTACCTTAAGTCCTCCTAGTTAGGATCTTATTCAATTACTTCCATTGTCCATTTTACCTTTAGGGAAACCATAACCTTAACCGACATAGACCATGGGTGCTAATCATGGAATCCGGTGTCATTAAAACCTTACACTGATGGAAGGTGATCTACCGGCCAAAGTAGAACCGAACATGACATAGCTATCTAGGTGGAAATCCACTTGCTAGTATCCTATGGTGGCAACATAGTTTATGGAACTTGGGGAATTCATGGAAATATCAACTCTACACCCTATGTTGGGTCATGAGGCTATCCACCCCGTGAGGACCGTAATGAACCCTACCTTTCTTATGTAAGGAAGTGTCACCCCTCACATGAGGACCATAGTGAACCCTACCTTTCCTATGTTGGAAAGTGCCACTCCCTCATATTCAAGTTCCTCGGTGCTAGGCTAAGTTCCCTTTATTGAAAAGCCTTTATTACGTTTGTTTATAAGAACATAAGCTTAGGATATTCATCATTCATATGCATATAGCATATTCAAACACCTATCTACATTTGGAGTATTCTTGGGCACCCCTAACAAGGCCCCTCTCACTAACTAGATCATCCATGTGTGTGAATGTATACTTAGATGTGAGCAAACCTTTCACATAACACATAAGGTCACACATATTCATATATCAATGCATAAGTCTATAGGCATAACTATATGAGCAATACTTTCATATAAACCTATTAAGACACTATACACATTCATACTTCATTATATCATATTCATAATATGTTCATATAATCATCCTTCATATGCATAAGAACCAAACCTAGGAACTATCCTATCAAGATACACATGTGCAATGCATAGACAAGGTCCCATACCCTCGCCCATACTAGTACACCTATCAAGTAATCCTAGTAAGGGAATACAAATCATACATTCATAAACATCACCTTAATATGCATAGTAGTAGACACTAGTCAATAGGAGAACTACCTTTCATTTAGACACTATGACTTATACTACTTGTAATATGCATGTAAGTGAGAGTGTGTGTACATTGACCAACATGATCACATAATGTCTATCAATAACTTCTAAAGTCAGCCACCCTATTAGACCACATTACACTTCCAAGAACATAACACACAACACATGATAACATAGGAGACAAGACAATATATACCTTATAATCAAGAACTAACTTTAGCTATCTACTCTTCCATATAAGGGATACATGGGTAGAGGTTGTTAACCACTTTAACACATCAATGGCAGCACCTATACAATACCCTAACATGAATCTACACATGCTCATACAAAAGTCATACAACCTAATTCACAACTAGAATAGGAAAGTAGGCATAAGCTTCTCATAGTATCATCTTAAGCACATGTTCATAAGTTCATCAATTTGTCTTCAAGGCCATAGTCAACACATATATAATGACAATAAAGTAAACACCGCCACCATAAGTGGACCATACCACACAATGCCATACAAGGCTTCATCAACATTACTATAAAAGAATAGAGAAGTAGAAGAGTAAAGGAATTAAGCATTCTTACCAATTTCTCACCCTTTGATCATCATTGATCAATACACCTTACTCATCAATAAGTCACATATATGGCAGTAGCTAAACGTACTTTATACATATAAGAAACCATGTACAAGTCGCTACAAGATTATACTAGAACATAATACAACATATCAACATACTAGCAAAGTGGGATAACATAGATCATTAGCTAACTTCCCTTACATTGATTTTAGATCATAGTTCATACATATATACGTCTAAGGCAGTACCTAAACCTACATTTAACCATATTGAAATCATGATTACATACTCTCAAGATCAAGGTTACAACATAAGGATTTAGGCTTATCAATTTGCTAGAGTATAAAAGACTTTACCAATACTATGAACTATCTAAGGCTTTGATCATCATTCATATTTCATCAATAATATACTCATTAGGCAGTAGCTAATTAGATAAGAAATCAAGACGAAATCATATTTATCTAATCACAATTCGAGATACATCACAACTTAGCTTCTTGACTTCATAACCTAAAGGAATCTATATCAATTCATGAAAGCCCTTCTTACTTTGTCCATTAAGGATTTATACCTACAAAATCCATCCATTACATCACCCTAAAACAGTAGCTACAGCAGTTCATACATAATCAAGAGTCTACACAATCGATCTCACAATCAACTTCAAGACAACATGTAGAAACATAGGCTTTTCATGTTCAAATCTTCATATATTTATCATAATGGACTGATCATCATCAATTCACCATTAATTAACATAATTAACAATAATCACAAGCAAATCATCGTAAGAGAATCAACAATTAATCAAGAACAAGCCATAATCACAAAGCCCATGCAAAAACTGAACCAATTTTGGAAGGAACATGGATTCATCATGTAATTGGAGTGAAAACACATTAAAAACATTGTATTAACTTCAATTAGTCATGATTCAATCATTAAGAACATTTTGATAAGGAACCCATGGCTAGATTGGAAGATTGGAAACTTGATCATAAGATTTGTTTGAAAAACATTGAGAATGGCTCTCTAGATGAAAAGATAACTAGAGATGAAGATCACCATACTTTTGTCTAGTTAAAAACCTCTAATACTTCATGATTCATCCATATAAAATCCATCTCCAAGAAGCTCTTGATCTTCACCAACAATGGTGGTTTTAGAGAGAACATTTTTGGAGGGAAAGTCTTTAAACATATGAGAGGATTTTGGGAATGGGTTGATCACGTTTTAGAAGGCTTATATACACCTAAAATTAACTAAATAAACCTATTATAGTCAGGTTAGGATGCGAGGTGAATTTCCCATTCACCCCTTAAGTGGCAGCACACATGTAGCCAAACCTGCAGGCACCCGCGACTTAGGCCTCGACGGGGCGTCATGCCCTCCGTAGTCCATGACTTAGCCAAATTCTTCGCTCAAGATCTGCACAAGGCAATCCCCCTTCGACGAGACCTGCTCTACGGTCCGTTGGTGGCCCAACTATCCATCATTGGGTCCGTCAAGGGACACTGCCCAGGCAGTGTCTAGGCAGCTTTGGGGTCCTTCTTGTGGGGCCTCTTGTGGGGTCCTTTAGAAGTCGTACCCGGACGTTTCCAACCTGATTACAAACCTTAACATGTTATAGACCTTCTACATAAATTTCATCCAAAACAAACACCTAAAAGACGTCCAAACAGCCTTGACCCCAACATGACATACGATGAAAGTCTTAGGGGCTATCTATCGAACGCCTTGGACGTTTGACCTCCAAACTTCACGAAACTTCATATAATAACATTAAACATCATTATAAACTATTTGAAGACTCATTAGACTCAGTTCATACAATTTAGGCATGCATACACACATGAGGCACATAAGAGACTATTCGTTGAACGCCTTGGACGTCCCTTGACGTTCGACTTCCAAATCACTTCAAACTTTGCACACTGACTTTATATCACATAATAAGGCATTTTAGGACCTTATAACATTAATATGAACATGTTAAGCTCTAGACACCTTATCTTATTTTTGAGGTCTTACAATAGTACATTGTTTACTTAGTTATTTCTTATGCTTGTAATATGCCACATTCAGGGTTAGTTTTAGGTCACTTATGGTTCTGGGTCCCGCGTTATGTCTAGGTGGTAGCCTCAGGGCGTGACATAAACCCCCAAAATCTGATTTTCACGAGTAAAAGAATCTTATTGGTTAAAGTTTATTAAAAAGGAAAAAAGTATTGTTCAAACTTAAACTTAACTCACAATCATATTCGTTTAGTCAAACTTAAACCTACACTTTGTGTGAAAAGTAGAGAAGAATGGGATTAGCACAAGAATGTACTGAGTATGGCAACCATGCAAAAAAATGCATTTAAAAGGGACATTTCCTTTGAAATCATACTTCATGCAATTTTAAGTAAATCATTATAAAACCTTTATCAATAGCATTTATATCATTCACATACTTCATAGAAACACAATCAAAGGCCAAACATCATAGAAAAGCACATATAGAATTTAATCCTCATTTGAGGTCACTTTACAGTGAACTCACCCTTCTTAGCATTAAAATCTTACTCTTAATTCATTAGACTCCCATGTAATCCTTTAGGTATCCATAGTGCAATGTATCACCTTAGGAACACAAGAGAATTCCATACATAGCATCTACACAAGACAACACATACTATTATAGGAGAATAGTACAACATAAATATAGTCAAACCTAGACTACAATATCATACATAAAGAACACATACATAATCATATGCATTAGGGTACCTTCCTAAGACTTCCTAAGGAGTCACTTGTTCAATGTCTAGATGGGTTCATTACTTCCACCTATCCTAAGTAACTTACCTTAAGTCCTCCTAGTTAGGATCTTATTCAATTACTTCCATTGTCCATTTTACCTTTAGGGAAACCATAACCTTAACCGACATAGACCATGGGTGCTAATCATGGAATCCGGTGTCATTAAAACCTTACACTGATGGAAGGTGATCTACCGGCCAAAGTAGAACCGAACATGACATAGCTATCTAGGTGGAAATCCACTTGCTAGTATCCTATGGTGGCAACATAGTTTATGGAACTTGGGGAATTCATGGAAATATCAACTCTACACCCTATGTTGGGTCATGAGGCTATCCACCCCGTGAGGACCGTAATGAACCCTACCTTTCTTATGTAAGGAAGTGTCACCCCTCACATGAGGACCATAGTGAACCCTACCTTTCCTATGTTGGAAAGTGCCACTCCCTCATATTCAAGTTCCTCGGTGCTAGGCTAAGTTCCCTTTATTGAAAAGCCTTTATTACGTTTGTTTATAAGAACATAAGCTTAGGATATTCATCATTCATATGCATATAGCATATTCAAACACCTATCTACATTTGGAGTATTCTTGGGCACCCCTAACAAGGCCCCTCTCACTAACTAGATCATCCATGTGTGTGAATGTATACTTAGATGTGAGCAAACCTTTCACATAACACATAAGGTCACACATATTCATATATCAATGCATAAGTCTATAGGCATAACTATATGAGCAATACTTTCATATAAACCTATTAAGGCACTATACACATTCATACTTCATTATATCATATTCATAATATGTTCATATAATCATCCTTCATATGCATAAGAACCAAACCTAGGAACTATCCTATCAAGATACACATGTGCAATGCATAGACAAGGTCCCATACCCTCGCCCATACTAGTACACCTATCAAGTAATCCTAGTAAGGGAATACAAATCATACATTCATAAACATCACCTTAATATGCATAGTAGTAGACACTAGTCAATAGGAGAACTACCTTTCATTTAGACACTATGACTTATACTACTTGTAATATGCATGTAAGTGAGAGTGTGTGTACATTGACCAACATGATCACATAATGTCTATCAATAACTTCTAAAGTCAGCCACCCTATTAGACCACATTACACTTCCAAGAACATAACACACAACACATGATAACATAGGAGACAAGACAATATATACCTTATAATCAAGACTACTAACTTTAGCTATCTACTCTTCCATATAAGGGATACATGGGTAGAGGTTGTTAACCACTTTAACACATCAATGGCAGCACCTATACAATACCCTAACATGAATCTACACATGCTCATACAAAAGTCATACAACCTAATTCACAACTAGAATAGGAAAGTAGGCATAAGCTTCTCATAGTATCATCTTAAGCACATGTTCATAAGTTCATCAATTTGCCTTCAAGGCCATAGTCAACACATATATAATGACAATAAAGTAAACACCGCCACCATAAGTGGACCATACCACACAATGCCATACAAGGCTTCATCAACATTACTATAAAAGAATAGAGAAGTAGAAGAGTAAAGGAATTAAGCATTGTTACCAATTTCTCACCCTTTGATCATCATTGATCAATACACCTTACTCATCAATAAGTCACATATATGGCAGTAGCTAAACGTACTTTATACATATAAGAAACCATGTACAAGTCGCTACAAGATTATACTAGAACATAATACAACATATCAACATACTAGGAAAGTGGGATAACATAGATCATTAGCTAACTTCCCTTACATTGATTTTAGATCATAGTTCATACATATATACGTCTAAGGCAGTACCTAAACCTACATTTAACCATATTGAAATCATGATTACATACTCTCAAGATCAAGGTTACAACATAGGGATTTAGGCTTATCAATTTGCTAGAGTATAAAAGACTTTACCAATACTATGAACTATCTAAGGCTTTGATCATCATTCATATTTCATCAATAATATACTCATTAGGCAGTAGCTAATTAGATAAGAAATCAAGACGAAATCATATTTATCTAATCACAATTCGAGATACATCACAACTTAGCTTCTTGACTTCATAACCTAAAGGAATCTATATCAATTCATGAAAGCCCTTCTTACTTTGTGCATTAAGGATTTATACCTACAAAATCCATCCATTACATCACCCTAAAACAGTAGCTACAGCAGTTCATACATAATCAAGAGTCTACACAATCGATCTCACAATCAACTTCAAGACAACATGTAGAAACATAGGCTTTTCATGTTCAAATCTTCATATATTTATCATAATGGACTGATCATCATCAATTCACCATTAATTAACATAATTAACAATAATCACAAGCAAATCATCGTAAGAGAATCAACAATTAATCAAGAACAAGCCATAATCACAAAGCCCATGCAAAAACTGAACCAATTTTGGAAGGAACATGGATTCATCATGTAATTGGAGTGAAAACACATTAAAAACATTGTATTAACTTCAATTAGTCATGATTCAATCATTAAGAACATTTTGATAAGGAACCCATGGCTAGATTGGAAGATTGGAAACTTGATCATAAGATTTGTTTGAAAAACATTGAGAATGGCTCTCTAGATGAAAAGATAACTAGAGATGAAGATCACCATACTTTTGTCTAGTTAAAAACCTCTAATACTTCATGATTCATCCATATAAAATCCATCTCCAAGAAGCTCTTGATCTTCACCAACAATGGTGGTTTTAGAGAGAACATTTTTGGAGGGAAAGTCTTTAAACATATGAGAGGATTTTGGGAATGGGTTGATCACGTTTTAGAAGGCTTATATACACCTAAAATTAACTAAATAAACCTATTATAGTCAGGTTAGGATGCAAGGTGAATTTCCCATTCACCCCTTAAGTGGCAGCACACATGCAGCCAAACCTGCAGGCACCCGCGACTTAGGCCTCGACGGGGCGTCATGCCCTCCGTAGTCCATGACTTAGCCAAATTCTTCGCTCAAGATCTGCACAAGGCAATCCCCCTTCGACGAGACCTGCTCTACGGTCCGTTGGTGGCCCAACAATCCATCATTGGGTCCGTCAAGGGACACTGCCCAGGCAGTGTCTAGGCAGCTTTGGGGTCCTTCTTGTGGGGCCTCTTGTGGGGTCCTTTAGAAGTCGTACCCGGACGTTTCCAACCTGATTACAAACCTTAACATGTTATAGACCTTCCACATAAATTTCATCCAAAACAAACACCTAAAAGACGTCCAAACAGCCTTGACCCCAACATGACATACGATGAACGTCTTAGGGGCTATCTATCGAACGCCTTGGACGTTTGACCTCCAAACTTCACGAAACTTCATATAATAACATTAAACATCATTATAAACTATTTGAAGACTCATTAGACTCAGTTCATACAATTTAGGCATGCATACACACATGAGGCACATAAGAGACTATTCGTTGAACGCCTTGGACGTCCCTTGACGTTCGACTTCCAAATCACTTCAAACTTTGCACACTGACTTTATATCACATAATAAGGCATTTTAGGACCTTATAACATTAATATGAACATGTTAAGCTCTAGACACCTTATCTTATTTTTGAGGTCTTACAATAGTACATTGTTTACTTAGTTATTTCTTATGCTTGTAATATGCCACATTCAGGGTTAGTTTTAGGTCACTTATGGTTCTGGGTCCCGCGTTATGTCTAGGTGGTAGCCTCAGGGCGTGACATAAACCCCCAAAATCTGATTTTCACGAGTAAAAGAATCTGATTGGTTAAAGTTTATTAAAAAGGAAAAAAGTATGGTTCAAACTTAAACTTAACTCACAATCATATTCGTTTAGTCAAACTAGTTGTGAAACAAGTAATTAAAGGGGGGGGGGGGTGTAAGCAAATAACCGATTGTTGATCAAGTAACAAGTGAGAAAGATTCAAACTTTGAGTTATCAATGAGAGAGAGAAACTAGGGTATGGGTGGTCCCCATAAGCTCTTAAAGCAGTAATTCTGATAATTGTAATCATTTCCTAGTGTATCACATTCAAAGTTTGTAAGATATATATCCCTAAGTGATTGGTCCTCCAAATAGGGAATTTCACCCCACACCTTAATCCGACTAAGTGTGTATACTTTTATAACCCTTACCATTAGCTCATATTAGACATCACATCAATGTATGACATAGTTTTCACCATTGCACCAATTGACATTAAGCTATTAGATAGTATCTCACTAAATCTCTATCTGTCACGACTAGAATCTAGACCCCAGACGAGACCGGCGTCGTTGACCTCTCAGAGGTCGCAGACAAGCCTACTTACGTCATTCTTACTTTACATAGGTTAATTTTAGCGGAAAATTTGAAACTTTTTGTTTCTAAACATTGCTTACTAAACATTTCTAATACATTCGTAATTTGTTCAACATCAACCATCTAATCATTAAGATATAATCAAATAAAAGGAATAGTTCAATACACATAATTGTATAATTGCCAAAACGGCACCAATACATAGTCTGAATAAAATAAGAAACAAATGCTAGTGGAACATGCTCCACTAGCTCAACTCCTAAACTAAGCTAGAACATAAACAGTAGCATCCTCAAAAGCATGAGGACCTACCGAAACCGGATGAATGCTGGACGTCCGGATAACTGCAGCGAAGATCCTGTAGCTCTACCGTCCACCTGTGCCTGCACCTAAAATAGTAGAGTTTGTATAGGGTTAGTACACACTTGTACTAAGTATGGGTATATGCAAGCACACACCAAGGACATGCATGAGAAAGAATAGCTCTTTCCTAACAACATGATTTTTGGAAGTCAAGTCAGTGGACTTGCCAAATTGAGATTTGGAAAGTTTCCTAATTTGGATTAGGAAAGTAAATGATCTTTCCAAATTTGAATTAGGAAAGTCAGTGAGCTTTCCAGATTTGGAATAGGAAAGTTATGCCATGAGAATAACATACATCATCATACTTTTCACATTTGCACACAGCACATAACATTTACACATAGCACACATCATATAGCATACAGTACATTTTGCATGTAGCACATAACTTCGTTCATATCATTCATTCATATGCCATGAGACTTTGGAATCATGGACTTGACATTAAGACATCCCACAAATGAGGGCTAAACATATGGGACCTCAACTAGGGAGTCTTCGTTTGCAAACACAGAGTCTGCTTCATTCATTCATACGTACTTCATTTCATTTCGTTCATAGTCCAGTGTAACCACTGGTTATACCTAGGATGTAGTTTAAGACTTTCATTAGGTTAGTTGTGCAATGACCAAGAATGACCTAATGTCATTACTTGAATCTAACTCACCTTTTCATTATCTTATCCCAAGACCTTTGGTATTCATTCATTTCATTATGTGCATCATTTGAGGCTGGCCTCGTTCATTCATTTGGAACTTTAACTTTAACCGACATAGATCATGTGAGAATCATGAAATCCAGTGTCTTCCCCACACCGAAAAGAGGTGGAATCACCGGCCAAAGTGATCCAATAACATGCTAGCGTACATGGGAATTTAACCCCGCCAGATCCCTATATTGGCAGTATAGGGTCGAAGACTAGGAGATATAAAGAGACCCATACCCGGCAAGCCGGACAGTCTCATCTCATGAGAGTTACGTGAACCTCCGCTCATAGCTAGTCTATCGGTGCTCAGTATAAAGTTCCATTTCATTCATCTCATACGTCATGGAAGCTGACTTCTAGTATGAGGACAACATAGCTCATTAGATGATTTCTCATCTCATCATTCGTATTAAGTGTGTTAAGCTCAATACTCTCATTAGAGTGTTCATAGAGACTGGTCTCTTCATTATCTTACACTCTCATAGGTGAATACATATTGGTAACATTTACTTAGGCTCATTTGAGATTACTCTCCTCATTTACATTAGCCTCATATCATGTTGTCACCACATTCATCATCATTAGCACCTTTGTTTTTCTTAATCATTCACCTCTTATTACGTGAATGTTCATTTCATCATATGCCAATGCACTTGGCCATTTGGTGTGTCTCACACCCTTACTTAACCCCTCTAGGGTTCATCATTTCATTTCATACATCTTAGGTTCACTTACTTTTGAACGTATGTTAGACTTATGAGTCTATACACACAAGCCATGAGGATTCATTCATAGTTCGTTAAGTGATTCTTACATTCCTAAGATTATGTAGTACAAGACTTATGTATCTTGTATATATGCCAAGATCTTGATTTTGATCTAAGTAGGTGGCATTATTCTTGGATATTTTGTTCACGTATGACTTATGTATCAATACGGAAGTTTGGGCAAGGAAACCCAAGTCTTGAATCAATTGGATATCATTTATATTTTTAATTGATTTTATTCCAATATGCATAACATTTTAACTCTAAGTCAAATCACAATATTAACATTGAAGGATTACTTTTCCATTTAACCTTTTTCTTGCATTGGCTGATGGGTTGTGGGTTCGAGCCCCCACAACCCCATTTTCATTTTTCATTAACATGATATTCTCCCATTTTTCTTAAACCAAGAGGTTGTGGGATCAAACCCTCACAGCCTCTTTTATTTTACTCTTAATTTCGCCCAAGTAAGGAGGTTGTGGGTTCGAACCCCCACAGCCTCCTTCTTTTTAATTAATTTTCGCTTAAGGGCTGTGAGGTGGTGGGTTCGAACCCCCACAGCCCCATATATATATTTTAAATATTTTCTCTAAGTTAAGAGCATGGACAGTGAGGTCGTGGGATCGAACCCCCACGGCCTCACCTATTTTTTTAACTTATTTTCGCCTCATTTATTCCAGCCTTGAGGTCGTGGGTTCGATTCCCACGCCTCACATCTTTTATTTTTCTTATTTCTCCCTCTTGTTTTGCTGCCCATAAGTCATGGGTTCGATTCCCCCCATCCCCATTTTTGTTATTTTTCATTTCGTGGGCAGCAGCTAAGGGGTTCGAATCCCCTTAGCCCCAACACATTTTTTTTTTCAATTTCTCAACCCCTTGGTCATGTGAGGTCTTGGGTTCGATTCCCCTTGACCTCACCTATTTTAGTCCCTTTTTAAAGCCCTCCCAAAGTCTCCAGAACTGCCCGAAATTAACATCAAAAATCTGGATATTTTCATTACCTTTTTACAATCTATTTTTCTCCACTTTTTAACGTTGAAACTTTATGCATTTGGAGTAGTGTTTAGTGAATCCTTTAGGTGCATTTTCATGAACATATTTGGCCAAGAATTCTTCATTTAAATTCAGCCACTTTACACTTAAATGAACATCATCATCTACATAAGTTTATACACTTAAATAACACCCAAAATCATATCAAACTTGAATCCATAAATCAACATTCATTTATAGTAGGTTTACAATAAACTTTTTCACATACACACACCTATTTTCGGCAACAAAGCTTGTCATTCATATGATTCCAAATACATGTTCATGAAAACACATTGCAACACCTAATTTGTACCAGCAAACATACCAACCTACGAATTCGTTGGGAGCTAATGACAGGGACATGCAACGGGGAAAACAATCCTAGTTTTGAGCCAAGTAATCTGAGTCCTAGGGGTCTCTTGTGAAAGGGACCAAGAGTAAGAAGACCCATACCTTAGTTTTCTTGTTCAACCATGAGAATGCTGTCCAAGAACCTCTCCAAAAATCAGTCCAAACACCGAAACTCACACCTTACCCGACTAGCGTAGTACGTTTTGCTTAACGTTACCGAATTGCTTTCTCGTTTGTGTTTTGCGTGTGAATTCTTCAAGCATGAAGAACCTTTGTTTTCTTTCTGATTTTTCTCACGTTTTGCAGCCAGAAGAGAGTGTGAGAATGAGAGAGATATCGTGAGAGAGAGTGGGAGATGGGAGATAGTGGTCTCTTAGAACTAGGACTTGTTGGTAGGACTTAGTCAACTAAATTAATAATTAATAATTAATAAAATGTGATTTCCTTTTTTCCTAAATCTGTTAATATTCATTATTTAATTAAGTTAATTCATTAAATTAAATAAAAGCAAGTTAAATCCTTGCTTCCAGTGGGGCTCGAACCCGAGTGACCCCCATTTGCAAAAATGGGTCAATTCGGGTTGCCCCACCCGAAATGCCTTAATTAAATAAATTAATTTATTAAATAATTAATTACTCAGGGTATTTACAATATTACCCTTGGCTTGGAAAAGACCATTTTACCCTTGGACCCTCAAAACTTAAAATTTCTTCTTTTGAGTCCGGTAAAAACTCTTTCGATTAAATCTTCGTTTTCGCGAGCCTCACATGGTTGGTTCCAACCTTCCCAAGCTCAATTAACTCCCCAAGTTAGTTGGCTTGGTCGTAGTAAGGGTTCTGAGGTCTGGTTGTACGCGTATCAATACGTGTGGACCTTGGTCTAATCGCAAGCATTCTTGAAAAACCTAAGTCTTGATCCTATTCATTTTTAGGGTTGTTACAATACTAGTGCATAAAACCATACACATGAAAAAATAATTTAGGCTACGCACCCGAGACATAACCAGAGGTGTCTTCCCCTACACCCCTAGACTTGAGTGCGAAGAATCGTTGCCTCCTTAGAGCCTCTTCACTTGGACCATTCGGCTGAACTTTCTCCTTCCCTTTTTCTCGACCTTTCATATACGGACAATCCTTCATCATGTGACCCGGTTTTCCACAACTGTTATAAGCGTTAGAGCCCCTCCTACACTCTCCTCCATGAAGTTTGCCACACTTGCTACAAGGTGGCCTCTCCTGAGGTGTATCTGCTTCACTGTTTCTCTTAACTCTGGGCTCCGAATCCCTTTCATAGCGACCCTTGGATTAACTTGACTCCCCTTGGTGGGAGAGTCCCTTCTTAAACCTGGGCTTATCCCTGATTTCAGTACTACTCTTCCTTGAAAAATTCTTCACAGCTTGCCTTGACCTTTTCCCTGCCCTAGTATGCTTCCTCTTCCTGCATTCCTCCACTTGTTGGACATGGACCCATAAGCCTAGAAAGGCCCATGATGGCATGCATCATAGCTTCCCTACACTCCTCCTCGAGATTCTAAGCAATCTTAGATCCAGTGTAAATGGGAGGATTCATCCTCCCGAAGTCCCTTAACCTGCTAGCCATAGTGCTGGCATGTGGGTTCTTCCTGGGAACACCTTATTGCTCCGCCTTCGTTTCTCCTCATATTCATCTTTCTGAATCTTAAGAGTTCATGTTAGATATGCTCTTAACACCAAGAAATAGACATTAGAGAAGGCACAATAAGATCAGAAGAAGGGAATTTTCCTACGCATCATGCAGTCTCTAATTCAGGATAGTGGTGCACTTGACTACCATGACTTAGAAATTAATCGATGTGGTTGATGTGAACTCATTATCCTCCGAATTTAACCTAGTGCTCTGATACCAAATTTGTCACGACCAAAATCTAGACCCCAGAAGAGACCGGCGTCGTTGACCTCTCAGAGGTCGCAGACAAGCCTACATACATCATCGTTACTTCATCTAGGTTAATTTTAGCTGAAAATTTGAACTTTTTGTTACTTAACATTCATGTAAGACATTCTAGTTAAACTCATAAACGTTCACAATCAACCATCTAATATTAAGAACATCAAATGAAAGAAATAGTTCCGAATTGTATTAAGTGTATACTTGCCAAAATGGCACGAATACAATGTCTGAAATAAAATGAGAAAGAAACACTAGTGGAACATACTCCACTAACTCAAACCTATATCTAAGCTAGAATATATGGGCAAGCGTCCTCGAAAGCATGTGGTCCTACCAAATCCGGATGAATGCTCCACGTCCGGATAGCTGCAACGTCGTACTGTAAGCTCTAACGTCCACCTGTGCCTGCACCTAAAAGTAGATATTGTATGGGATTAGTACACACTTGTACTAAGTATGGGTATATGCAAGCACACATCAAGGACATGCATGAGTAAGAATAGCTCTTTCCTAACAACATGATTTATGGAAAGTCAAGTTAGTGGACTTGCCAAAATTGGATTAGGAAAGTCAGTGGATTTGCCAAATTTGGATTAGGAAAGTCATGCCATGAGAGTAACATGCATCATCATACTTATAATTTTGCAAGCAGCATATAACGTATTGCACATATCATATCACGTAGTTCACATCATTATTTCATATGCCATGAGACCTTGGAATCATGGACTTGACATTAGGACTTCCCAAAATGAGGGCTTAACATATGGGACCTCAACTAGGGAGCCTTCTTTAGCAAACATAGACTCTGTTTCATTCATTCATACGTACTTCATTTTCATTCATTCATATACTAGTGCAATCATTAGTCATACCTAGGATGTAGTTTAAGACTCTCATCGGTTTTGTTGTGCAATGACCAAGAATAACCTAGTGTCATGACTTGAGTCTAGCTCACCTCTTGATTATCCTATCCTAACACCTTTGGTATCGTTCATTTCATTATGTTCATTCGTTGAGGCTGGCCTCATTCTTTCTTTGGGAACTTTAACCTTAACCGACATAGATCATGTAAGCATCATGAAATCCAGTGTGTAATCCCCACACCAAAAAGAGGTGGAATCACTGGCCAAAGTGAACCAAAACATGCTAGCATATATAGGGAGTCGAACCGTGATAGATCCCTATATTGGCAGTATAGGTTCAAAGACTAGGAGATATAAGGAGACCCATACCCGGCATGACGGACAGTCTCATCTCATGAGAGTTACGTGAACCTCCTCCCTTCCCGAAGTAAGGCATCACCGCTCATAGCTAGCCTATCCGTGCTCAGTATAAAGTTCCATTACATTCAACTCATACATTATGGAAGCTGGCTTCTAGCATGAGGACATCATAGCTCATTAGATGATTTCTCATCTCATCATTAGTATTAAGTATGCATTAACTTCAATACTTTCATTAGAGTGTTCATAGAGACTTGTCTCTTCATTAACTTTACACTCTCATAGGTGAGTACGTCTTGGTAACATTTACTTAGGCTCATTTGAGATTTCTCTCACCTTTTGCATTAGCCTCTAATCATATTGTCACCACATTCTTTAACTTTAGCACATTTACTCTTCATAATTACTCACCACTTTACGTGAATGTTCATTTCATCGTATGCCAATGCACTTGGCTCTTTAGTGTGTGTCATACTCTTACTTGACCCCTATGGGGTTTCATTATCTCATCACATAACATCTTAGGTTCACTTACTTTTTAAATGTATGCTAGACTTATGAGTCCACACATACAAGCCATGAGGCTTCATTCATAGTTTGTCTAAGTGATTCATATTTACCCAAGATTATGTGTTACAAGACTTATGCATTTTGTAGGTATGCCAAGATATTGATTTCGATCTTTAGAGGCAGCATTCATTAAATATTTGCTTACGTATGACTTATGTGTCAATACGGAATTGGGCAAGGGAACACGATTTCGAATCCTTTGGGCAACACTTAATCTTATATTAAACTTGGTGATTGCATTTTTGAGATTTGGGGGACCCTAGTTCAATCCCCATCAGCCCCATAATATTTCCTTTCTTTTTCTCCTCTATTTTTCGTCCAAGGCATGGAGGTTGTGGGATCAATCCCCCACAAGCTCATTCTTTTTCTCTTAGTTTATCTTTTAACTTTCTCACCTATCCAAGAGGTTGTGGGTCCAATCCCCATTCACTTCATTTTGTATTTCTCCTTTATTTTCCTCCTAACTTTCTCATCTATTCAAGAGGTTGTGGGTTCAAAACCTGTTTAAATGCTTCCAATTTACCATGAAACCAAGCCTCACCACCGAAACTTCAAACACATTCCCGTCAAGAACCTGTTGTTGATTTTCGTTTTTAGCTTAGTTTTTCGTTTTAGTTTTTGTGTGTAAGTTCTTCAAGAGTGAAGAACTATTATTTTCAGTTATTTGAATGATAAAAAACGTGAGAATAAGAGTGAGAGACATGAGAATGAGAGGATTAGGATTATGATTAGGATTAGGAGAGTTACGTGGAGACTAAGTCAAACTAGGACTCCTCATTATTTATTAATTTTATTATTATTATTATTTTATTAAAAATCTGATTTTTCCCTTACTTAAATCAGATTTGTAAATATGAATTAATTCAACCAATTCACTTAATAAAATTAAATAAATTTAATCCTTGCTTCCACCAAGGCTCGAACCCGGGTGAAGCTAGATTTTGCTTAAAGGGTCAAATTCGGCAACCTCTACCCGAATTGCCCCTCCACCATATTAATTATTTAATTAATTAAATATATAGGGTAATTACAATACTACCCTTATCCCGGAAAATACCATTTTACCCCTAGACCCTCCAAACTTAAGATTACCCTTTTTTAAGTCTGGTTAAGACTCATCCGGGTAAATCATCATATTCGGGTGCCCTACATGGCTGGACCCAACCTTTCCTAGCTCAACTAACTAACCAAGTTAGTTGGCTTGGTTGTCGCAGAGGTTCAGAGGTCTGGTTCTACGTGCATCAATTCGTGTGAACCCAATCTAATCTAGGCATTCTAGATACCTTAGACATTACTTAGCATAGTCATTTTTAGGGTTGTTACATTATCACCCCACCCCCACCCCCTTAGGAAAATTCGTCCCCAAATGACACTACACATCATTTTAAAATAAAGAGGGTGATTTTCAAAATATTTTAACATACTTGAGGCTTTACTATTTGTGAATTTCTATTTCACACGTACTCTGGATAAGGCATATTACTCAAGCTTATCTGAAGCTTCATATTTGAGATTGAGGAACTTCCTTCTCAATCGCACTTAACTTGATGCACCTCACAACTCATGCAACTCAAAAATCATGTCCACCCTATACAAAAACAGCAACATGAAATGCAAACATGAATTCATTTTAACTCACATAGTGCAATTACTACACATACGATTATGGACTTACAACACCAAGTCGACTATTGCACTAAAACTTAGAGTTTCTTAAACAAAACCAGCCTTAGAGGAGTATATCTAACCCTTAGATAACATCTTATTGGCCTTAAGATTTGAAATTATACGGCTTTGTTGGATTGATCCACGCCCTGCCCATTTATACCCTATCTCATTTGGCAACTGAAACCTCACTACACTGGTTTGATAGTCTATGGTAGCATAACACTTATGGAGAAAATCCATACCTAAGCTATTCAATGCTTTTTATTGGTGAATATCTGATTCACATATTTGTAGGTTGGTGCACATCCTTGAAACCTACTAGCAGCTTCGCATTAATAGACTAAGAAACTCCTTCTTAAACTAGTCTCATCAAAGCATACAACATAAATAAACACATAAGTCACCTAGGTCAGCAACCAACATGATGACTCCAACATATTAACTTCATACTAGTGCATAAAACCATACACATGAAAAAATAATTTAGGCTACGCACCCGAGACATCACCAGAGGTGTCTTCCCCTACACCCCTACACTTGAGGGCGAAGAATCGTTGCCTCCTTAGAGCCTCTTCACTTGGACCATTCGGCTGAACTTTCTCCTTCCCTTTTTCTCGACCTTTCATATACGGACAATCCTTCATCATGTGACCCATTTTTCCACAACTGTAACAAGTGTTAGAGCCCCTCCTACACTCTCCTCCATGAAGTTTGCCACACTTGCTACAAGGTGGCGAGGTGTATCTGCTTCACTGTTTCTCTTAACTCTAGTCTCCGAATCCCTTTCATAGCGACCCTTGGATTAACTTGACTCCCCTTGGTGGGAGAGTCCCTTCTTAAACCTGGGCTTATCCCTGATTTCAGTACTACTCTTCCTTGAAAAATTCTTCTCAGCTTGCCTTGACCTTTTCCCTGCCCTAGTATGCTTCCTCTTCCTGCATTCCTCCACTTGTTGGACATGGACCCATAAGCCTAGAAAGGCCCATGATGGCATGCAGCATAGCTTCCCTACACTCCTCCTTGAGATTCTCAGCAATCTTAGATCCAGTGTAAACGAGAGGATTCATCCTTCCGAAGTCCCTTAACCTGCTAGCTATAGTGCTGGCATGTGGTTTCTTCCTGGGAACACCTTATTGCTCCGCCTTCGTTTCTCCTCGTATTCATCTTTCTGAATCTTAAGAGTTCATGTTAGATATGCTCTTAACACCAAGAAATAGACATCAGAGAAGTCACAATAAGATCAGAAGAAGGGAATTTTCCTACGCATCATGCAGTCTCTAATTCAGGATAGTGGTGCACTTGACTACCATGACTTAGAAACTAATCGATGTGGTTGATGTGAACTCATTATCCTCCGAATTTAACCTAGTGTTCTGATACCAAATTTGTCACGACCAAAATCTAGACCCCAGACGAGACCGGCGTCGTTGACCTCTCAGAGGTCGCAGACAAGCCTACATACATCATCGTTACTTCATCTAGGTTAATTTTAGCTGAAAATTTGAACTTTTTGTTACTTAACATTCATGTAAGACATTCTAGTTAAACTCATAAACGTTCACAATCAACCATCTAATATTAAGAACATCAAATGAAAGAAATCGTTCCAAACTGCATTAAGTGTATACTTGCCAAAATGGCACCAATACAATGTCTGAAATAAAATGAGAAAGAAACACTAGTGGAATATACTCCACTAACTCAAACCTATATCTAAGCTAGAATATATGGGCAAGCGTCCTCGAAAGCATGAGGGCCTACCAAATCCGGATGAATGCTCCACATCCGGATAGCTGCAACGTCGTACTGTAAGCTCTAATGCCCACCTGTGCCTGCACCTAAAAGTAGATTATGGGATTAGTACACACTTGTACTAAGTATGGGTATATGCAAGCACACACCAAGGACATGCATGAGTAAGAATAGCTCTTTCCTAACAACATGATTTATGGAAAGTCAAGTTAGTGGACTTGCCAAATTTGGATTAGGAAAGTCAGTGGACTTGCCAAATTTGGATTAGGAAACTCAGTGGACTTGCCAAATTTGGATTAGGAAAGTCATGCCATGAGAGTAACATGCATCATCATACTTATCATTTTGCAAGAAGCACATAACGTATTGCACATATCATATCACGTAGTTCACATCATTATTTCATATGCCATGAGACCTTGGAATCATGGACTTTACATTAGGACTTCCCAAAATGAGGGCTCAACATATGGGACCTCAACTAGGGAGCCTTCTTTAGCAAACACAGACTCTGCTTCATTCATTCATACGTACTTCATTTTTATTCATTCATATACTACTGCAATCGCTAGTCATACCTAGGATGTAGTTTAAGACTCTCATCGGGTTTGCTGTGCAATGACCAAGAATAACCTAGTGTCATTACTTGAGTCTAGCTCACCTCTCGATTATCCTATCCTAACACCTTTGGTATCGTTCATTTCATTATGTTCATTCGTTGAGGCTGGCCTCATTCTTTATTTGGGAACTTTAACCTTAACCGACATAGATCATGTGAGCATCATGAAATCCAGTGTGTAATCCCCACACCGAAAAGAGGTGGAATCACCGGCCAAAGTGAACCAAAACATGCTAGCGTATAAAGGAAGTCAAACCGTGCTAGATCCCTATATTGGCAGTATAGGTTCAAAGACTAGGAGATATAAGGAGACCCATACCCGGCATGCCGGACAGTCTCATCTCATGAGAGTTACGTGAACCTCCGCCCTTCCCGAAGAAAGGCATCACCGCTCAAAGCTAGCCTATCGGTGCTCAGTATAGAGTTCCATTATATTCAACTCATACATCATTGAAGCTGGCTTCTAGCATGAGGACAACATAGGTCATTAGATGATTTCTCATCTCATCATTAGTATTAAGTATGCATTAACTAAAATACTTTCATTAGAGTGTTCATAGAGACTCGTCTCTTCATTAACTTTACACTCTCATAGGTGAGTACGTCTTGGTAACATTTACTTAGGCTCATTTGAGATTTCTCTCACCTTTCGCATTAGCCTCTAATCATGTTCTCACCATATTCTTTAACTTTAGCACATTTACTCTTCATAATTACTCACCACTTTACGTGAATGTTCATTTCATCGTATGCCAATGCACTTGGCTCTTTAGTGTGTGTCATACTCTTACTTGACCCTATGGGGTTTCATTATCTCATCACATAACATCTTAGGTTCACTTACTTTTTTAATGTATGCTAGACTTATGAGTCCACACATACAAGCCATTAGGCTTCATTCATAGTTTGTCTAAGTGATTCATATTTACCCAAGATTATGTGATACAAGACTTATGCATCTTGTAGGTATGCCAAGATATTGATTTCGATCTTTAGAGGCAGCATTCATTAAATATTTGTTTACGTATGACTTATGTGTCAATACGGAATTGGGCAAGGGAACACGATTTCGAATCCTTTGGGCAACACTTAATCTTATATTAAACTTGGTGATTGCATTTTTCAGATTAGGGGGACCCTAGTTCGATCCCCATCAGCCCCATAATATTTCCTTTTTTTTTCTCCTCTATTTTTCGTCCAAGGCATGGACGTTGTGGGATCAATCCCCCACAAGCTCATTCTTTTTCGCTTAATTTATCTTTTAACTTTCTCACCTATCCAAGAGGTTGTGGGTTCAATCCCCATTCATCTCATTTTATATTTCTCATTTATTTTCCTCCTAACTCTCTCATCTATTCAAGAGGTTGTGGGTTCAATCCCCACTCTCCACATTTATTTTTCTCCTTTATTTTTTCTCCTAACTCTCTCATCCATTCAAGAGGTTGGGGGTTCAATCCCCACTCTCCACATTTATTTTTCTCCTTTATTTTTCTCCTAATTCTCTCATCCATTCAAGAGGTTGGGGGTTCAATCCCCACTCTCCACATTTATTTTTCACCTTTATTTTTCTCCTAACTCTCTCATCCATTCAAGAGGTTGGGGGTTCAATCCCCACTGTCCAAATTTATTTTTTTCCTTTATTTTACTCCTGACTCTCTCATCCATTCAAGAGGTTGGGGGTTAAATCCCCACTCTCCACATTTATTTTTCTACTTTATTTTTCTCCTAACTCTCTCATCCATTCAAGAGGTTGGGGGTTCAATCACCACTCTCCACATTTATTTTTCCTTTCATTTTTTTTCATGAAATTTTATGTAATTTACATTTGGTGAGGTCTTGGGTTCAATTCCCAATGACCTCACAATTTTTAATTTTTTTTTAAAATTAGTCATTTTGGCCGAGACTACAAATTTCCAGCAAGCTGGAAATTTGGTCTCTTCCAATCCATTTTCTCTCATTCTTTTATTGATTATTTTGTAGCATTTTGAGTTACATTCAGTCATCCACCTTAACCTTTTATGAACATAACGTTTTTAGCATTTTTACACACGCAAAACACAACATTTAACATACAAATTTCAGGCAGCAAACATAGTCAAATTTTCAGCACACACATGCTCAAAACAGTCCACTTAATGCACTTTTACGGAATATACTTTTCATCCTTTACATAATTTCTTACCACACATTAAACACATAATCACAACCAGACCTAACATTATCTACCAGAAGACATACCAACGCATGCTTTGAATCGTTCAAAGGAGCTAATGACAGGGGCATGAAACGGGGACAACCTTAGTCTTTCAACCGTGATTTAAACTGAACCTTAAGGGTCTCTTGGGAAAGGGACCAAGATAGAAGAAAACCCATACATTAATTTCGTTCAAAACCTGTTTAAATGCTGCCAATTTACCATGAAACAAAGCCTCACCACCGAAACTTCAAACACAATCCCGTCAAGAACTTGTTGTTTATTTTCGTTTTTAGCTTAGTTTTTCGTTTGAGTTTTTTTTGTGTGTTCTTCAAGAGTGAAGAACTATTATTTTCAGTTATTTTAATGATAAAAAATGTGAGAATGAGAGTGAGAGACGTGAGAATGGGAGGATTAGGATTATGATTAGGATTAGGAGAGTTAGGTGGAGACTAAGTCAAACTAGGACTCCTCATTATTTATTAATTTTATTATTATTATTTTTTTATTAAAAATCTGATTTTTCCCTTACTTAAATCAGATTTTTAAATATTAATTAATTCAACTAATTCAATTAATAAAATTAAATCAATTTAATCCTTGCTTCCACCAAGGCTCGAACCCGGGTGAAGCTAGATTTTGCTTAAAGGGTCAAATTCGGCAACCGCTACCCAAATTGCCCCTCCACCATATTAATTAATTAATTAATTAAATATTTAGGGTAATTACAATACTACCCTTAGCCTGGAAAATACCATTTTACCCCTAGACCCTTCAAACTTAAGATTACCCCTTTTTAAATCTGGTTAAGACTCATACGGGTAAATCTTCATATTCGGGTGCCCTACATGGCTGGACCCAACCTTTACTAGCTCAACTAACTCACCAAGTTAGTGGGATTGGTCGTTGCAGAGGTTCGAGGTCTGGTTCGACGCGCATCAATTCGTGTGAACCTGATATAATATAGGCATTCTAGATACATTAGACATTACTTAGCATAGTCATTTTTAGGGTTGTTACATTGTAATGAAATTCACGGAAAAGTACTTAGATTTCGTGGTTGGAACTGCTGGAAACTTGTTGCATTCTTGACTAGGGTTGTTGACGTTTTTACTCCTTTCTTGCTTCTAATTTTCAAAGTTTTGATTAATGATTTTGACTTAGATAAGTTTTAGTTATGTTTCTAGGCTTAAACTGACTAAAATCTTATAATTTAGGATCAAAATGACGTATCCTAAGGTTTAAACAAAGTGGGAAAAGTCCAAAAGACCCCTGGGTAAGTTGCTGTCGGACCAAACGATGTCCTGGACAGACGGTCCGTCGTTTGGTCCGTAGGTTGGGCTTGTTCGACAGGCCTTTAGTAAAACAGGTATAACGTTTTACTCGAAGCTATGATTTTAGCAAGGTTGGTGGGTTTGGAAAGCTAAGTCAATTATCTATCTGTTGATATCTCATGGGACACCTAATTCATTTTGTACTAAGATTTATGATCATTTGAAGTTAACCCTACTATATTTCCCCCCTAACTGGCTGCTAGTTCCCACCTACGGTAAGACCTACGGACGGTTGGTCCACTTACGGATCGTACTGGTCATCCGTGGTTCTTGTCAGAGAGTGGGTGAATGGGGTCTCGATCGACGGTCATGGACTACGGACCGTAGTCTGACCTACGGACCATATGTCCGTCCGTCGACCAAGACTTATCCAATTTTCCTGGGCTGAGATTTTTGGGAGTTTTTGACCCCATCGACGGATGTGCAGGATGGACCATGGGTCAGGTTACGGTCCGTCGATGCCACCGTTGGTTGCACCTGCAGATTTTTTTGAAAAGATAGTTTTTTTTCTATTTTGGATATGGGGTGTTACATTATCTCCCCATTGGGAACATTCGTCCTCGAATGAAGACTAAACTACCTGGAAAGGAGGGAGGGAGCTGCAAATCCTAATACTAAACACTGAGAACTGAGTTTCTGACTGAATTGAGTTCCGAGAACATGCAAATACACTTAAAATGCAAGTACAAAATGAGGGAACATGATTCTAAGACTGAATTTACGCATGAATGACTGGAAAACTGAAGAGGAACTATTACCTCAAGCTGGAGGGGAATCGGAAGGAAAGAGGTGAGGATACTTGGCTTCCAGGGCTGCTTTTGCTTCCCAAGTAGCTCCCTCTACGGACTATGTTTCACCGCCACACTCTCTAATGGCACTATAGAGTCTGGGTCACCCACACACTTCTTCAAGAGTAAGATGTGGAAGACCGGATGCACTGCTGCTAAGTCTGCTGGTAACTCTAACTCATATGTCACCTTGCAAACCCTTTTCAAGATCTTGTAAGGGCCTACATATCTAGGACTGAGCTTCCCTTTCTTGCCAAATCTCATCACCCCTTTCATAGGTGAGACTTTCAGAAAAACCAAATTATCAACTTGGAACTCTAGTTCCCTTCTCCTCATATCTGCATAAGATTTCTGACGACTCTGGGTTGTCTTAAGTCTATCTCTAATGAGTTGCACTTTCTCCATAGCATAGACTGAATCTGGCCCTATCAAAGCTGCTTCACCTACTTCAAACTAACCAACATGACATCTACATCTACGCCCATACAAAGCCTCATAACGGGCCATATGAATGCTGGAGTGGTAGCTATTGTTGTAGACAAACTCAATCAGAGGAAGGTGATCATCTCAACTACCATTGAAATCGATCACACAAGCTCTCAAAATATCCTCTACGGTCTGAATGGTACGCTCTGCCTGTCCATCCGTCTGCGCATGAAATGTTGTGCTAAGGTTAAGTTGAGTACCAAGACCCTTCTGAAACGACTTCCAGAAATAAGAGGTAAACTGAGGACCTATATATTAGATGATAGACAAAGGGACCCCATGCAACCTCACAATTTCATTAATGTAAAGCTTGGCATAGTCCTCTGCCGAATCTGTAGTCTTGACCGCCAAAAAATGAGAAGACTTAGTCATCCTATCAACTATCACCCAAATGGAGTCATGTTGTCTACGAGTACGAGGTAACCCTGTGATGAAATCCATATTGATCACTTCCAACTTCCAAGTAGGAATGTCGATCTCTTGAGCCATACCCCCTGGTTTCTAATGTTCTACCTTGACTTTCCGACAATTGGAGCACTTACTCACAAAATCTGCTATATCCCTCTTCATGCCATTCCACCAATAGACTTTCCCCAGATCGCGGTACATCTTAGTGGCACCTGGGTGAATAGAATATCTGTAATTATGGGGTTCTGAAAAAATATGTTGTCTCAACTCGCCCACGTCAGGAACACACAATCTACCCTGGTAGCGAAGTACACCATCTCCCCCTTGGGAGCAAAACTCCACTCTCTGATTGTGGACTGCACCTTTTAGTTCAAGCAAGATTAGATCACTGTCTTGCTTTTCCTTAACCTCCACTACCAAAGAAGATTCTGCCCCATTCTAAAATGTTACACCATTGTTTGATATGCTCATAAGGCGAACTCCCAAGCGAGCAAGCCTGTGAACATCTTTCACTAGCTCCTTCCTTTCTTCCTCAACATGGGCTACACTACCCATAGATAATCTACTAAAAGTATCTTCTACTACATTTTCCTTACGAGGATGGTAATGCACACTCATATCATAATCCTTAAGGAACTCAAGCCATCTCCTCTGGCGAAGATTCAACTCTTTCTGGGTAAACATATATTGAAGGCTCTTATGATCAATGAACACATCTACATGAACACGATACAAGTAGTGTCTCCAGATCTTGAGTGCAAATACCACTGATGTAAGCTCGAGGTCATGAGTTGGATAGTTCTTCTCATGCACCATAAGCTGTCTAGAAGCATAAGTTATAACCTTATCTCGTTGCATTAACACACAACCAAGGCCAACTCTGGATACGTCGCAATAGATCACATAACCATCTGTACCCTCTGGTAAAGTCTAAACAAGGGACGTAGTCAATATAATTTTCAATTCTGCAAAACTTTTATCACAATCATCTGACCATTGAAACTTGACCATCTTCTGAATCAGCCTAGTCAATGGTGAGGCTATGGATGAAAATCCTTCCACGAACCTTCTGTTATAACCCGCTAGACTTAAGAAACTTCTGATATTTGTAGCAGAGGTAGTTTTAGGCCATTGTTTCACTGCTTCTATCTTCTATGAATCTACTCGGATCCCTTCTCTAGATACAATGTGACCAAGGAAAGCAACATATTGAAACCAAAACTCACATTTGCTAAACTTAGCGAATAACTGGCAATCTTTGAGATTCTGCAGAACAACTCTCAAATGACTTGCATGTTCTTCCTCATTCCTAGAGTAAATGAGGATATCATAAATAAAGACGATAACGAACAAGTCAATGTACTATTTAAACACTCTGTTCATCAAATCCATGAAAGCTGCAGGAGCATTTGTTATTTCAAATGACATAACTACAAATTCATAATGACCATACCGAGTTCTGAATGTTGTTTATGGAATGTTACTATCTCTGACTCTGAGCTGATGATAACCCGATCTAAGGTCTATCTTTGAGTAATGGCTAGCACCCTGAAGTTGGTCAAACAAGTCATCAATCCTGGGGATGGGATACTTATTCTTGATTGTGACCTTGTTCAACTGTCTATAGTCAATACACATTCCGAGAGAACCATCTTTCTTCATTACGAACAACACTGGTGCACCCAATGGTGAAATGCTTTGTCTGGTGAAACCCTTATCTAGAAGGTCTTTCAACTGCTCTTTCAATTCCTTAAGCTCTGTTGGAGACATTCTATAAGGAGGAATAGAAATAAGCTGGGTATCTGGAAAAGCTGGTTGCACCTGCAGATGTTTCTGAAAAGCTGGTTTTTGGTCTGTTTTGGATACGGGGTGTTACAAGGTCGGAGGATGAATACCCTTCGTGAGTTGAGATGTGGCGTTCACTAGTTATCCTTAACCTATAGTTTATAACTTTGAGAATCCGTGGGGAGTTATGCCTAGCACCGAGAGGATATGAAGAAGGGGTGGTTACACTTCATGAGTTGAGATATTGTATTCCAATGTACCTTTTGAGATGAGTACTCCTCGATAGTAGAGAATGAGTAAATTAGTAGCAATCTCCTTATCCCTTAACTATGTGCCCGCATAGGTATAGCTATTGGGAAAGCCATGTTAGAGCTAAAAAGAATGACCTTACTCTAGGCAAGTGAGGATCCCTCATCCAATAGGAGTTAATATCGGGATTCCATGTCTAGATCTCATGGTGTATGTAGTTTAATCTAACTCCCACAAAAGGAATGAAAGTACTAAGTCTTCTAAAAGAATGTGCTACTTAGGGTAAGTAGTGGAATGGGACACTATTTATCCATTGCACTAGGTAGGCATTCCGAAAGGGGAGTCTTTGTGAGTCTTATGTGAATTGAATAAACTAAGTCTTCTAAAAGAACGTGCTACTTAGGGTAGATGGTGGTATGGGACACTATGTATCCATTGCACTAAGTAGGACCTTTCGAAAGGAAAGTCTTGGTGCCAAACCTTCTAAAAGAATGTACTACTTAGGGTAGGTGGTGGTATGGGACGCCATCTACTCATTGTACTAAGTAGGCATTCAAAAAGGGAAGTCTTTGGTGGTTTGTTGAGTGTTCTTCTAATGTCTTGTGATTGAGTGGTGACTTGTTTTCCCGAGTGGAGTAAGCTCATGGTGGGTAGTTTTAAGGATCTCCTTGGTGTGTATTGAAGAAGGTTTTTAGACGTTTCTGTCATGTCATACCTTGAAGAGCCTTAGGATAACCTCGGTTAGGAAACTCCTAAGGAAATGATTTCACTT
Source organism: Solanum sitiens (assembly GCA_016801875.1). Lineage (NCBI taxonomy): Eukaryota > Viridiplantae > Streptophyta > Magnoliopsida > Solanales > Solanaceae > Solanum > Solanum sitiens. The sequence goes on from JABWTJ010000629.1 coordinate 108,850, forward strand.
CCTCATTGGCAATACCTTGGAAGTTCACTATTTTTTGTGTCAAAAATGTTTCACTGTAAAGCTTTAAGGGTTCACTGTAAATTGGGTTACTTCACTGTAAAGTGTATTCTTGGATTAAAATTATGGAAATCCTTCTTTAAGTTTTAAATGATGTTTCTTATGTTATTTGTTTCTAAATTCATGAATGTTATAATTATTTGGCATGAAAGCTTATTTTTACCAAAATTCCCCTTTTTGCATGATTTTGCATATGTCATACTTAGTACATTGTTTTGTACTGACCCCATACTTTTCTATAATCTATAAGTATAGGTTGGAAGATTTTGAAGGTTTGAAGGTGAAGCTTGGGAAAGATCCTCTCAAGACAAAGTATGTCCTCATAGTTTCGAGGGCATAGTCATTTTCTTAATTTCTTATTTAAAGACTTATTATGTATGTCTCTTTTAATGTAAAGGGTCGTGTCCCTAAGATATTATGTTGTGTCTTTAAGTTGACTTGTGACGATGAGATTCTCTAATTATTTATTAAAGACTTCCTTTATTAAATTATTCGTGAAAAGTTTTAAATTCCGCACTACTTTTCATGTCTTATGTAATGAACGATAGTTAAAGGGCTGGTACAAGACCCCAAAGGGTGAAGTACACCTTTCCACGATCCAAGGGTTCTTCCTAACTCCTAGGGGGTTCTTTCGGGTCATGACAGTCTTGGTATCAGAGCATAAGGTTATGGAAAATAGTTTAGGGTCGAAATATCTCACAAGCCACATCTAGTAGTATCTTGGTCATTGGTATGAGTCGCGACACATCCATGGACAAGAGTCTATAAGATGATAGAAGTTTCACTTTCTTCTCTATTCTGATGTCGTGCCTTAGAGTTGAGTCATATTAGGTGTGTTTTCTCAACCTCTTCTCTTTGTGTTTATAGGACATGAATACGAGGAGATCAACTGCTAGAAGGGAGGATGGAGGTGTATCTACAGAGAGTATCCCTCCCCGTGTTGACCAAGTTCCTATTGTTGGCCTAGAGGAAGAGAATGAGAAGATTCCCCTTCAAGAACCTCAAGTGCCTCCGGAATCCCAAGTGCCTCATATGCCTCAAGCTCCTTTTGTTGAAGTAGATATGACTAATGCGGAGTTGAGGGCTGCCCTAATGAACTTGACCCAACTCATGAAGGCTCAAGCTCATGTCGTCAACAATCACTTTGTTGCCCAAGCTAACCAAGGAGTTGGACCGCAACCCAATGCTAGTACTCCCGCTTCTAGAATTCAGGATTTTATGAGGATGAATCTTCCTAACTTTCATGGCATTAAGGTGGATGAAGATCCACAAGGTTTCATAGATGAGATTTTCAAAGTGGTAGATGCTATGGGTGTGACCCCTAGGTAAAAATCGGAGTTAGCCGCTTACCAACTTAAGGAGGTGGCTCAAGTGTGTATGAGCAATGGAGGGGTGAGAGACCCTTAGAAAGAGGTCCGGTTGATTGGGAGGAATTCAAAGAGGCTTTACTAGATAGGTTCTTTCCTTTAGAGTGAAGGGAGAAGAAGATGGTTGAATTCATGAACCTTCGTCAAGGGGGAATGAGTGTGCAAGAGTACTCTCTCAAATTCACCCAACTCTCTATGTATTCCCCAACCATGGTAGCCAACCCTAGGTCTAGGATGAATAAGTTTGTGATGGGAGTGTCTAGCTTGGTGGATAAAGAGTGTCGTACGACAATGCTTCTTAGTGACATGGATATTTCTATGATCATGGTTTATGCACAACAATTGAGGAGTCAAAAATTAGGGAGATAAGGCAAGAGGGTAAGAGGCCTAGGTCGGATGATTCTAGTAACCAAAATCCTAAGAAGAGGTTATATCACCAAGATTCTTCCATAGGAAACAAGGATAGGGCCCCAAACCAACATTCCCAAGGTGGTGGCCACACTTTTGAAAGGGCTAGGTGTCCTACTTATGGAAAGCAACATTCGGGTAAGTGTCTTGCCGGAACGGATGGTTGTTTTAGTTGTGGTAGCAAAGGCCACAAGATGAGGGACTGCCCTAGCATCAAAGCAAGAGGTAAAGATGTCAATCAAGCTTCCCTAGATCCTAATGCTCCAAAGAAGAAGCCTTCCTATAGAGTGGGGGCTAGGAAGGAGAATTAATCCGGATTTGATAGTCCCGGTAAGTCTTAACTCTTTATGATTGTTGTTTTTATATTATAAAATGATTTTATATAGTTTTATACTTCATAATATCATTTAATCTTTATGAATTGCTCAAAGAATGGATTTTTGAAAAATTTGCATGTTTAATAGTGATACAGTGAGTCACTGTAAAAAATTTGCATTTTGAAAAAACATTGCCTTGCCTTGATTTAAGTTTAAATGTGTGAAAAAGTTTTGTATATAAGCATTTTTAATGTTGGTAAATATATATCCTCCATAAAAGAAGGATAAGAATGAATTTGGACTTTGTGAAGTTTGGCAAAAGTTGCTTATGTTGCAAAGTGTGTGAAAGTGTAAATTTATGCTCCTTGTTAGTTGATGCTTTGATTTTGGATGTTTGGATCATGATTTTAATGTGTTATGTGATTCTAAGTGAGTCCTTGTTGTTCTTGAAGTTTTAGTGTCATTCGAGGACGAATGTTATTCCAAGTGGGGGAGAAGGTAATGCCCTAAAACGAACTAAGGTGAACTAGAGCTTCGTGAATGTTTCTTGAGTGAATTTTGTGTTATATTGAGTTATATTAGTGTTTTTAGGCATTTTGTGAAGTTTGGTTAAGTTTGGAGGTCAAACGACTAAGAATGTCCATGACGTTCGGAAGGTGTGTCTTAGAAAGTGACCATGTGTCTTGATGTGTTTGAGTGAGTTTTACGTGTTTGTTTCGTTTGAAATTTGTTTGAGATGTTCATAATGTAAGACCCCCAAAATGGGTTAGGGTGTCTATAGACTAACATGTTTTTCTTAAGTTTATAAGGTCCTAAAATATCTCATAATATGGTTAAGAGGCAGTGTGCAAAGTTTGAGGTGATTTGGAAGTCAAACGTCAAAGGTCGACCAAAACGTTCGACGACTAGTCACCTATGTGCCTCATATGTCTCTGCATGATTAAAATTGTATGAAATGAGACTAAAGAGTCTTAAAATGAAATATAATGATGTTAAATGGTATGATATGAAGTTTTGAGAAGTTTGGAGGTCAAACGTCCACGACGTTCGAAAGTTAGCCCTTGAGACATTCACGTACGTCTTGATGGGGCCATGCATGTTTGGACGTGTTGCAGGTGTTTTTTTGGGTGAAACTTATGTGGAATGTCTACAACTTGTTAAGGATTGTATTTACGTAGGAAACGTCCGAGTACGACTTCAAAATGGCCCCGCAAAATGGCCCACAAGAAGGACCCAAGGCTGGTCGAGACACTGCCTTGGCAGTGTCAATTGACGGACCAAACGCCGGCCAGTTGGTCAATCAACGGCCCGTAAGTGAGGTCTCGTCAATTGGTACTTATATTGGGTAGGTCTCAAGCCAAAAGTTGGCCAAGGACCAATCGACGGAAGCCAATGCACGGCCCGTCAACTGACCTACGGCCAGTAGATGGCTCCGTCAATGGTGGCCTGCAACCTGTGCCTGCATACTGTTTCATTAAAGAGGTGAATAGTAAATTCACCCCACGTCTTAAACCTACTCTAATAGAGTTATTTACCTAATTTTGAGTGTATATAAGTCATCAAACACGTGAAACTCCCAATCCCAATCCCATACACAGGTTAGAAATCTTTCCCTCAAAAAAATCTTCTCCCTAGAAACCTCCATTGTTGTTGAAGCTCAATAACATCTTGGATCTTGGAATGGCATGATTTTTTCACCATGTTTTAGAGGTATTCATGTAGATAAAGGTATGGTGATCTTCATATCTAGTTATCCTTCCATCTAGAGAGTTAAATCTCAAAGTTTCAAAAGAAAAAAATATGATCAAAGTTCTTCTTCTTCAATCTATCCATGGATTCCTTCTAAACATGTTTTGAACGATTAAATAATGATTGATTGAAGTTAATACAATGTTTTTAACGTGATTTTGACTCAAATTGCATAATGAACCCATGTCCCTTCCAAACATGATTTAGTCCTTGCATGGACTTTGTGATCTTGATTTGTTATCTATTGAATTATGATTCTATTACGTTGAAGTGGTTATACCTACTGTTATTTACGTGAATTAATGTGGAATTGATGTTGAAACATCCATGTGGATCAGTGTATGTAGGGTTGAACATGCCTAGTTTAGTATTCTAGGAATTCACTGTAACATGGCCTATTTATGATTAAATGTTGAACTGTATTAGGTGATGATGATTATAGCTACTATTTTAAGTTGATATTATGATTAATTTGTAGTTATAAATCATGTATAATCAAGGTGAAGAAGGATTGATATGAGTTGATCTAAGTTCTTGTAGTTTATCGATTGGTAGTACTATGTATGTGATGTGATCTCGAATTGGGGTTAGATGAAGCATGATTCCTTTTTAGTAAAGATTTATGGAGCTACTTCCTAGCATGTATTTTATTGTTAATATATGATTGATGATCAAGGCCTTAGGGAATCGATAGTATTGGCAAATTCCTCTATCCTCTAGCGAATTGGCAAGTCTAATGCCTATGTTGTAGCTTGATCTTGAAGTGCCTTAAGCATGATTTCGTTATTACTTAGTGTATGATTAGATACTGACTTTGATTGATATTGTTGATGAAATATGATCTATAATCCATGTAGGTGAAATGGTTGATGGTCTATGTCCTTCTACATTCTAGTATGTTAATGATATGTTGTACTAGTTTGTAGCATGGCCTTGTAGTAGCTTATGCATGATTTCGTATATGATTATTATGTTTTAGCTACTGCCTAGACTTGAATTATTGATGAAAGTGTAGTAAAGGTCAATGATGACCAAATGCTAAAGGATGGGTAAGAATTTCTCTATTCTTCTACTTCTCTATTTCTTTATGGTAATGTTGATGAAGAGTTGTATGGCATTGTGTGGTATGGTCAACTTATGGCGGCGGTGTTTACTTTATTGTCATTATATATGTTTTAACCATGGGCTTGAGGCAAATTGATGAACATATGAACATGTGCTCATGATGTATGAGAAGTTTTTGCCTACTTTCCTATTCTAGTTGTGGTATAGGTTGTATGGCTGTTGTGTAATCATGTGTATATCCATGTTAGGGTAAAGTATAGGTGCTGCCATTGATATGTTAAAATGGTTAATAATCCCTTACCTATGTACCACTATGTGAATGCATGAATAGTATAATTTAGGAGTCTTAAGTGTAATATGAAGTTGACTTTCTCCTATGCTATTGTGTGTTGTGTGGTCTATGCTTGAAAAAGTATTATGGTCTAAGAGGGTGGCTGCCTCAATGTGTTGTTGATATCCATTATGTGATCATGTTGGCCAATGTACACACACACTCACTTTACATGCATGTTACAAGTAGTATAGGTCATGGTGTCTAAATGAAAGGTAGTTATCATATTCATTAGTGTCTACTACTATGCATGTTAACATGCAATTTATGAAAGTATGATATATGTTTCCTTAGCTAGGATGACTTGATAGGTGTACTAGTATGGACAAGGGTATGGGACCTTGCCTATGCATTGCACATGTGTACCTTGATAGGATAGTTCTAGTTTTGGTTTCTATATGTATGAATATGATGTATGAATATGTGTGACTTAATGTGTTATGTGAAAGGTTTGCTCACATATATGTATACACACACACATGAATGATGATATAGTCAATAGAGGAGCCTTGAAAGGTGTGCTCAAGTGTATCCTTAACTAGATGGTGGTTTACATATGCTATGTTCATGTGAAGGGATTCCTCACATGATTTAGGTTGATGAACTTTCATCTATGACCTATGATCTAAGCCTATGAGGGGATGACTCTCCTAAAACTATGTTTTTATAAAGAAATGATAATAAAGGTTTTTTCAATAAAGGGAACTTAGCTTAGCACCGAGTGAACTTGTATATGAGTGTGTGTCCCTTTCCAGTGTGGAAAGGTAGGTCTACCATAAATCTCATGAGGTGGAAAGCCTCATAGCCCAAGGTCATAGAGGGATGTTTCCAAGATATCCTCCAAGTTCCATAACTATGTTGCCACAATAGGATACTAGCTAGTGGATCCACCTAGAAAGCTATGTGGCGTTTGGTTCTACTTTGGCCGGTAGACCACCTTCTTTCGGTGTGTGATTTCATGACACCGAATTCCATGTTTAGCATCACATGGTCTATGTCAGTTAAGGCTATAGTTTCCCTAAAGTAAAATGGACAATGGAAATAATGAATTGTACCCTAACTAGGAGGACTTAAGGTAAGTTACTTAGGATAGGTGGAAGTAATGAACTCATGTAGACATTGCACAAGTAGCTCCTTAGGAAGTCTTAGGAAGGTGTTCTAATGCATGTCACTATGTATATGTTATTTATGCATGACTTTGTAGTATTGGTCTACTTGTTATGATGGTGTGCATGGTATAAGTCTATATGCATGATGTTGATCTTATTGACCATATGATGAAGGTCTTGCTTGACATAAATGAAGTGTTTTCTCTCACTATGTTGATGAATGACTTGGATGTAAAGGCTTGTGGTCTCATGATAGGTTTATTAAGTATGTGTGAGGTTATGGGGCCTTACATGTACATTGCACTAATAGACTTAGATTTGGGGGCTTGAGTTAGGTCTTATAAGGTTCTATGTGAAATAAAATAAAGTATATGTGCATAATGGCTAGGAGTTAACTGTAATGACTTATGGCCTTGACCTAAATGTGTCTTTGATAGGTTGTGCTTATATGATGATATGTGTTGGCTTGTGTAAGTTGTATGTATGGTTTTCCTTGTGGTCCTAAGGTGATCCCTTGCACCAAGTATCACTAAAGGGTTACTTTGGAGGTTAATGGATTAAAAGGAGTTCACTGTTAAGGTAAGAGAGCTCGCTGTAAAGTGACCTCTAATGGGACTTAAATTGTATATGTGATCTTAACAGATGTTTGGCCTTTAATTATGTTTCTACGAAGTATGTGAATGATATAAATGCTATTGTATAAGGGTTTTATGATGATTTACTCAAAATGAAATGAAGTATGATTTCAAAGAAAATGTCCCTTTTAAATGCATGTTTTTGCATGGTTGCCATACTCAGTACATTCTTGTGCTAATCTCATTCTTCTCTACTTTTTACACAAACTGTAGGTTATGGATGCTTAAAGGGTGTCTTGAATGGTGAAAATCTTGATAGATGATTCCCAAGCTCAATGAAAGAAATCCTTAAAGTTCAAGGATCTCCTACTTATGTCTTTACTGTAAAGTCTTCAATATTGTATAGTTATGTAATGTGTTTTAAGGGTCGTGTCCCTAATGTACTCTAATGTTATTGAGTCTAAGATGGAAAAAAGACTTAAGGTCTATATATGCATTATTACTTATGTTTTATCTATATATGAGATGAAGTTTCTAGCATATGATGTGGTAAGAAAAGTTTTTCGCTAAATTTATTATGTCAATGCGATGAATGATAACTATGGGTTTGTATAAGACCTTCGAGAGGTCAAGTATGCCATGTTACTTCTAGAGGGTGCTCCCCGGATTTGAATAAGACCTAGATGACTTATTTTAGAGGGTTTAACGTCCGGGTACAACTCCATCTAGGACCCACGAGGGGACCTAGAAGAGGACCCCAACTCTTAGACAAAAACTGCCAAAACAGTGTCCATCGAAGAGTCAATCGACGGCCAGTCGACCAGGCAACGGATCATCGACCTGGTCCGTCGTTTGGACATGAATGCCTTCAGGTTTGGCATTTGAAGACCAAAATCACCAGCCCTCATCAACGGGATGTCGACTCATCGACGGTCCGTCGTTGAGAGGCATCGATGGGGGTCCTGCAAAAGCTGTCTCCCCTGCTGCCTAGACTTGGGGTATTTTGTAAATTCACCCCATGTATTTTATAACCCTAGGACCATATTTTTATTTTTTTAAGGTGTATTAAATTAGTTTTAAGTCCTAGACCTCGACAAGACCCCTCACTTCAAAATTCAAATTCTCTCTCTAAAGACAAACTCTCTCAACATCACCATTGGAGGTAGAAGTCAAGAAGAGCTAGGAGGGCTGTTGGTGGCAAATTTCTTCATCAAAATCTTTGATATTTATCTTATCTAAGGTATGGTATCCATCCTTGAACCCTCTCCCATTCTAGGAGTCCTTTCTAAAAGATTTCAAAAATGGTTTTCAAACTCTACCTTTATTCTATCTTTGATTCTAAGCATGGGTCTTCTTAAAAAAGTTTTTTAATGATTCAAATGTGTTTATTCTAGCATTAATTGATTATTTTAATGTTAAAACCCTAATGAACTCATGTTTATGTAAATTTCAAAATTTTAGCTTAAGAAATGGGTTAAGTGAACATGTTTGTGTAAGGTATGAACTTTGGTTTTCTTCTGTTGTTATTATGAATAAGATACTGCCCTAAGGGCCTTATTATGATGAAATATTGAGAAATTGGTTATAGGTGGTGATGGATTGGTTCAATGGTGAGTTGCTTATATTGTATAATTCTTAATTCTTATTAGAAATTGCTCTTGAGTGGTATGGTCTACCTTCTTGGTGGCGGTGTTTACTTGATGAACTTGATTTTACTTAGTATTTATTGTGAGTGTTGTTTTGATGTCCTAATATGCGAAATGAGGTGAGATTGAAAATGGGTCTTGTATTGTGTTTTGTGAAGCTTGAATTGCATGTTTGACCTAGATTATACCTAAATGAAGTATATGATTATGTGAATCATGTAAAGTGTGTGATTTTATAAATGAAGGTCTAAAGCATGTATAAAAATAATGTGAATGAAATGATGCTTATATGCAAGGTGTGCTCACATGTACACACACACTTAAATGAAAGTATGAAGCTAAGTTGAGTAAAAATGGGAGTCTTGGGGTGAACACTCTTCGTGAGTGGAGATGAAGTGTTTAGTAGCAACCTCACTACATCCTAAGAGCTTTCTAAGATAGGTCGGAGGATGAATACCTTTTGTGAGTTGAGATGTGGTGTTCACTAGTTATCCTTAACCTATAGTTTATAATGTTGAGAATCTGTGGGGAGTTATGCCTAGCACCGAGAGGATATGAAGAAGGGGTGGTTACACTTCTTGAGTTGAGATGTTGCATTCCAATGTACCTCTTGAGATGTGTACTCCTCGTTAGTAGAGAATGAGTTACTTTGTAGCAATATCCTTATCCCTTAACTATGTGCCCGCATAGGTGTAGCTATTGGGAAGCCATGTAAAAGCTCAAAAGAATGACCTTATTCTAGGCAAGTGAGGATCCCTCATCTGATAGAGGTTAATATAGGGATTCCATGTCTAGCTCTCATGGTCCATGTCCGTTAAGCTAACTCCTACAAAAGAAATGAAAGTACGCAGTCTTCTAAAAGAATGTGCTACTTAGGGTAGGTAGTGGAATGAGACGCTATTTATCCATTGCACTAGGTAGGCATTCCAAAAGGGGAGTCTTGGTGAGTCTTATGTGAATTGAATGAACTAAGTCTTCTAAAAGAACGTGCTACTTAAGGTAGGTAGTGGTATGGGACGCTATCTATCCATTGCACTAAGTAGGACCTTCCGAAAGGTAAGTCTTGGTGCCAAACCTCCTAAAAGAATGTACTACTTAGGGTAGGTGGTGGTATGGGACGCCATCTACTTATTGCACTAACTAGGCATTCCGAAAGGGAAGCCTTTGGTGGTTTGTTGAGTGTTCTTATAATGTCTTGTGATTTAGTGGTGACATGTTCTCCCAAGTGGAGTGAGCTCATGGTGGGTAGTTTTAAGGATCTCCTTGGTGTGTATTGAAGGAGGTGTTTAGACGTTTCCTTCATGTCATACCTTGGAGAGCCATAGGATAACCTCGGTTAGGAAACTCCTAAGGAATAGAGTTCACTTCCTCATTGGCAATACCTTGGAAGTTCACTATTTTTGGAGTCAAAAATGGTTCACTGTAAAGCTTTAAGGTTTTACTGTAAATTGGGTTACTTCACTGTAAAGTGTATTCTTGGATTAAAATTATGGAAATCCTTCTTTAAGTGTTAAATTATGTTTCTTATGTTGTTTGTTTCTAAATTCATGAATGTTATAATTATTTGGCATGAAAGCTTATTTTTACTAAAATGTCCCTTTTTGCATGATTTTACATATGCCATACTTAGTACATTGTTTTGTACTGACCTCATACTTTTCTATACTCTATAAGTATAGGTTGGAAGCTTTTGAATGTTTGAAGGTGAAGCTTGGGAAAGATCCTCTCAAGACAAAGTATGTCCTCATATATTCGAGGGCATAGTCCTTTTTTTAATTTCTTATTTAAAGACTTATTATGTATTTCTCTTTTAATGTAAAGGGACGTGTCCCTAAGATATTATGTCGTGTCTTTAAGTTGGCTTGTAAAGATGCGATTCTCTAAGTATTTATGAAAGACTTCCTTTATTAAATTTTTCATTAAAAGTTTTAAATTCCGCACTAGTTTTCATGTCTTATGTAATGAAAGATAGTTAAAGGGATGGTACGAGACCCCAAAGGGTCAAGTACGCCTTGTCACGAGGGGACTTAAAACCTACTTGGCTAGTAGTTCTGGGACTAATTGGGTACGCTGAACCCTAGTCCAACTCAGTATTATGCTACTCCCAATTAATAATGTTATTAAGACATTATTACTAAATTTCTATAAATACTGGATAACTCAAAACTGAACATGTAAACTGAGAATGCAACAATTAATCTGATAATGATGCATTAATAACTGAGGCATGTATACCTGAAGTAACTGAAATATCTGACCTAGCATGTGTAATTTGAGAAATAAAGAAATATATAGCTAGGTTTCTGAATTCATGCAATAAACATAGTAATAACATGGTAACCTGATTTAGAACATATAACTGATTGATTCATGAAGTTCTGCTGAAGTTCTAGAAACCCAAGGCCTATTCATGATATGGGAATCAAGAATCTGACTGAAAACTAGGGATCTAATGGGTGAAAGGAACCCACTAGTGAAATCCCACATACTTGGTGATGAAATTCACAGAGAAATATTTAGATTTCGGGGCTGGAACTGCTGGAACCTTGTTGCGTTCTTGAACTAGGGTTCTTGACCTTTTTCTCCTTTCTTGCTTCTAATTTTCTAAGTTTTGATATAATGATTTGACTTAGGTAAGTTTTATTTATGTTCCTAGGCCTAAACTGTCTAAAATCTTATGATTTAGGGCCAAAACGACGTATCTTAGGGTTTAAACGAAGTCGAAAAAGACCAAAAGACCCATGAGTAAATTGCTGGCGGACTAAACGACAACCTAGACTGACGGGCCGTCGTGCAATCGACGGTCCTTCGTTTGAGTCCGTAGGTTGGGTATATTCGACAGAACTTTACTAAAACGGGCATAACTTTTTACTCGGAGGTATGATTTTATTAAACTCGGTGGCTATGGACAGCTAATTTAGTTATATATCATTTCATAGGTAATGGGACATCTAATTCATTTTTTCCTAAGAGTTATAATCAATTGAAGTTGATCCAACATCACTATCCCCCTAATTGTCTGCTAATTTTAACCTACGGTCCATAGGTCCATCTACGGACCGTACTGGTCAATCGTGGTTCTTGTCAGAGAGTGGGTAAATGGGGTCTTGATCGACCTACACAGACTATGGACTGTAGTCTGACTTATGGACCGTCCTTCCGTCGACCAGGACTTAGTCAAATTTTCTGAACTGAGTTTGTGAGGGGCTGCAGTGGCAATCGACGCACCTGCAGTACGGGTCATAGGTCAGACTACGGTCCGTCGATGGTGACCGTCGATTGCACCTGAAATTTCTGAAAATCTAATTTCTGGTCTTTTTTAGATACGGGGTGCTACATTATCTCCCCCTTGGTAACATTCGTCCTCGAATGAAGACTAACTAGATGAAATAGAGGGGGAAACTGCAATCCCTACTACTATACACTGAGAACTAAGTTTCTGACTTAATTGAGTTCCAAGAACATGTAAATACGCTGAAAATGCAGGTATAAACTGAGGGAACATGATTCCAAGGCTGAATTCACGCATGAATGAATGAAAACTGGAGAGGAACTATTACCTCAAACTAGAGTGGAATCGGAAGAAAAGATGTGAGGATACTTCGCTTTCATGGCTGCTTTTACTTCCCAAGTAGCTCCCCTATGGACTGACTCCTCCACAAAACCTTGACTAAAGCGACTACTCTGGTTTGTCTTAAGTCTCTCTCTCCATAGCATAAAGGACTGAATCTGGACATATCAAAGTTGCTTCACCTACTTCAAACCAACCTACAGGAGATCTACATCTACGTCCATACAAAGCCTCATAAGAGGCCATCTGATTGTTGGAATGGTACCTATTGTTGTAGGCAATCTCTATCAGAGGAAGGTGATCATACCAACTACCCTTAAAAGCGATCACACAAGTTCACAACATATTCTCTAGGGTCTGAATGGTACGCTCTGCCTGTCAATCCGTATGCGAATGAAATGTTGTGCTAAGGTTAACTTGAGTAACAAGACCCTTCTGAAATGACTTCCATAAATGAGTGGTAATCTAAGGACCTCTATCTGAGATGATAGACAAAGGAACCCCATGTAACCTCACAATTTCTTTAATGTAAAGCTTGGCATAGTCCTTTGCCGAATTTCTAGTCTTGACCGCTACAAAGCAAGAAGACTTAGTCATCCTATCAACTATCACCCAAACAGAGTCATGATGTCTGCGAGTACGAGGTAAACCTGTGATGACATCGATATTGATCACATCCCACTTCGAAGTAGGAATATTTATCTCTTGAGTCATATCTCCTGGTTTCTGATGTTCTACCCTGACTTGCTGGCAATTGGAGCACTTACTCACAAAGTCTTCTATATCCCTCTTCATATCATTCCACCAATAGACTTTCCGTAGATCGCGGTACATCTTAGTGGCACCTGGATGAATAGAATATCTGGAGTAATGAGCTTCTGCAAGGATATGCTTTCTCAAATCACCCACATCAGGAACACATAATCTACCCGGGTAGCGAAGTACACAATCTCCCCCTTGGGAGAAAACCTCCACTCTCTAATTGTGGACTGCACCTTTAAGTTCAAGCAAGATTGGATCACTATCTTGCTTTTACTTAACCTCCACTACCGAAGAAGATACTTCCCCATTCTGAACTATTACACCATTGTCTGATATGCTCATAACGTGAACTCCTAAGCAAGCAAACCTGTGAACATCCTTCACTAGCTCCTTCCTTTCTTCCTCAACATGGGCTACACTACCCATAGATAATCTCCTAAGATCAGCTGCTACTACAATCGCCTTACCAGGATGATAATGCAAACTCATATCATAATCCTTCGGGAACTCAAGCCATCTCCTCTAACGAAGATTGAACTCTTTCTGGGTGAACACATACTGAAGGCTCTTATGATCAGTGAACACATCTACATGAACACCATACAAGTAGAGTCTCCATATCTTGAGTGCACACACCACTGCTGCAAGCTCGAGGTCATGGGTTGGATAGTTCTTCTCATGAACCTTAAGCTATCAAGAGGCATAAGCTATATCCTTATCTCGTTGCATCAACACACAACCTAGGCCAACTCTGTATGAATAACAATAGATCACATAACCATCTGAATCCTCTTGTAGAGTCAAGACAGGAGCTGTAGTCAATCTAGTTTTCAGTTCTGCAAATCTTTTCTGACAATCATTTGACCATTGAAACTTGACCATCTTATAAGTCAACATAGTCAATGGTGAGGCAATGGATGAGAATCCTTCCACAAACCTTCTGTAATAACCCACTAGACCTAACAAACTTCTGATATTTGTAACAGAGGTATGTATGGGCCATTGTTTCACTGCTTTTATCTTCTATGAATCCACTAGGATCCCTTCGCTAGATACAATGTGACCAAGAAAAGCAACATATTGCAACCAGAACTCACATTTGTTAAACTTAGCGAATAACTGGCGATCATTGAGATTCTTCAGAACAACTCTCAAATGACTTCCATGTTCTTCCTCATTCCTAGAATAAATGAGGATATCATAAATAAAGACGATAACGAACAAGTCCATGTACTGTTTGAACACTCTGTTCATCAAATCCATGAAAGCTGCAGGAGCATTTGTTATTTCATATGACATAACTACAAATTCATAATGACCATACCGAGTTTTGAATGCTGTTTTTGGAATGTCACTATCTCTAACTCTGAGGTGATGATAACCCGATCTAAGGTCTATCTTTGAGAAATGACTAGCACCCTGAAGTTGGTCAAACAATTCATTAATCCTGGGGATGGGATACTTATTCTTGATTGTGACCTTGTTCAACTGTCTATATTCAATACACATTCTGAGAGAACCATATTTCTTCTTTACGAACAACACTGGTGCACCCAATGGTGAAATGTTTTGTTTGATGAAACCCTTATCTAGAAGGTCTTTCAACTTCTCTTTCAATTCCTTAAGCTCTGCTGAAGCCATTCTATAAGGAGGAATAGAAATAGGCTGGGTATCTGGAAGGAGATCAATTCCAAATTCGATTTCCCTTTTGGGAGGGACTACGGGAAGATCTTCTGGAAATACTTCTTAAAACTCATAGACTACTAGAACTGTCTCAAGAGTTGGGGTTTCAGAGCTACAATCCTTAACACAAACTAGATTATAGATATAACCCTTAGATATCATCTTTCTGGCCTTAAGGTAAGAAATGAATCGACCTATAGGCACTAATCTACTACCCTTCCATTCTATGTTTGGTTTGTTTTGAAATTGAAAATGAACAATCCTAGTTCTACAATCGATTGAGGCATAACATGAATGTAACCAATCCATGCCTAAAATGACATTGAAGTACCATTTCTAACTCTACAAGATCTATTGAGGTGACTTTTTGAGAGACTGTGACGGCGCAATTTTTGTATACCCGTCTTGCTATAACTGGGTCACCGACTGGAGTAGAGACTGAGAAAGGTTCTGAGAGAGTTTTTGGACTAACACTGAATTGGACTACTATGTAAAGAGTTTCAAAGGAAAGAGTAGCCCCTGGATCTAATAATGCATAAACGTCAAGGTCAAAGACTCGTAACGTACTAGTGACTACATCAGGAGAACCTTCCTGATCCTGGCGAGCCTAAAGAGCATACAACCAGTTCTAGCGTTGATCGCCACATGTACAAGATGAGTTACCCTGATCATTCGGGCGAGTTGCTGGTGTTGATAAAGTTTTAGACTGAGCTCTACCATTACCACCTCCTTGACCCTGTTTAGAATGATAATCCCTCAACCTGTGACCAGACTGACCGCAACCAAAGCATCCTTTTTTTCCTGCAAGGGACTCGGTCGGATGGTTCTTACCACACCTGCGGCAAGTGGGGTAAGTCTTGGTGCTTGAAATATCCCCTGGGACTTAGATCCTAGTGCCCTAACCTTTTGGTCATACCTGTTCTTGGAGGATGGAACATTACATGACGAATGAGCTGGAGCTGAAAACTTCTGCTAACTATACGAGCAATTTCCACCACCTGATCCTGCTGATAATAGTCATAGTTCTCAGTCCTAGCCTTATTATTCTCCTTGGACTATTCCCTCAACTTATCACCCTCAACCTGCTGAGCGTAAGTCGTAAGCATAGAGATGTTCATATCTCCCTGTAACATAGCATTTATGCACTCAGTTTTCACTAAATCTGACACTCCATACAAGAACTTATACATCTGAGCGCTGGAGTCAGCAACCATGTGAGGAGAATACCTGGAGAGTTTGTTAAACTTTAGCACATACTCTTGGACCGTCATGTTTCCTTGCCTTAAATTCATGAATTCCTGAGCCTTTGCTTCTCTAAACTCTATTGGGAAAAACCTATCAAAAAAGGTCTCACTAAAGCACTCCCAAGTAATAGGAACTGCATCTGTACCCCTATTTTCCTTTCAATAAGTGCAACAGATATGAGAAACATCTTTCAGCTGGTATGTTGCCAACTCAACCCGATCATTCCCAGTAACCTGCATCACCTCAAACATCTTCTTGATCTCATATAAGAAATTCTAAGGATCCTCATTAGTTTGGAATCCTAAGAACTCAGGCGGATTCATCCTAACAAAGTCACAGACCTTTTCTGCTGCTGATCCACCATTTGCATTCACACGAGCATTAACCCGATTGTTCTGGTTGGTCATACTATAAGCCAACATCTGTATGACATTCCTGAACTCAGCATTGGAGACTTCCTGATCTATGACTGGAGGAGTTGTGTTTGCATTACTGGCATTATATCTACGAGGAGGCATGATCTAAAATGTAAAACGTCGAGTTAGATTGGAATTAGATCATACCTTCCGCACGATAAGAGTAACAAAAAAGTGAAGTTTTTCCTAAAATACTCTGTAGCCTCCCTCTCATTAGATGTCGTACACTTCACACCCATGAAAAAGACTCTACTTAGTGTAACTTTTCAGACGTACAACGACTCTTAAACCTAGTGCTCTGATACAAAGTTTGTCACGCCCCGAGCTAACCTCGATACGCGAACACAGGACCTAGGACCACAAGTGATCCCAAGCTAACCCTGGTGGCATGATCATGAGCATACTAAAGAAAATAACTGATGCGGACTCTAAATCATACTTAAAATGAAAAGATGGGGAATACCCATATGCTAAAACTGAAATATATGAAATACTGATGAGTTAATACAAAGAAAATATAACTCAATACTAAGCTGAAACTAACTATGTCTTAAATAAGCCTCTAACTAACTAGGAATGTTGGGACAAGCCCCAGCTAAGTCTAGCAAAAACTGAAACTAAAATATCAAAATACTAAAAGAAACTCATGACTATTGTACTCGGAGAATGAGGACTCACCACTGATTTTGATGAACTGGAGATCGGGAATTGATCTATGCGTGATCTGGATGCTGAGAACCTAAACCTACATCACAAGAATATGTAGCACATGTATGCGTCAATACTTGAAGGTACTAAGCATGTAGGATAGAGTAAAGCTGAAATAAAACATAACTGAACAAGCACAAAAGCAAGTATAGTAATCTGAACTACTGAATTCTGAGCTAACTAGATGAAATGACCAAATTTATAACATGCTAAGACTCAATAATAACTTAACTGTAAATATGGTCATTGCATTAGAGTCTGACTGATCTGTGAGAGCTACTAAAAACCGATAATAAAACCACATGAGCTAAGTGTGGAGTTCGATGTATACGCCACATCGAGAGGACTCAATATACCCTCCCAGAGGTATAAAGGCATGCTGGCATGATCACTAAGCTAATTGCCCACAGAGGGGACTTACAACCTACTTGGCTAGTAGTTTTAGGACTAATTGGTTACGCTGAACCCTAGTCCAACTCGGTATTATGCGGCTCCCAATGAATAAAGTTATTAAGACATTATTACTTAATTTCTGTAAATACTGGATAGCTCAAAACTGAACATGCAAACTGAGAATGCAACAATTAATCTGATAATGATGCATTAATAACTGACGCATGTATATCTAAAGTAATTGAAATATCTGACCTAGCATGTGTAATTCAAGAATTAAAGAAATACATAGCTAGGGTTCTGAAATTCATGTGATAAACTGAGTAATAACATGGTAATCTGATTTGCAGCATATAACTGATTAATTCATGAAGTTCTATTCAAGTTCTACAAACCCTAGGTCTATTCATGATATGCGAATCAAGAATTTGACTGAAAACTAGGGATCTAATGGGTGAAAGGAACCCACTAGTGAAATCCCACATACTTGGTGACGAAATTCACAAAGAAATATATATATTTCGAGGCTGGAACTGTTGAAACCTTGCTGCGTTCTTGAACTAGGGTTCTTAACCTTTTTCTCATTTCTTGCTTCTAATTTTTCTAAGTTTTGACTTAATGATTTGACTTAGGTAAGTTTTAGTTATGTTTGTAGGCTTAAACTGACTAAAATCTGATGATTTTGGGTCAAAACAATGTTTCTTAGGATTTAAACGAAATAGGAAAAGACCAAAAGACCCCTAAGTTAATTTCTATTAGACGAGACGACGACCTGGACTCACGGGCCGTCGTTCAATTGACGGTCCGTCGTTCGAGTCCGTAGGTTGGGTCTGTTCGACATGCCTTTACTAAAACGGGTATAAATGTTTACTCTGAGGTCTTATTTTAGTAAACTCAGTGGCTATAGAAAGCTAATTCGATTATATATCATTTCATAGGTCATAGGACACCTTATTCATTTTGTGATAAGAGTTATGGTCAATTGAAGTTGACCAAATAGCACCCCCTAACTGTCTGCTAATTTTCCCCTACGGTCCATAGGTCCATCTACGGACCGTACTGGTCAATCTTGGTTCTTGTCACAGAGTGGGTAAATGGGGTCTTGGTCGACGGACACAGACTACGAACCGTATTTTGATTTGCGGACCGTAGGTCCATCTGTCGATCAAGACATAGCAAAATTTTCTGATCTGAGTTTGTGAGGGGATGCAGTGGCAATCGACGGACCTGCACTACGGGCCGTAAGTAAGACTACTGTATGGACTTATTTTCTACTGGAGGGGATGGAATGATAGTGTTGCTGATAAAGTCAAACAAGTACATTGCACCTACATGTATGTACTTCTTTTCTATTGGAGCCCCTGCCTCCGACTAACTTGGAGTACCCTCACATATCAAAGGGGCTAGCCAATTTTCATGCTCTTCAACGACTTAGTTTTGACTCTTTATTGGTGGGCGTCAACAATGTTGTCGGAGCACTCCAATACTGTGTATATATTAGTTTGTAACATAGACTTTTTTGTCCCTAATAATCGCATAGTAAAATAGCTAGAATTTGGTAGCCAGCTTCTTCTTTTGCGGCACCAAGGCTTAAGTGGTGTAAAACTCCCGGACCTTATTTGGAATATACGGGCCATGGAGATTTAGTAAACAATCGGGACATGTGGAATTTCAGGTAGCTCATGATCTCTGGGTATATGTGTATCACCCTTTAGTAGAGAGCCTATGTTCATAGACCATGGGGAGGACCCTATACCGGTGGTGGTAGGACCACGCCCTATGCGTGAGTGGGAGAAAAAGTAGTGGCATGGGATGTCTTGATCCTAAACGGATCATTCAGCTTCTTTTACTGCAGCTCTGCCCTCTGTGCTACAACTAGATCATCATCATATTGCAGCCTGATGCTCGTGATGCTCACCCTCGCTTTCAGACGTGGTGAGGTGAGTGACATAGATACCGTCACTGTCGGAGTTGTTCTTTGGTGATGCAGGTGCCTTAAATTTTCCTTTTCCCTTCACACGTGTTGTGGGAAGTTTGGTAGTCTTTGACTTTAATGCAGTTGTATCCTCGTTGAACTTTATTCCCTTATCCTATTGCGGGGTGGCATGTCTCTACCAACAAAGTTATGGATAGCCATGTGTGTAATAAATTACAAAAACGTTAAGAATTAATTTAAGCATAATTGCAGAAAAATAGTTTGCAGACAGATTCACCAAACAATTCATTGAGTCACCGAATCTCTTTGGCGAGCCAGATCAAGCTCGCCGAGATAATTGGTTCAAAAGTTCCTAGAAATTTTGGCACATCGGCGATAGGAAGGGCCTTTTGAAAATTTGCGGACAACATTCGGCGAGCAAGGACTAGACTGCTAAAAGTTACAATGCATTTTAGGGGTTAGGGGCATAGAAAGGGCGATCAAGAAGGACTTTCGACGAGTCGCTGAGTGCACTTGGTGAACTCATGCTTCTCAACAAAATTTAAATAACCCAACTCAAGATCAACCATGAAATTAAAGGCGATAAGGGGTGCTTCGGCGAACCACTGAGTGGTTCGGTGAGCTCGACCCAACTCGCCAAATAACCTAACATGCTTACTTTAAACCAACTTCCCAAATTCAACCCTGCAACCCCCAAAAACAAAATCAATAAATGCACCCACACAATTATGATAACACCCATACTACCCATTACCGTGGGATACTCACATTTTTCTCAATTTAGCAAAATTTGGCCGTTTTAGGACTTTTTCCATTAAGAATGGCATTAAGAACTCTATCAATGGGAAAATTATGTCATGTTGCACAAATGTGGGTTACTTAGACTTCACCCGACTAGACCCAACAACGTGCAAGCACAACCCCACACTTTTAATCACTTTTAAGTCACAAAAACTCAGAATTTAATAACAATGGCATTATTGGCAAAATATTCAAATTATAATAGGGAAACATATACGCAACTACGATCAGAGAAGCCCAACAAACATCACTAATATAGAATAACTGAATAAGAGTAAATATTGTCAATTATAGGTTTTAGGTTCGGTAAACAAACCTTTAAAGCTGAATAATCAAGTTGAAAAGCTAGGCGGCAATGATATCCAACTCAGAACACAAACTTGACGACTAAATGAGATAAAAACAAAAAAATATCAAATACTCAAGTTTGGGTGTCCAAAAGGATGACAAAGTCAAGATCACCGACCTCATCGGCGATTCTCCAATTTACTCTTGGGCTCGCTGAGTTTTAAAAATTCAAATTAGAGATGTCGTGAGTCCAATGGAACCTTTTCGGCGATGCGCCGACTTGACTTTTGTCTCGCTAATATGCACTTTTCAAACTCATTCCACACTATAACCTGCACCATAAACATATAATTATTTCTTAAACAAAAATTTAGCAATAAAGCCTTGGGTTGAATTCCACGAAGCTCCTTAGTTAGCGTTGTAGCATGACGCAAGTCCCCACTTAGTTTTCATTTGTGAGGTAAGTCTCATTTTCACAACGCAACCAACCTTGTTTTTATGGGTAGAGGCAAGACAACACTTGTTCCATTTGGGACTCTAGGAGCTGAATGAACATGGAATGAGAGGTTGTAATCTGATTCAACATCAAGACATTTTCTATTATCTCCTCCAACACTTTGTCATGCTCCTTGACTTTGTATACAATGAGTTAGAGGACCTGTTCAATTTGCCTACCTCTTGTTTTTTCATCGTTCGACACTCATAAGGGGGATGTACTTGTACTTGTTTTTGGACATTACCTCCAATTCAATGACTTTCTTGGCCAAGACATCCAGAAGAGTCAACAATGCATCCAATTCTTGGTCTTTTATTTTTGTCTCCTTGTTGGTCTTAATCATGCAATCAAGGAGTTGGCCTACTATTTCATAGGGTTGTTCTATCAACCAACCCCAAAAGAGTTGATCACATGCACTTTTATTTTCAGGACCAGGACCAGGACCTCAATAGAAGCATTCCAGAAGCATCTTTTCTGGAATTCTATGAGTTGGGCACTACTACAAGAGAGCCTTAAACTGTTTCCACAACTCATGAACTAACTCAGACTCAATTTCACTAAAACTTAGGATGTTATCCCTAAACATTATCATTTTAAAAGGAGGGTTGTCCATTGGGTCACAGTTGTTACCAGATATGCTCTATGCTCAACAAGCAACATGGAAACAAAAACTAAAAATAAGTAGATTGAACTATAACTAAAAAGAAAAAAATTCAACTTAACCAAAGAATCTTAACCAACACCACTTCCCGGCAGCGGTGCCATTTTAATTTCACTTATCAGAACACTTCATCCAATTTTAAGTGTCAACAATTGTTAATACATAATAAAACCCAACTAAATCAGTTGGGGTCAAATCCCAAAGGGAGTGGTACATGTTTAAGCTTCAAGAGTAAAGTACGAAAAATTCTCAAGTCACCCATATGAATAGACATTTACAAATAGAAGAATAATTCAAATTAAAGGGTTGACACAAGTGTCAAATAAGGGGGTTTTGGTTTTAATTATCATCATCAACAACAATAAATAACACAAAAATAATAACATTTAGACGGGCTCTTGGGATATGATCGGATTATAGACTAAGGTACACAAGTAGGTAATTACAAATGTTAGTAAATAGATGTAAATCAGTGAATAAGATAGACTTTAGTGGGGATAAACTTTTGCTCAAACAATTTACCCTATTAAAGTTGGTTACACTTGAACGCCCAACAAGCGTGCAAATAGGAATAACCTAAGCTTTAGTACGTGCACTCTCTCGAACTGAATGTGTGGAAAAGGTTTAGGATTCACTCAATGGAGCTGAACTCATGACAACCAAATACCCACAGACCATCAATTCAGTAATCTTGGTTTTAAAACCTCTCTCTCGAACAAGCCAAAAACGCAAAGGTAGAATTGTGCTTGCAACTACAATTCTTTAAATTGAACCACAATTACTAATTGAAATCACTTTTAACCAGCAATTGAACTAACAATTAGCAATACCCACAAGCTAAATCAGCCCATAATCACATAAGATTAATTTTGTCTTTACAAAGGTTCAAAGTAAAAAATCATAACGACCCACTTCCAATTTCGCAAAAATTGAAAACTTCAATTCTTCGAAGCTAAGAAAAAGTTGTCTCAAAACTCATAAATTACTATAATGAATGTTCAAAATAAAATTTGATTTCTAAAAAGATAGGTACTAAACATCATGTTTGAAAATGTATTTATAGTTGCCAAAAATATGTTGCGACAGATTATTTGGAAAAATAAGTCGGGATCGCCGATCAACTCGTTGATCCGCCCTTTGTTTAGTTATATCACCTTTTTGTTTTGGCCTTCAACATCTTTCTCTCGCTAACTTTATTTCTCCTTAAGGGCTTGGCATACTGGAACTTTAGGCGAGACAATAGCCACCTTGCGACTTGCCCAATGAATAGGCGATCACAATGTCTTCTTTTCTTTTTTCTTTCAGCTTCCTTGATCCTTTTTGCACATTAGTTTCCATGTTTTGTTCCTCATTCAAAATACTTGGAAATTAAGGGTTTTACATCACTGTTTTAAAATAAACATTTAAGGACACAAAATGAATCCAAATAAAGCCCTATATGCTTCCAAATTGTTAACTCATTAACCACCTACGGACCGGCATCCCTCGTATGGTACACTAAGTTGTGAAAAAATGAAATTTTTATCCTTTTTTATATTTGAGGTAATACACGTCTATACGAACATCTACCTTCATATGAGACACCAAAAAAAAGTGACAAAAACACTGGGCCATCTTGGGCTCCCCAAACTCCTCTAATACCATCAACTCCACCTCCTTGGCGGTGCTCAGAATGGACCGAAAGGAATCCCCCTCTCTAGATGCCCTGAACACATACCTGATGGAGAAAGTTAACCCTCTCACTAATTGTTACTCTCTACCTCATACTGAACAGTAGTCATAGCATGCCTAGAGAGCTCACAGAAACAGATCTCATACTCGATCACAGACAAACTTCCCCGAACCAAGCTCTCAAACCTCAAACGACTCTCCTCCCTCACACTCCAAGGAATGAAGTGGTCTTTTAAAGCACTAGAGAACACATACCACTCCGTCAGAGGAAATCCAACTAGTCTAGACAACACAAAAATCCTCAACCTTTGATGCGTCCTAGTTATTGTTTTTTAATTTCTTGTTGTAATATCAGTGTATCTAGTGAGAAATGTGAATATTTGTTTCTTTATTTACTAATTCAGTAGTAAAGTCAATATGTACCTTTTATAAAAGAATATAAAGATCCCTTTTGATCAAGCTTATAATCGTATGTTGTATACGAGGTTGAGAAATATATGAGCAGACATTATAGTTGAATATAATATTATCTGTGAGAATAATTTCTCAACGATTATATATTGTACAAAGTTCACCTAAGGAAAAATCTAAAAGGTACTTTATTTTCTTAAATTAGAGTAATAAATAAGAAAAAATGGCATAAAATAGTTGTTAATCAAAATAATAACCTGCAAATATATACTCTCTTCAGTTTCATGCCATCAAACGCCGAAGAAAAGCATGCAAAGTTAACAGCAATTCCCTAGTAAAGACTCAAGAGCTAATGAAGATAAGCCCTCCCCTCATATTCGATTAACATACCACGATGCATATCGTGAAACAAATTACCGATGAAGATCTCATTTTTGAAAAGTTATGGATTCCATTTTCGACGATGTTTATGCACATTCTTCCATACTGAAATTCTGAACTAGCAAGAAGTTTTGTGAACGGGAATTGGATGTCTGTTTACTAGTGTGATATAATAGAGAAGAATGACACTTAGAAGTATGAAGATAAGATTTTTACTGTAGGAAGTTGATTAATGATTAATATTCTATATCCATAGTCATATCCTAATTTATCAAAGTTAATCTTCAAATTATTTTATAAGGTTCATGATTCAAGAATTAGGCCTGTATTTTTTCATTTGTACGTGTGATTAAAATATCTAGATTTCAAAAAAAATCTACGTATCTGTACTTTCATTTTCAAGAAAAGTTTGGCTGACAATTGTGTAAATAATTCAAGAATATGACCAAAATATTGGAATTTCCATTTAGTTACTTCAATGTACAAATATTTCTACACTGTCGATGGATATTAATAACAATCTTGGAATTATTATCACAAATTTAAATGCCAAAATGACACTTAAGTTACAGGGTGAATCCTTAAGTGACCTAATTAAGGACCCCATATCGCGCACAAACTCAATGGAAGAAGATTACAGGGTGAATCCTTAAGTTGATATTTCATAACAGCTACTGATTTTGTTGTATCTACAATGCACATCGAGCTAAACTTGAAGAAGGGAAGATGAAGAAGTAAACTGCACCGAATGATGTAAGATTCTCAGTTTTTGTTAGAACGTGGTAATTTTAATTAAGAGAGAACTAATAAACTTATGAAGTCTGAAGTAATAATCCAGAATGAAAACTAATAGTGTGTCGTATGTAAGATATCGATAGCCAATAAGACAAAAAAGTATTTGGGCATGATTGAATGGAGGAATGTGATTTCAGATGTGACACTTCATCCATCAAAATTATCTTCAATCAGTAACGTGATAGTTTCATCAAACTAAAATAACTGAGAAAATTGAAATCATGACAAAATTGATTTTGTTACAATATATGGTCTAAACGCTCAATCATCTGAAAACCTTTGCATTAGCACAAGAATAAGGCTACATTCATTCACGTCTCTCTTTCTATTTTTTTGCGTAATCAAAGTTGTTGGCTTCTAAGCTGTTGGGCATGGACTTTACAGACAGATGCAGAATCCTCTGTACAAATACCTGCATTTACGTAACCGACGGCTGTAAGTAAACTATCATGCAATGCCCTTCTTGAGACATTTATGTTGCCCTTCAAAGTTTGTCTAGTTCAGCCAAGACATTCTCAAGGGGAACTCTCAGCTTGCTTTGTTTAGTTTGCAGTTTCTCCCAGCATAAGTTAAACTAACAGCATTAGTAATAACTATAGTTTTTATCGTCCTGTCTAGTAAAACCTAAAATACAATTAATAGCAGCAGTTGAGAGCAGCATCAACACTTGAATAAAATAAATATCCGAAGTAGTAGAGTTCATACCTTAAATGAGGGAATAAGAGCTCACCTCAAGCTGTTTGATCACAGTTTTTCAAAATATGTTGTAGTATCATTCTTGAAAGGTCTTAAAGCAAGAACCTTCTTTCTTAGTTTGTATATATATATTTTCTTTGTCAGAACCTTTTCAGCAATTTTACTTGAATTTGCTAATATCATTGATCGTCTTCACCGTAGTTTTGTTGGTTTGAATTTATTTTGTACTTGAATTCTAGTAACCAAGTGTTTGCATTAGAATTGGACATTGTAGTTCTTCCAGTTCATCTACAGATTATGCACAACAACATCAAAGAGATGGTGTCCATTTTGCTGTTTTCTAGGCTACTACCTGCAATAAATGCAGCAAGCAGAATCATGATTTACTTGAAAAAGGTACTCATTCTATGGATGTTGTGGGTAGATATAAAGAAGTTAACATAATATGGTGTATACCTAAGAGTATGTGTACAATAGAATATAATTGTGTTTGAGATGAGGAGTTTGTCCAATGAATTCTAAATTCATTAAATCAAATCCCTTGCATTTATCCAAATAAAGCACGTTTACAACATAAACAATAGTTAATTATTAGGAAAATTCCGCTATCTATAAGCACCTTTACTCGCTAAGAAATAATGAAATTGAACAAAAACAATTGGAAGAACCCCCTAGTTTGTCTTCTCCCATCATATATGCAACATATTCCTTAATCAAAAGGGGTGAATGTTTAAGTTGATGGATTTTGTACTGTGTAATTGACTTCTCATGAAGGAATACTGTTTGGGATCTGTATAATATTTCTAATTCTTCGTGCATGGGAAAAGATTTCTCTTCGTCTTCCAAACAAAAAAGGTTGAGCTGATATAGTATTTCTCAATTTCTCTAACTTACAATCCTTTTATACCACCTGAGTTTATCAGCAAGTCTAGTGTTATAAAGTTTGTTTCAACAATTTTTCCAGTGACTGGTTTCTCCTCTAAGTTGCAAACAAGAATGGATACATCTGTTGGGAAAACGCGGACAAACACAAAAATATATATGGTGAAAGTATTGAAATAAAATAAGAAAATAACGACATCAAGAATTTTAAGTGGAAACCCTTCTAAATAAGGGAAAAACCACGGGCCAAGAGGAGCAACTGATATCACTATAGTAAGGAATTTTTACACTTTGTACTCCCGAATACAATACTCAAAGTGACTACTACACACTCAAAAGGAACAACACTCTTTTGGTTTCCACCTTACTAAAATATCGCTCACACTCTATTTTTCTTCACAAACTATTTTTCTTGTATAGTCTATGGAATACCTCACTTTGCTCTCAAAATTATTTTTCTCTCTAACTAGGTGTGTTCTACAAATGAGCAAGAATGCTCTATTTATAGAAGGAGAAAATCACGTATATGTCACTAATGACATAAATAAATATAGCAAAGTCAAAAAAGGGTTGCAAATCTTACCAATTTGTCAACCACCAAATCATTTATTTTCAACTCTAATTACTATTTCTTTTTAACAATTGCTTGTAGAAATTGAATAGAGAAAGTTGACCAAAAATATGGGATAGACTCCACAAATTTTCCCCTCCAATCTAATTTACTGGAAAGATGTATCTTCATTTTCTTTAGAGAGAGCTCATACCCACAAGTTCTTTGCATAACTCAAACTTGTCTTTCGGTAACATCTTGGTCAGCATATCTACTGGATTATCACTTGTGTGGATCTTTTTTATGCGAAATGATTCACTCTCCACTTCCTCACGAATCCAATGATATCTGACGTCGATGTGTTTTGTCCTTCAATGGTACATGTAGTTCTTGCTCAAGCCTATTGCACTCTGGCTGCCACAATAGATAATGTACTTCATCTGATGCAAACCAAGTTCTTGAAGAAATCGCTTTAGCCATATCATCTCCTTGCCGGCTTAAGTAGCCGTAATATATGCAGCTTCAGTTGAAGATAGTGCAACACACTTTTGCAACTTTGACTGCCATAATATAGCTCCCCCTAAAAAAATAAACAAATATCTAGTAGTTGATTTTCTGTTATCAAGGTCACCTTCCATATAAACATTTGTATAGCCCTTCAACATTGGATCTGATGCTCCAAAACACAAGCATGCATTTGAGCTTCCTCTAAGATACCTGAGTATCCACTTCAAATCTTCTTAATGTTCTTTTCTTGAATTTTTGAGAAATCTGCTGACAACACCAACTGCGTGAGCAATATCAGGTCTATTGCAAACCATTGCATACATTAGACATCCAACGACGGATGAATATGTAACCTTGTCCATGCTCTCTTTTTCCTCCCTAACTGTAGGACACATTTTCTTTCTCAACTTCATATGACCAGCAAGAGGTGTACTAACAGGCTTAGCATTCTTCATATTGAAGCGCTCTAGTACACGTTAAATATACTTCTTTTGGGATAAATAAATCTTCCTTTCATCTGTGAGACGAGTAATTCTCATGCCGAAAATTTGCTTGGCATGACCAAAGTCTTCAATAGAAAAAGACTTACACAACTCTTTCTTCAGCTCGTCAATATTGGAAGTATTGTTGCCCACAATTAACATATCATCCACACACAGCAAGAGGATGATAAAATCAATGTAAGAAAATTTTTGTACAAATACACAATGATCTGAAGAAGTCTTCTTATAGCCTTCCTCCCCCATAACAGATTCAAACTTCTTGTACCACTGTCTATGAGCTTGCTTTAGGCCATATAGACTCTTTCTGAGTTTGCACACAAAATTTTCTTTACCATCCACTTTGAATCCCTCAGGTTGTTCCATATAAATCTCTTCTTCTAGTTCACCATGAAGGACAACCGTCTTCACATCCATCTGCTTAATCTCTAACTTAAGACTAGCAGCCAAACCTATAACTGTGCGAATCGAGGACATTTCAGAACAGCGAAAATATTTCGTCAATGTCAATACCCTTTCTTTGACCAAATCTCTTAACAACCAATTTATCTTTGTACCTGGGCTTCAAGTTGTGTTCTTCAACTTTATCTTTGAACACCCACTTGTTCTTCAAAGATCTCATGACCTTGGGCAATTTTACCAACTCATAAGTGTAGTTCTCATGCAAAGACTTCATCTCGTCTTGCATGACTTCAATTCATTTATCCTTGTTCTCATCTTCCATGGCCTCCTCATAACATTTAGGCTCTCCCCCGTTAGTAAGTAAAACATACTCATTTGGTGAATAACGAGAGGAAGAAAATCATTGTCTTGTGGACCTCCTAAGCGGAATATTTGATTCGTCCACAACTTCATGAGAAACTGGATCATCAATAACAATATCATTGTTATTATCAACATCAACATGTTGATTCGATACATGATTTGGGCGTCACCATGATAATCAAGTCCAACAACATCATGCACACTTTTGTGAGGAACTTCATCATGATGAACTATACCATCAAAACTTAAAGATTCTAACTTTTCCGCTTTGTCAATATCTTCAATTGTTTGATTCTCCATGAAAATAATATAACGGCTTCTCACAAGTTTCTTTTTAATTAGATCATATACCCTGTAACCAAATTCATCAAGACAATATCCAATGAAGATGTATTGTATTGTCTTGGCTTGTCACTTTAACCTCTCATCTTTTGGCACATGTACAAAAGCTTTGCAACCAAATACTCTCAAATGGTCATATAAAACATCCTTTATATACCAAACACTATTTGGTACATCAATTCTCAAAGCAATAACAGGAGATAGATTAATAAATTGTGGAGCGATCAATAAAGCCTCACCCCAAAATGAGTTCGACAACTTTGCTTCAGAAAGCAAACATCTAGCTTTTTCCATCAATGTTCTATTCATCCTCTCAGCCAAACAATTAAGCTCAGGAGTCTTGGGAGGAGTCTTCTGGTTTCTAATACCTTGATTCTTAAATTATTCGTCAAATGGTCCTCAATATTCACCACCATTATCAGTACGAATACATTTTACTTTATTTCCAGTTTCTCTTTCAACTGAATCCTGAAACTTCTTGAAGACACCTAACACTTGATCTTTAGTCTTCAAGACATAGACCCAAAGTTTTCTCGAGCAAACATCAATGAAAGTGACAAAGTAGAGTGCACCACCCAATGTCTTTGTCTTCATTGGACCACATAAATAAGAGTGCACGAACTTAAGCAACTCTGTCTTTCTCGAAGGGAGGTAGGACTTAAAGGAAACTCTTTTTTGTTTACCACTCAGCAGTTCTCACACTTTTTTATTTTAGCACTTTTGAAATTTGACAATAATTTCTTCTTGCCTAGAACATTAATTCCTTCTCGCTGATGATGCTAAGTCTCTTGTGCCATAATGTTGAATAGATATCGCTCTCAACCGCATTCACCATATAAATACAAGGAGAGTCCGTAGTCCAGTATAGACCACGGCGTTTGTTACCACGAGCCACAACCAAGGAACTATTAATGAGCTTCCATTTTCCATCACCATTGGTATTAACATATCCTTCATCATCTTAAACACCAAAAGAAATTAGGTGCAGACGAATATCAGAAGCATGTTTCACATTGTTCAAAACTAGTTTAGTTCCAACACTAGTTTTCAAACAAATTGTACCAATACCAACCACCCTAGAAACAGTCTCATTACCCATACTCAAGGTACCAAAATCTCCAAGAGTATAGGAATAGAAAAAATCCTTCCTTGATGTCACATGAGATGCGGCACAAGTGTCCACAACCCAGTTTGACTCAGCACAAGCAATATTTATCATATCCGCATCAAGGAAATTAACAAGATCTTCGGTGGTGACGGTGGCTAGGCAATTTTCATTGTCATCTTCTTTAGTTTCCTCTTTGTTTTTGTTTTCCCTCTTCAACTTCCTGCAGAAATTCTTTGTGTGCCCTTTCAAGCCACAATGATAGCACTCAATATCCTGAAGTCTGTCTCTGGATTTGCTCCTATTTTGTTCTCTATACTGAGAACCACGAGTTTTGTTTCTCCTCCTGCGGACAATTATCAGGACATCCGACGAAGAAGAACCTTGAGTTTTTCTTATCATCTCTTTGTTCAACACACTACTCTTGGAGGAATCCATAAAGATTACACCATCCAGAGCAGAATTTGACAATGAAGTTCTAAATGTTTCTCAAGAGTTTGGTAGGGAACCAAGTAGAAGTAAGCCTTGAATTTCTTCATCAAATTTGATTCCCATAGAAGATAACTTATGCATGATCCCCTGAAAATTATTCAGATGGTCTGTCATCGGAGAACCATCATGATACTTTAAACTCAACATATGCTTTATTAAGAATATTTTGTTATTGTCAGTCATCCGAGCATACAAACTTTGAAGATGCTCCAATAGGGTTGAAGTATGTGTCTCCCCAGAAATATGGTTCAACACATTATCGTCGACCCATTCTCTAATGAATCCACAAACCTGTTTGTGCAACACATTCCACTCTTCATCTGTTTTATAATCAGGCTTTACAGTGATAAATTATTGGTTTGTAAAAGTTCTTGACATAAAACAGATATTCCATTTCCCTCTTCTAAATGGCATAATTAACACCATTAAAAGTAAACATTCTAATTGTGTTGGCTTTCATTGTTTTCCCAAAAAAAATATTGTTATCGCAAATCAAAGTATATCTTTTCTAATGTGGAAGTTTAGACTGTGCTGCAACCACAGAGCATACTCAGATAAAACCTTTGCTCTGATACCAGTTTGTTGGGAAAACGCGGACAAACACAAAAATATATATGGTCAAAGTAACGAAATAAAATGAGAAAATAACGACATCAAGAATTTTTCGTGGAAACTCTTCTAAATAAGGGAAAAACCACGGGCCAAGAGGAGCAACTGATATCACTTAGTAAGGAATTTTACACTGTGTATTCCCTAATACAATACTCAAAGTGACTAATACATATTCAAAAGAAACAACACTCTTTTAGTTTCTGCCTTACTAAAATATCGCTCACACTCTATTTTTCTTCACAGACTATTTTTTTTGTATAGTCTATGGAATACCTCACTTTGCTCTCAAAATATTTTTTCTCTCTAACTTGGGGTGTTCTACAAATGAGCAAGAATGCTCTATTTATAGAAGGAGAAAATCACGCCTATGTCACTAGCTACACAGATAAATATAGAAAAGTCAAAAAAGTGCTGCAAATCTTACCAATTTGTCAATCACCAAATCATTTATTTTCAACTCTAATTACTATTCCTTTTTAACAATTGCTTGTAGAAATTGAATAGCGAAAGTTGACCAAAAATATGGGATGGACTCCACTACATCTCCAATAACATCCTTGGGCACATCAACCACCAGAGTTTCTAGATTCAAGAGGTATGAAAATGACGAAGGGAGAGCTTTTGCATCCTTCCAGATGTTTAAGCACGTCAAATGACAACCCTACTTATGCTATTCCTACTCTAGCATCGAAAGTTCATTAGGGAAACATTCTTCTACAAATATTCTTTAACATTTCTTCTAATTCATACTATTCCTGATTTTATGCTACCAAAGTGATATTAATTCGGAGACTCATATAGCCAAGTTGTTGTTTGATGCAGATGGAAGATATACTCCACGATGATATTTTTGGAACATTCTCTAACTCTGTCCTCTTCTAACACTGTTGGTTCAAATTAAAAGTACAAGTATAATATCTTATCCATTCTTCTAGTAAACAACACAAGTGTCTGTCATTGCTAAAATTTCCTTTAAAGTTCGTTCGTTGTTGATTTAGATAAGAAATATATTCTACTTGGCAGTATTATATTTTAGCCTAATCGAAAGAAGCAAAGGAAAATACTTCTACAAAGAAGATTATACTCACAACAAATGCCCGAGATGCGAACCTAACATGATCCCATTTCACGCACGCACTCACTTGTAGAAGGTTTGAGGAAAAATGTAAATACATGAAGGAGAAAAATATGTACCATGTCCCACTTCTTACCTAAGAGACAATTCACAGAAAATTCTACAAAGTTGAGGTTAGCAAAAAAGATTTACAGGGGTATTTGCAAAGTTTTTCGGACTGCTGGATAGTTGAGGTGAAAAGTTCACTGGAACTATAAAGAAGAAATAAATTAGCATCAGAAGTAAACTTTGGGTATTGGAGCACCAGACTTCCCTTTTATGTTGTTGCTATTACCTCTACCTGTGATCATTCATATAATTTTTCCTGTGCCAACAGCTAGTAGATTACATGTTTCTTTCGGAATCTACAACTTACTATTCGGAGCTTATTGTTTCTATTGCTATCAAAATAAGACCTATCTATTCTATGTGAAAACTCCATACTAGTTGAGGGGCGTATTTGGTGCATCAACCCCATTACGGTACGCTTTGGGAAGCAGAAGAAACTGTTGGAATTCTATGACAGAGTCTTGAAAGCCAGGATGCATTCTTGCAAGGCTTGTTGAGCTTCTCCATGTGACACACATCGCAAAAATACTTTTGTCAAACTAAAATAACTGAGAAAATTTGATAGAGATGTATTAACTAAGACAACTAATTTTGTAACAATATAGAGTCTAAACTTTTTCAATCATTAGACTGAAAGCTTTCGCAATAGCACAACTGCAGAAGTACAATTGATGTATCACGAAACTCACTAAATAATTGATTGAAAACTCAACGAACAGTATATACTACTAATTTGAGATCATAATAGGAACCAACAAACAACAAATTCACCTCTGGCTGGCACTGATAATCATCTGAGTTGCTGACTTCTCAATTGTTGTTGACTTTGAAATTGTTGGGGATGTAAAATCTTCCAGACAAATACCTGCCTTCAAAGTAAATGATGGTTGTAAGTAAAACTAAAATGATGGCATTACCATACAATTCCATTTATGCTACCCTTCTATGTTTAGCTAGTTCAACCAATACATTTATGATGGCACTTTGTGGTCTACAGTTTTTCGGAGCAAGGTCAAATCAGTTTAATACAATGCCAAGTAGACAAACTAAATAAAATTGTATAGACAGAGCATAACATTCGTACGATTTTGCAGTTCTCAAGAAATAACACTTGTTTTCTTACGCTGAGCGGGTATTCAATTTTTTGTAATGAAAAACTTGTTTGCATACAGTAATTACTGTTACAGCTGTTGGACACCTACGAATTGTCTGTAAAACCAATGACAAAATCATTCTACAAAAGCTCGACACTGGAAACAGATTTGAAACCAAAAGCAACAATTGTCATCCCTCCTTATGTTAAACTACAAGTAGTAGTTATCCCACCCATATCTTAGCTCTTTGTGTAGAAATGAGCATAAACCGTCTTGATTGTCGAATGAACCAATTTAAGAAACATTATTGAAGCCTATTTAAGAAACTAATTATAGCTTTTATCGCAGCCCGAACACCCTAATGGACTCTTCAAAATGTCAATATCCACAATTGTAGATTCCATATCTTCAATGAGGGAACAAGACACAACAGCTCATCAACAGATTCCAAGTGAAGTTTGCAACCAAGCTGAATTCATACAACACCGAATTATTAAAACATTGTCTCACATCACATGTAAAAAAGATCAATGTATTAACAGGTCGATCTTCAATACCTCCCCATTAGAAACACCATGTTGATTTAGAGGCCTGCTCTGAGTTAACGAAAACTAGCACTGGAAAATTTTCAACAGACAAATAAGAAGAAAATATCTTTTTTATTTTAAGGGATAATACATAAGTACCCCTAGTTTATGATCAATATCCTAGTGACACACCTAAACTTAATAAAGAAACTATTACCCCCGATACCATTTTATTCGTATTTTTGTGCACCTTTTGTGCTGATGTGCACCTTCAACCACCCAAGTTTGTTGTGTTTGTACACACTCAACCGCCATGTGTGTAAATATATATATATATATATATATAGTTTTTAAATTAAAAATTATTTTTAAAAAAAAAAGTATTTCTTATTTTTAAAAAAATATATTTCGTAATTTTTAAAAAAAATAATATTTTATTTCTTATAAAAATATTCTTCTTTTATTATCTTTTATTTAAAATAAGTTAATACACTTATTTTTACTTTGTACCATAACTGTTTTTTTACTTACATTCATTTTTTTCTCTTTTATTTTTCTATTGAGTTTATTTTCTTTGTCTTTCGATTTGATTTGATTTCAAATGTCTTGTATTTAAAATAAGTTAATTTTTAACGGATATCAAAAGAAGTGAAGAAAATAAAATAAAACATAATCATTTTAAAATATTAAAAGTAAAAAACACTTTTAAATTATTATTTTAAAACACACACAACTTATTAATAATAATTACAAGTTAAAAGATAATAAATTAATTGAAAAAAATTAAAAGTGAAAAGAAATTAAAATAAATATTTTTCAAAGAAAGAAACAGAAATAATTAAATAAATATAAGTTTTATTATGCATAAATTTGTGTACTAACTAACTATAAAGTTACCAATTAAAAAATGACATGTGTCCAATTTGTGGACTCATCACTTGCCTTAAAGAAAGTGTGACATGTCAACGTTTATGGTGTATTTATTCTATTTTAAATTAGTTTAGGGTCTAATAGGACTCTAGTTAAGTTTAGGTGTGTCTCTGAGATTTCGGTCATAGTCTAGGGGGTACTTATGCATTTTCCCTTCTTTTAATAACTCAAGGATACTCGAGTATTTTTTAACAGCCTGGGTATTATTATAAACCCCGGTAGTCTAAGCATATTCCAATCCCCTATCAAATTAATTGGTACCAAACAAAGTCAAGGCTTACCCCTAGAAAAATGCAGAAAGTCAAACATGCACTCCCTTATGCAGGTTGTTTTATATAAAATGCCACTATTCTCTCTTCAAATCCTTTCCAAATATCAACAACTTCACAATCCATAAGATATGTTTTGTTTTGCGGAAGATCTGAATATAAATTGAGATTTGTAGAATTAAAATTAGCCACTTATTACTTTAAGATTTCTTTTAAGTAATATCTGCAGTGTCATGCCTACTTAAACTAAATTCACATAGTGCATATATTACAACTTACATAATATTCTGCCCCTAATAAAGTTTTGACAAATAATTAAAATATTCCATAACAAATATATATTTCTATCTATTCCATCCAAAATACACAAGGTATGATTTAACACCTAATCCATTTAATTTTAACCCTTAGATTAGTAGCGCTTGATGCATGAACACATTCTTTGTTCTTATTTCTCCTATCTTGCTCAATAATTCGAAGCCAGAGTAGCAAGAGCAAAATAATGTGTCTATATCTCAAAAAAGATAGAAAAGGTAGAAAATCACAACAATTGACACAGAAATTTAACATTAAAAGTTAATTATAGTATCATGTTAAAGATATAAAAGAGAATCATGAGTGAAAGAAAACCTTGCCCAAATCTCAGCTGCAAACGATTAGGTTCTTTCACTTTGCCTCATCAATCACCTAAGCAATTAGCGAAAGTTCCAATATCATCTTTTGGTGTTCTCGATCCAACGAGTGGAATACTTGGAGCGAGTAGTAAGAAGAAGGAAGTCTTGAAGCCCCCTTTGTTTAACTATATTATCATATTCAATTCATTAGTAGCATTAGCATCGAAATAGTAATTTGTGATTACAAACGCTGAAGATGCCACGTAAACTCAAGTCTCTCAAGGCTCAAAATGCAATGACCACTTTTGCTAGACCAGGTTGTCAACATAGAGTATTTCTGCCTAACTTAATAGCTAAGGGAAAATTCCAGTAATAATTAAGGCAAACCACGAAAGAACATGACCAAAATCACACTTGTAAATGAAAGTTTATCCTTTGAAAGAAGGAACTTCAACTTTTATAAAGTTATAAAATCGTAACAATTGACACAACTATATATTTTCATGTTGAAGCTGTAAAAGAGAATCATGAGTGAAATAATACCTTGCTCGAGTTTCACCTTCAAAGGATGAAGTGCTTTCACTTCACTCGAATCACCAAAGTTATTGATGACAATATACTTAGTTAAAATTATTTTATGCATATAGTTATGACAGAAAATTATATCGATTATGCATGATTAAATTATTTTATGTATATCGAGTCCATTTGTGTGATCGAGTACAAGTATGGTAGTAAGACATCACAGGTTGTGTTTGAGGCTTTGTAAGATGGAGAAAAACTACAACTCTTCTAATATCCCAATCATTGATATGCCTTGACGTTCCTAGTTTAATGGCTATTGTGGCATTTGTAGAAATTACATCTAATTGTTTCAATATTTGTTATTCAATTAATCATTCTTCTTCTACTTGCATGTCTAACCTTCTCTAGTATTGCTAAATACCAATTCTACTAAAACGAGTGTGAAAGTTGAAGTACCATCTTTCAAAAGTTAGACTTTCAAATACAAGGGTGATTTTTGTCTTGTTCGTGTTTGGTTGGCCTTAAATATTGTTGGAATCATTTTCTTCCTCATAAGGAAATTGTCATTATTTGCCTAGGTGATTGGGGCAAAGTGAAAACACTGTTCATCCTTTGAAGTTGAAACTTAAGTAAAGTGTTCTTTTACTCCTGATTCACTTATATAATTTTGGTGACAATTTTTAAGATTTTCAATTTTTTTTGAGCTAGACTTATTCTTTTTCCTCTTGCTCCATTAATTTTCCTTGCGAATTTTTAAATACTTCTCCCTCTTATTAAAACCCAGATCGAGCCACCTTTTCTTTGTCGGCGCATTCCTTAAGATTGACATCTTTCTTAAACGTTTGTTACTACATATTATATGATGGAGGAAACCTAATGTTTGTGAATATACATGAAATAGCCTTTTTCTACATTTTAATGATCTGGTTGTGACTTACTTAAAGTTTTAGGGATTATACAACAGGGGGAGTCACGTAGGCCGAGGGGTTTCATCTGAATCTCCTTCGGCGAGAAATTACACTTTTTATATACTTAGTCAAACTTATTTGATGTTTATAGTAGATGGAGGAAAATTATATTATTCATTAAAAATATTTTCTATATATAAAGTTTAGTTGAGTAATCAAGTATAAGTATGGTAGCAAGACTTCAAAGGATTTGTATGATTGAGCAAAACTAAAATTCTTATAATTTTCTAATCATTGAGATGCCTTGAAGTTCCTAGTGTACCAGCCACTATGACATCTATACAAATCAGATCTAATCGTTCTAATTCCTTTGCAATACAGTCAAAGAGCAATCGAAAGATCTATCTTACGTTTATACTTAACACAGGAAAGTTCAGTTTTCATTTTGAAAGGCTAGGTTTCTATTTGGTATCTTATGGATTTCACTGCGCCTTTTTCAAAAAAAAAAAAAAAAAGATAAATTGATTTTGTTTCCAATGACTTATTCAATCATTCTTCTACTTCTATAAATATATGTGTCATTGACATTGCTTGATATATAACCTTGACTAGTATCTCTCGATGCTAATTCCAAAAATTCAATGAAAAATCTGATGTACCATCTATTAAATGTTAGACTTTCATATAAAAGTGTGATTTTGGTCATGTTTTTTCATGGGTGGTGTTAAAATTGTTGGAGTTGTTCTTTTCCTGATATGTATATTGTCATTATTAATATCGTAGGTGATTCGAGGAAAGTGAAAGCACCTCATCCTTTGAAGGTGAAACTTGAGCAAGGTATTCTTTCACTCATAATTCTCTTTTAAAACTTCAACATGAAAATAAAATTTTGGTGTGAACTGATATGATTTTCTAATTTTTTTTTATCTATAGACACAAAATCGAATGTAAAAGTTGATGTACAACCTTTCAAAGGTTACTCATATTATTTTGGTCATATTCTTTCGTGGTTGGCTTTAATTATTACTGTAATTCTTTTCTTCCTGATATGCATATTCTCATTAATTGCCTATCGAAAGCACCTGATCCTATGGAGCTGAGACTTGAGCTAGGTTTTCTGTCATTAATGATTCTGTTTTAAAGCTTTAACATGAAAATATAATTTCTTCAAATGTAGAGTTTGTACCTTCAATAAGGGAACAAGAGCAAACACCTGATCAACAGATTTCAAGTGAAAGTTGGCAATCATGTAGAGTTGTAACAATAACGAAATGTGAAAAAACTATAACAAATTAAAGATCAACGTATTAACTGGTAAAACTCTTATACCTCTCCATCATAAACACTACGCTCTTTTGGAGGCCTAATATGAGGGAAACGATAGCTAGCACTAGAAAATTTTCGATAGAACATTATAACAAGAAGTTCTCTTTTTCTTTTAATAAGAAAAGGTTTCAATGATAATCGAGTATTTTCTAAATAACATGAGGATTTTCATAAAACATGTGACTTTAAGGATATGATCTGCCAAATAAACTGGTCCCAAACAAAGTCAAAACTTAACTCTTATCTCAAGAACAAAGCAACAGAGACAAGAAAATTGCAGAGAATAAAATATGCACTCAATAATATATTAAGTGGACAAGACATGTAAACTAGACATGCTTCAAATTTATATATTAAGTTTACCTTGAGGGGGGGGGGGGGGAATTTGAAGTGCCTATGAGGTGGAGGTTTATTCCTAACAACAACCTCTTTCAATCTGTCCAAAATAAGCAGACCTTCATCTTTCAGGTCAGGTCTGTCTCTACATCAAAGTTTAATGCATTTTATAGAAGCACAACCAATTCCTTTGTCTCTTCGTGAGGACATTCACCGGCTTCTTGATCCACTAGATGTACCAAGTTATCCTCTTCAATAGCCATTTTCTACCATGTGGGATAAAGCTATGGCTTGTTACCAGTAAGCAACTGCAATATGACCATCTCAATTATCTATTCATTAAGATATCCCCCTCCCCCCCTCCCCAAGAAAATTGCTTCTTCTCCTTCTCACCATTGTCTTCCTTCTCCCTCTTCTATGTAAACCAAACATTAAAAGAAGTTTAAGTGAAAAATTAGCTAGTTTATCTAAAAAAGCACAAGAATTATTTATTATATATGGTATAGTTGCTGCGTTGATTATTTTTAGTCCTAGATGAACCATTTGTATAGTTTGGCCAAATGAAACAAAGGCTAGGGCTAGTGTAATGTGGTATTTTTTTCACAAATCCTTAAACCTTTCATCGTCATTGTGACTAAAATACCAAATGACGCTAGCTTTAGTCTTTGTTTCGTTAGGCCAAACTATAGGAATTGTTTGTCTAGGACCAAATTTAATAAACACAACAAGTATACCACATACGATAAATAATTCTTATTCTTTCTTTGATAAACTATCCATTCTTTCACTTAAACTTCTTGTCATTTTTGGTAAACACAAAAGAAGGAAAAGGAGTTAGGGTTAGAAGGAGAAGAAGCACTTGGTTATTTGTGATCTCCATATCCTCATATTTAAGACTTGTTGGTTCTAATGTTACTTTGTTCCCAAATCAAGTTTTTAGTGATGGAAAGACCTTAGTTTCGTCCAACCAAAAGTTTGAATTAGGATTATTTTAATTTTATTAGAATGTTTGGATGCAATAGTTATCACGATTATGGTACCAGAATATAAGTTCAATTTAATATGGGTTAACAATAAATTAATAAATCCACTTCGATATGGTGAAATACTTTTATTTGACAAAGTAGGATACATTTTTCTTCAAGATTTTATAATAACAATCATATAGATTTATAATTCAAATCTATCCCGGACCATTTATGCAACTCTTGGATGGTTGTTGTTCACTTTCTTAGCACAACATCTCTCTATCAACTCTGATTGAATATTTTATTTTTGGGTAGCATAATATTTTTAAAGCTATAAAAGCATATTATTTTAAATAAAGTAATAAGTTAAAAATTAATTATTTTAAAATATAGAAATATGTTACTTACTTTATAACATAAGACGAAAGTATCATAAATAAAGTAAGAAGTTTAAAAATAATCTGATTTTAATATAAAAATACATTTCTTTGAATATGGAGAACTTTAGAAAAACCAAACAATTAGAACAATAATTCTGAAAATTCAATTCATAAAGTCTAATTAGAATATAGAGAAATTATCGAAGACGAAGAAAAGTCTGGTGAATCGAGGTATAGATTTTATTGATGGATATAAATTTATAAAAAATATCAAAATAAATTATAACAATTATGGAATTTTCTAGTGTAGTTGAGGATTTCACTTCATGAAATTCCATCAAAGTATACAGAAATTAGCAATGATAAAGAAGAGTGTGATGAAGCGAGATAAAGAATTCAGTGAAGAGAGAACCCTTAGCACATCAATGATGTTGACAAGATAGAGAATTTGACATAAGTTCCTAGAGAAAATGAAAAATAAAAACTATTAAGACTTTATGTATTGACTTTATTTTTATATTTTAAAACTTTTACTGTATTTATGTTTTAAAAATATTTCATCTCTATAACTTATACATTAATGTTGACACTGTTAGAAACTAATATACTCATAATTAACGTCAATTTTGAAAAGGTCTCAATATAATTAGTATAGTATTAATATGGCATTTACACAACTCTTCCCTTCATCATTCACATAATTGTCATCCCTTTCAAACAAACTTTACAAATCAATCTAACACATAAGCCTTCTTAATGTTTACGCCTGTCATTAATTAAGTATAATGTAAAAATAAGAAACATATAACAAATTTAATTTGAAAACTTATCATTTGTAACCTCTCCTTGCAATGCTTTTTACTACTATATATATATGCAAGAATTTAAGTTGTTTTTTAAAATTTGTGCACTTTTTTTCTGTCTTTTTGAAGCATCAATTCAATTATATATATACAGAATACAGCTAAATATGAGCAACAATAGCAAAATTGAAAAACAGCGGTAGAAGTTACAGACCAACTTTACAATAAAAAATTTTAGTTAAATAAAGCAGAAATTTGACACAAAACTACGACAAAATTTGACCAAAACTGCATAAAAATAGGACAACAAAAAAGTTAGAGCAGAAATAAATTATAAAATATACAAAAATAACAACAAATTCGAACATACAACTACATTTCACCTTTCCTTTCCTCCTATCTTTCTTTTTTAGTTTTTTCGGTTTGGTAGAATTGTTTAGAATCTTATCTTAGCTGTATATTTCATAGATATGAATATTATAGAACATCAATTGAATATTAGAATTTTTTAAAGATATTTAATTAGTTAATGACTTAACTAAGTAATAGACATGGGATTGAGGAGCATTGGAGTAGGAAGTCATCGGTAAGAGGAAAGAACATGACAAACTTTAAAAATAAAAAGGAAATTCTCTAGTCTTGAACCGCATTGAATCCTAGAATGATCTATCTAATATTAGGGGAATATTAAATAGTGGTGACATTTTAACTTTTCAAGCAACTGATCCTAGGATGATCTATCTTATATTAGGGGAATCTTAAATAGTGGTGACATTTTCAGTTTTCAAGCAACTAATACTTGTACTATCTAAATGTTCATACTGAAAAATTGACTCCTAGATCTGAATTTTAGGAGGTTGTTGATATAAATTCGATCTTTGTCATTAACTCAGAGAGATGTAGACAATAATGTTCAGGGATGTTATCAAGGTATATTAATGGTAAAAAAATTAAACTTATACTATATTGACAGATATATTTAAGAATCATCCATGTATTTATATGGACTAGAAGAGAAGGATGAATTGTGAAGGGTTAGGGTTCTTGAGGGAAGGAGAAAGCAGACCTCTAGTGATCCTTATCTCAGCATGCTACATAGAGGTTCATTCACACAATCAATAATTTATTTTTATAGAATCGTTACATTTCTGAGTTCAATCAAAATCACAAAAGAGCCAAAGCTAAAAGTTAACAATCAATCAAACTAAATTAGTAAAAATATTTCAAAAAATATGCATTAATTTATACAATAAAATATAGGTAGGGTGGAAAATGAAGAATTGTTTTTTACAAAATTGCTTCTTTCCCTCAATTGTTTCAAAATTTTGCACAAATAAAAATCATCAGAAACAAATATTATTGAATATTAAACAAAAAATTGACATGAAAATTCAAGCTAGCAAAGATTTGTTACCTATGAAAAGTGAACCTACCATTTTGCCCTACTATTAAAGCTAGAAACGTTGAAGTAGTCAAATCATTTGTGAGTAAAGTAATGATTCTGGGTGAAACAATGATTTTGGGTGAAGAGCAGCCTTGCGGAGATTTAGGGTGAAGCTAAATAAGAGAGAAAATCATTTCTTATAATATTGGGTTTTTATAGAAAGAAGAGGCAATAATTAAAGACAAAAAAAAGGTGAAATTTTAATACCTACCTATTTTTGCCACGATATTCGAGGTCCTCAATATTTTACGTCAATTTCTTATGCATAGAAACTTCTTTATTCTTTAAAATATATTTTATAATAATTTTCTAAGCCATGACTAGAATCGATTTTTTATTATCAGGTGGAAAATCTATCTACATGAAATATGTATACTTCATTAATTTATATTATGTGTGACTGTGTTTATGAAATTAAACTTTTGAAACTTTGTAATTTTAAGGATATGATGATATCTTAAAGGGGAAAATGTATATAATGAATAATTGTTAAATCA
This sequence comes from Solanum sitiens, assembly GCA_016801875.1. Classification (NCBI taxonomy): domain Eukaryota; kingdom Viridiplantae; phylum Streptophyta; class Magnoliopsida; order Solanales; family Solanaceae; genus Solanum; species Solanum sitiens. Next base: position 151,947 of record JABWTJ010000629.1, read on the forward strand.
AATTAAATGCTATAAGCACAGTTTGATTTAATTGTGCCCCGTAGCAAACTATTGTCAGTTGCCTCTCTCCCTGAAATTCTCTCTCGCTCGCTAGTCTCTCCCTCGCTTCTCTCACCTATACAAACAGAAATGTACAAACAAAAATTCTCGCTCGCCACTCTCCTAGTTCTCTTTTACTTCTATCTCTTTCTTGCTTTATACAAATACATATTATACAATTGATCTTTTGTATATCTATACCGAAATAGAAATAAATTATATACAACTTCTTTCTTTTATATATGTATAGCGAAATATATATATTTACGTTTGCTATGCAGCGCAATTATGCAAACTATAGTTATATCATACAAATGTGATTTTAGTGTTTGATATATGTGAAAGTTGCTCTTAGATTATATACTAGTGAGATTATTGTAAGTTACCATTAAATAAAAAGTTTTGGCTCATGGACCAACCCTGACCTCACCTCGATCAAGCCTAAAGGGCCAAGGGCTTATATGTGTAGCATCTCACGACTAGAAAGAACTAGAATTGAGTTAAAAATCAGTAAATATTTATTTTGGAAAGTATAAGGAAATCTTGAAATTTTAGGCAAGTTAAATAGTGAGTTTTTGGTGAACTTTAAACGGCTTCAAACAGCCATAAATCCTATCTCAATATGATTTAGGTCTAGTCCCAGATTTGGTTGGATAGATCTTGATATGATCTTTCCAACGCCACCGAGATTGCGCAATTTCGAGTTCCTATGAGTGAGTTATGTCATTTGGAAGTTGGGCTGTTGGATTACGGAATTGTCCAATTTTGGAACAATAAAGGGTATTTTAGTCTTTTCACTACCCTATAAGTTTAATCAATTTTTACGAGTTTAATATGGGTCCAATCAGAACTTAATTTTAGAAGTTGGGAATTTTTACGATAGGGCTAAGGAGAAAGGACAAGAGAAAACAAGAAGAAAAAGGCAAGATTCAACAAGATCATTCTAGGTTGATCGTGGTTTCGCCAACGATTTTGTTCGATCAGGCATGTGAGTCTTCCATAATATTGGGTTCGTTCACCCATGTGCAAAGTCAGCATGTTTGAATTACCGTGATTGTATCCTTAAAAGATTGAATTTTGAATATTTTTGAATTGCTTTCGTTCTTGAACATGATATGATATTTAGGAGTTTTCTTGATGATTTAGGTGTTGTTTTTGAATTTATTGGGTTAGATACTTGTATATATGATGTGGGTACATGAATCTAAAGTGAAAGTGAGAGAAGGAATCAAATTAAAATGATTTGGGATCAGAAAACGAGTTGAAACATTCGTCAGGCACATCAGGGGAGTGCAAGGCGCGGCGCGCCCCATCTGTGCCAGAGGGACTGGGGCGGCCCACCAACAGTGTGCCAGAATGTGGCCTTTGAACTTGAGGCCTGGAGCGGCGCGCTTGAATCGGCTTTTTCCATCTAGATTTAATAATTCAATTCATTTAAGCCTTTCTAAAGTTTTTTAACACTTCCTAATATTATAAATACTCTAAATGACTTCTAAACATATAGAAATCATCCAGAAACATGAATTTCAACCTTGAATCCATAGCTTCAAATTCAAGGATAGTTAAGAGTCAAGTCTACAAAATTCTTAGAGTCTTTTCAAGAAGTCTTTTGCAAATGCTTTTAACTTTGTTTTAAGACTTAAAGATCAAGTCGAGTAACAAGTAAAGAAAAAGAGAAGAAGTTCATTTCAAGTTTCATAAGTCTTTTACAAACGTTTTAACTTCGTTTTAAAAATTAAGTTCGAGTTAAGTTTAGAGTAAAGTGAAGACTTTACTTCAAAGAAGTATATGGTAAATAATGATTCCTAAAGAATCATAAACATGTTTTTTACATTTAAACAAGAAAGGAAACTGAGATTTCCAAAAAAGGCATTGAGCTAATTTTTTTAGTAAAGGGGAAACCATGTTTTCCAAGAGAGATTTTATGCTAAGTTTGAGCAATTATCTCAAACCAGAGAAGACGTTGTTTTATGCACATATGAGATAAGTTTATATTATACCGGTATGGGGATGCGAGTTAATATTAACTCAAGCCCCATAAACCATGTAGTCATCATGGGTAGAGAAATGATCATACTTTTTAGATGATTCCTTAGTGCTTTTTAGGATAGACAAGTGGATTCAGTTAGTGAGTTTAGCTCCTATATCAATAGCAATGTATAGGATGGTCCTTTTCAAGGTGAGGTAAAACACAGTACCATCACTTATGCTCATAGTAATTGTTGTCAGTTAGAGAAATTCCAATATAAGTTATTGTATTTTTATATACATTAGTTTATTGTATTTTTATGTACATTCAGAGTTATGTTGTATCCCTTTTTACACACAGATTTGACATCATGTCATTAAATAAGCTTTTCTTTATATTGCATCTGTTTTAAACTACTTTATAATGGAATGAGTTTAGTTAGTAATTCATTAGTTGAGGAGAGCCATGTAAGTGTTTTTCCAGAATCTCTTTCAAGCCTATGTTTGTTAGAATTCCAAAACGGATACTCTTACATTCAATGTACTGATGCCAGTTGGCCTGCATAGTATTATGATGCAGATGCATGTAACCAGGATCAGCATCAAGCGCCCCGTTGATCCAGCTTGAGCATTCAGGGTCTGTTGGTGAGCCTCCTTGTATCCCGGAGGACTCTTTTATTTTGCTTTCTATTTTAGTTGTTAGGATGTTGTGGGGTCTGTCCCAACATCCATCTCAGTCAAATGTTAGTCCTTTGGGTCTTTTGATTTTCATCTATTATGTTAAAGACTTCGATAGCCAGTTTTGGCCAAGTTGAATGTTTAATCTTTGAACACTCTCAGATCATGTTATTATTTAGTTAAGTTAGATGCTATTAATCCTTATAAATATGCATAGTCTTTCGCTGAGTCAAGTAAGATAGGATAAGGGTCCGCTCCAGGCTAGCAGTAGTCTTTAAGTTCTAGCCACACCCAAGGTGTAGGCTCGGGGTGTGACAATATTTGTATGAGAGCACATAATTCACGAATCCTAGAGTGTCTATGTTGTTGTGTCGGTAGAGTTCTAGTTATCTGTGTGAAGTGCGCCATATATATAATTAATAGGATGCAACATTTAGAAAATTTCTCACTTATTTTATATTCCTTTCTTGCGTTAGAGTTTATCTCTAAAAAGTTTCTCTCTACTTCGTGCTTGCACGTGTTTTCCGATAACCATGCCTCCACGAAGAACCGTCAGAGGTCGTTTAGCGAGGAGGAATGTTGAACCACAAGACAAAGGGGTACCAAATGCATTTAACGTACAATCTCAAGAAAAAGTCACCAATGCAGAATTCCGTGAGGCTATTCGGATGCTGAGCAAAGCGGTGACTAACAAGGTTGGGCAGCAAAGAGGAGCACGATAAGAGGAGGCTGATACTTGAAGAATCCTTGAGTTCTTGAAGATGAATCCACCAAGTTTCACTGGTTCAAACAGTATTGAGGTCCACAGAACTTCATTGAGGAATTGAAAAAGTGTTTGATGTGATGCATGTTGCTGATTTGGAGAGAGTTGAGCTAGTTGAATATTAACTCAAGGGTGTTGCTAGAAAATGGTTTGATCAGTGAAAGAGGGTAGAGATGAGGATGAACCACCTGCAAGACAACTTTTTCTTGAAGAGGACTTCTTGGGGAATTTTTTAACCCGAAAACTGAAAGATTCCAAGGTAGTGAGTTCCTCATACATAAGCAGGAGTCTCTAAGTGTGCATGATTATGGGTTCAAATTCACCCAACTATCTCATCATGTTCATGCGATGGTTAAAGACATAAGGAGTAGAATCAGTTTGTTTGTTGCTGGGTGTCATGACCCAAAATTATAAGTCGTGATGGCACATATTTTCCCAACCGATAGATAAGCCAACCCAATACTTTTACCAATTAATTCCATATTTTAAGTTGAAAGATAAGCGAAAAAAATAATATCTAATCATTAAGTCATTTACAAGAAAAAAATGTGGAAACCTAAATTACCACCCCAAGATTTAGTGTCATAAGTACAAGAGCTTCTACAATAGAATACAAGTCCAAACTAATATGAAAATCTAAACATAAGAAATATCGTATCAGAATACCAAAATAACCTAATAAATAGAGGTAGATTGAAGGTGTGGGCCGCAAAATATCCCAAGCAGCGTGCCACAACTCCAAGATAATCCAAACTGATATTTAAAGCTAGCTCCAAGAACGTGCCCGAATTTAAAATCTAATCTGCACCACAAAAGAATGCAGCAAGTGTAGTATGAGTACGAAACCACGTGTACCCAATATATCTCATTGAGCGACAACGAAGAAGTAGTGACAAGAGTATATAAAAAATAATCCCTTAATTTTACAAGTCCAGAATATATTTGTCAACTAAGTTTCCATCAATAGGGACAATCAAATTTTACATAATGTCCAACCACCAAATAAGAACATAATCAACAAGAATAAATGATGTAATGAGATTCAAGGCAATATGCACCATAAAATGATATGCCTCAGATGCCCATTACTCTCTCAATCGTATGTACATTATAATCCTCGGAAATACATTGAGAGTTGATTACCATAAGGGACTCACGAGGTCCATATACCGACACGGACGATCTTTACGTGTCTGTGTAGACGATCTCAACGCACTATCATAAAATCAAATAATCCTCAGCACAGATGATCTCCACGTGCCCAACTTATAATTATAACCAAACACTCGCATGGACAATCTCCATGTGCCCAAATTATAATCATAACTCGATCTCAACACGGATGATCTCCACGTGTTAGACCTTTACTCATACTCAATATCATGTCAATATATATAAACAATATGATATCAATCAAAGGGGATGATACACCATCTCAATAAATCAAATATCGTTATGACATATAATAACCTCAATCATCCAAATTATACGGGTTCAATAAAGGAACACAACCACAAGCAAGAAATCAAGTCACAAAATACTTCAGCTAATGACAATATGCTTTGGCATTCTAAAATTATAATATATCATATTATAGTAATAGATTTTGCCTTTTATAACATTGGTACTTGTACCAATGCCCGTAACACCATTGGTACGAGACCCCCATCTTTCACACTTACCCATTTTCTTTTCTATTTTAATCTTCAATTAGAAAATATATCCCTCAACGAAGTCAAAAAGTCTTAACATAAGTCGAACACGTGTCACGAATTCCTCAAGATTTCACCTTTTTCCTTTCATAAAGCTCCAAAATTTTCCCAATCTATCAAATATACAATATTGATAAACTTATAAATCCGTAGACACACATATTACTATATGTTTAGCCAAGACCCAAAATTCACCCAAATCTATATTTAAATTCATAAATTTTGGTGTCAACTAAATATATCAGGGCTCATATTCCCATATTTTAAAGCTAGAGTTAAGTCTCAATTTACAAAAAATATCATAAATTCATTACTATTTATATATAATGCATTACACCTAATTTCGAGCTACCTATGTCTATACATAAGAAAAGAACCTAATTTACAATACAATAAGTATATAGAAAACGAACGAATAACGAAGAATGAAGAACGACTGCAAATTTGCAAATCCATTCGCTGGGAACTGTAACTTGCACCAAACATCAATTAATCATGTATATTCCTCTAATCATTTAGTTATCATTAGCCCTCAATTAATATAGCCAATCCCTGTTCCTCATTAGCCACCAAAATTTTATATTTTATTATTTTTTTCAAGTTCAACACGCTGCAACACTAAGTAAAATTCAATTCTCTACTTTCTATTCCACAACCCACCATTATACTACTACTACTACTAATAATATAATATCTACCCACACACACACAAACAATATATATATATATATATATATATATATATGAAACAATAAAGGTATGCTTACTTGATGGAGCTTGATCGACTTTCACAAAGTCCTCCTCAAGAGGCTTTTAGGCTTTCCTCTTCTCTGCGTTCTTTTTTACCCGTCAATTATAATCTAAAAATGTTAAATCCCAATAAAACTATTATATTACATGGGTCAAGTGATATGTGTATTAACATAAATCATATTACATATGGACTTGGCCCATTAATCATCAACTAAATAAATTATTTAAAAAATATCTACCAACAAAATAATCGTAGTTACCGAATAGTTCAAAAGTTTTATTTTAAATTTTAACGTAAGAGTCTAAATAGTTCTAGTTCTCAAAATGACCTAGCGGGTCGTTACATCATTTACCACTAAAATAAACGTTCGTACTCGAAGGGTAAAAGAATAGAACGCACGTGAACGCTGAAAAGTTTGGGATATCTAGCATATATGTCTTAATCGCTCCCCAATAACCACCTCAAACGGATGATAATTCTATTAAATCTTGATTATAATAATTTCTTTCGACCTCTAATTTTGAACCTTCCTATCCAAAAAAACATAAATAAGATCATTTGTCCTCAAAACTCCATCACCATCATGAATTTCTTCACTAGCTTTTCCTTGCAACACCTTGTCTCTAATTATATACAAGTTTTCATCACCAAGTTATCAAACCCAGATATGCTCCAATAAGAACTTCCTCACCTCCCTTGAAGCCAAATTCTACCAGATTATAAAGTATCAAGTCGTACAAAGTTATTGACTAAGGACTGGACACTCATATCCAAGGGACACTCTCCCATATGTACCAAAGGTAGACTACCTATACTCACTACTCACTGTCTTTCAACCTAAGGCATCTACTATCATATTCACATTGCGAAAACAATAAACAGTAGTCATTCCATCGTCCTTGAGAAACTCTAACCACATCTGTTGTCATAAATTAAATTCCTCTTATTAAATATTATACAAAAAAACTTCGCAATACACACTATAAATACAATTCCTCTACAATTTTAATGTACGAACCACCACCGCCAAGTTTAAGCTATAACTAAGACAATTATTCTCACGAACTTTCAATTATCTCGAGAATAAGCTATCACTTATCTTTCAACATGAATAACCAACCAATATTAATTCAAGATGCATTTTAATATAAGTGGTCAAATTCAATATTTTCGTGTGGTGTCAGTCCTTGATATAGTAAAATAAGAGGTTATAGAAGTTTCTATTGAGGAGAGGTTAGAAGTTGAGACATTAGCCGTCATTATTATGAACTTTGATGAGGATCTAAGAAGATACTTTGCAGAGACTATAAATTCTTTGCAAGGCATGGGTTCATATTGATATGCGTCTACGAATCTTGAACTTGATCTAAAATATAGGTCAACCTCTATGGCCAAGCCATTAATTAAGAACCAACTACAATAGAATTGAAGGAGTTACCCTGCCTTCTTAGGTATGAATTCTTGGGTCACGGGAATACTTCACTTGTTATTATTCTCCATATTTGAGTATGGAGCAGGTTCAGGCATTGCGGGTGGTATTGAAAATCATGGTTTCTAAGAAGATAATCACGAATAACTAGGTACCCACCTCAATTAACCCTATTAATCATGAATTTACACATTCATGCTCAATCTAATAAGAAGAGAAGTCATACCCTACCTGAAGGCTGATAGCGCTCTCTCCAAATAACAAGGCCGGAGTATTTCCTTTTCGAACAGCCTCTAAACGCAGACACACTATCAAGAATAGGGTCACAACATCAATACGATCATAGAGAAATTATAATCACATAAAATGGAGACAGACCAATTTTAGAGTCGAACGAGAATTGTGGGATCCATGCTGGAATTTCCAGAGTTGACTCCGTCAAAAAGTTGTGAAGTATAGATCAAATGTATTTCCCGAAATTGAAAAACATTCGAGGCCTAGATAGCAAAAATAAAAACAAGCAACGAAAACTTAAATTTATTCTCGACCAAAAGGAAGGAAACTGCTTATAATGGAATTCACCTTAAACGGAGCTTTAAGAAAACAAAACTCAATTACTCCACCACGCAGCTCTCAATATATTACTACCACGAGGTCCTTCAAATCACCGAAATCAGATCTAAAATAAGGGAGAAATCACAATTTTACTCTCAGAAAGAAAGTTGCATTCATTTCATGGTCTTAAATAGTCCAAGAAACTAACCACCACGAAAACAAATGCCAGGCCTGCTGCGTACGTATGCACCTACCATCTATGACTGCGGTCATTGGTACATGGACATTAGGCATGCCTTAGTTGATAGTAAAGTTATAAGGCTTTAAAACTTTTGTGGTGTTCCTGTGACTCGTTCAGAAGTCCTGCATGCAAAAGAACTATGCTACCCCATTGAATTTGCCATTCCATACATAATGGATCAATCAGAACATCCACTTGAGTTTTTCTCAATGAAAAGAGGGTCCCACACCAGATTTTTTTTATACCTAAAATTCAAAAAGGGGCTCAAAATTAGACAGGAATCCTCGGGACCTATATGAAGAGTCGCTCTAGATCAAACTCAACATTTCGGAGCTAACCACACTAACAAAATTCTCATTTGAGATCGTTTTCTTAATATTTTGACTAAAGTGAAACTTAGGCCTTAAATTGGTAGTTAAAATGCTTAACTGCACAAATTTGCAGTGAAAGCCTCGAGACTCGTGTCGACTATGCTACTAGGCTAAAACGATGGAGCTTATGGAGTCATAAGAATTGGATTCTATGATCATCTTCTTGAACTTCTGATAAAAAATGTTTTTTCAATTGGGAAAGATCCAATATAATAAAACTCGCATAGTAAGTAAATGAATGACCAAGTGACAAAATTTTCAGTCCCACCAAGTGATAAATGACTTGGGGTTGCTACATTAAATTTCTAAATGATGAACATGAGGCATAAACATGTAAATGGCCTGGAGGTCATTACAATAACGCTCATTGACCCATCTTAAAAGTTAATAAGTACGCAATCATTAGCAATATAATAACCCAATGTATGAGATTAGGGTCTAACCAAATGTATAAGATTAGGCTTGAACCTATAAGGAATGATGTGTCAGAAAGTTAAAAGATAAATGATTATACAATTAAAATTCGAATCCAAATGAAAAATACACAATTATATTATGAAGATGATTTTAGTAACAACTAAGGATAGTGACAAATGTCTTTCAAGTAAGGTATTAAATGGAATTAGGGTAGGGAGGGTAATTGACATTCACAAGATGCATTGCACCTTAATCTCATGTAAACTCATTCAGCAGTAGTATTAGTTATGCAATGGAACCTCAATGAATAACAAAATTCTTTCAAATATAAGCAAATATCTCTCAACTAGCTTTATCAAACTTAGTTATGAAGCTATCACAATTAGTCCAATTCTATGGATTGCATGAATCCACTATCTCTAGTTAGAATCCAATGTATGAGTTGTCATACCTCAAATTATGCAACAATTAATCATCCGCAACCTCAACTGAACCTTTAAAAATTTCAAACTCAATCAGAGTATAGGACAAGTCCAAGGAGTTATCAAATCAATAGGAAAGCATGTAAAGCATGAAACGGATTGAATAATCAAATACTCCTTTCATAAAAGAGCATTCAATCAGTTACAAAATCAAAAGAATAAAATTAAAAGCCCAACAAGTGTTTATTTCTAGCACACAACCCAAATTCTCGTATTACCAATTACATCCACAATTCAAGCAATACAAAGCAAGGAAATGAATAAATGGTTAAATGTTTTACAATTGAGAACTCAATCTTCTTTTCGAAAAGTGAATTGTGAGAAAACTTGCTATTAAAACTATAGCCCAAGCTATGGAGTGTTCTTCCTTTTCTTTAAAATACCAAGATATCCATTATGTCCAAGCATATTTTTTCCATCAATATTTTTGAGAATTGGGGTCCTAAATGCATGAAATTACTTCATTGTCGCTGATCAAACAACCGTCTCTCATTAAAGTGAATAGGCCATCACTAAAAAGAGCTTCAGGAAATAAGCATTTACCTTATTTAATGAATTCTCCACCTATGTGTTGGCCCTCGCTAAAGAGACAAAAATGTTCACTATGGCGACCCTTGAATGTCATGACCTCTTCACTGAAGAGAGTCCCTTGTGGTCGCTAAAGAGACTTTTGACTTTGTTGTAAGACTCCCAAAATGAGTTAGGGTGTCTAGAGCCTCACTTGTTCCTATAAGCTTTTTAATATGTTAATTAAGTGTTTTAAATTATGCATGGGTGATTTGAAGTCATTTGGAAGTGAAATGTCACGGGACGACCAAGACGTTCGGCGACTAGTCACCTAAGGGGCCTTATGTGTTTTTATGTGCTTATGTGTGTGACATGATCTTATGAGGTCCTTATATGATTAAAAATGATTTCTATAGGCAGTGTGTTGAGTTTCATGAAGTTTATAGGTCAAACGTCCAAGAAAGTCCAAGACGTTCAACAGTTAGCCCTTGAGACATGCATGTGTATGTCTTGATGGTGCCTAGCATGTTTGGACGTATTGCGTGTAATTATTTTGGGTGAAACTGATGTGTAGGGTCTTCAAAATGTTAAGGTGTATATTTACGTTAGAAACGTCCGGGTACGACTTCCCAAGGGCCCCGTAAAATGACCCACAAGAAGGTCCCAAAGGCTGTCGAGACACTGTCTTGGTAGTGTCAATCGACTGAACCAAACGACGCCCTCGTTCGTTGACAAACGGCCCGTTGGTGGTGAAGTCTTCGATCAAAACATTGCCTAGGAAAGGATCAGCCAAAGAAAAACCCAATACCCAATCGACTGAAGCCACAGACGATCCATCGATGGACCTACTGGGCGTCAATGGTAGCCGTTGGTGCAGGCTACAACAGGTTGCCTAGCGACTACCTTATTTAAGGGTTGAATGGGAAAGTAACCCCACGACCTAACCTTATCCTACTTGATTTATTTGGTTACTTTTGGGTGAATATGAGTGATCAAAAACGTGATGAACCCATTCCCAATTCATTTTACAAAAATTAGACTTTCCCTCCAAAACCAATTCTCTCTAGAAACCTCCATTGAAGGTGAAGCTCAAGAACAACTTGGATATTGGATTCCAATGGATTTATCATCAAGTTCTAGAGGTTTTCTTCTAAATTAACGTATGATTATCCTTCATCTCTAGTTATCCTTCCATCTAGAAAGTTAATCTCAAAGTTTTCAAAAGAGATTTCATGATCAAACTTCTTCTTCTTCAATCTAGCCATGGTTTCTTTCTCAGAACGTTTTCAAAGGCTTAATCATGATGAATTTATTATAATGTATTGGTTTTAACGTGAATTTTAATCCAATTGCATTATGAACCCATGTCTTTCCAAACTTGATTTAGCCCATGCATGGACATTGTGATCGTGGCTTGTTATCGGTGGATTTGTGATTCTATTACGTTGAATTGCTCATGTATACTGTTTATTATGTATATTCATGGTGAATTGTTGATGAATGTTCCATGTTGATCAATATATGAAGATTTCAATAAGTCTAGCATGTGTCTCTATGTGTTCACTGTAACCTTGCCTCTATTATGCATGAATGTGGGATTCGATTGTGTTGGGGTAAGATATACTTCCTTACTTAATTTTATTGATGAATTGTTGATAGGTGATCCATGTGAATCAAGGTTTGATTAGCTTATGTTCTTATATGTTCTATGGATTCCTAATATAACATGCTCACTATAATATCGACTTTATGACAATTGTGGTAGGATTTTGATTATGCAAAGATCATTGTAGCTACTGTCTTAGGTTGATGTTATGGAAGAATTGTGGTTATGAATCTTGTATGATAGAAGTAAAGAAGGCTTGGTATGAATTGATCTAGGTTCTTTTAGCCTATAGATTGATAATGTAATGTATATGATGTGATCTCAATGCTAGGGTAGATGAAGCATGATTTCGTTTGAGTAATGATCTCTTTAGATACTTCCCTACATGTATATTGTTGAAAAATTGTTATTGATGATCAATGCAAGTGAATTTGGTTAAAGATCGCGTTTTTCTACTTTCTAGTATGTTAGCCATGTGTTGTACTAGTTTGCCTCTTAGTCTTGTAGTAACTTACGCACTACTTCATATATGATTATTGTACTTTAGATACTACCCTATACTTGAATTGTTGATAAAAGAGTAGTAATGGACAATGATGACCAAAGTCTAATGGATTGGTAAGAATTGCTCTACTCTTCTACTTCTCTACTTCTCTATAGTATTGTTGATGAACCCTTGTATGGCAGTGTGTGGTATTGTCCACTTATGGTGGAGGTGTTTACTTTATTGTCATTATATATGTGTTGAATATGACGTTGAAGGTAAATTAATGAATATATGAATGTGTGGTTATGATGATCACACTATGTGAAGCTTCGGCCTACTTTCCTATTCTAGTTGTGATCTAGATTGTATGGGTATTGTATACACATGTGTATATATATGTTAGGGTAAAGTGTAGGTGCTGAAATTTATGAGTTATAATGGTTGATAATCCGTTACCTATGTACCCCTATGTGAATGTGTGAATAGCTAAGGCTAGGAGTCTTGAATGAAATGTGAAGTTAGCTTGCCTCCCATGCTAAATTGTGTTGTGTGGTTTATGCTTGGTTGTGCATTGTGGTCTAAAGAGGGTGGCTGCATGAATGTGTTGGTTGATAGCCATTATGTGATAATGTTGACCAATGTACACACACACTCACACTTTATGCATGCTTACAATGTAGTATAGGTTCATAGTGTCTAATGAAAGGTATTCTCATGTCTACTACTATGCATGTAAGGTAAATGTATGTGAAGTATGATATGTATTCCTTAAATAGGATGACTTGATAGGTGTACTAGTATGGGATAGGGTATGAGACCTTCTCTATGCATTGCATTTATGTACCTTGATAGGATAGTTCCTAGGTTTGATTTCTATGTACATAAAAATGAATGTATGAAAGTGCTATGAATATGTCTTATATGCTATGATGTTAAGTATATGTTATGATGAAGTATGAATGTACATAGGATCTTGCTGTGTTTATATGAAAGGATTTCTCATATGGTTATACCTATAGACTTATGTATTGGTATATGAACATGTGTGACATTTGTGTGTTATGTGAAAGGTTTGCTCACATATAAGTATAAACACACATATGTATGAAGATATAACTAATGGAGGGGCCTTGAAAGGTGTGCTCATGTGTACCCTAAAACTAGATAGGTGCTTGAATATGCTATAAGCATATAAGGAATCAATATCATAAGTCTATGTTTTATGAAGTAAAGTAATAAAGGTTTTTCAATAAAGGGAATTTAGCTTAGCACCGAGTGAACTTGACAATGAAAGGTGTTGGCTTCCCTTGGAGGAAGATTCACCATTTGGGTCCTCATAAGGTGTTGACTTCCCTTGGAGGAAACTTTACCTATGGTTCCACATGAGGTGTTGAATTTCCTTGAGGAAGATTCACCCATGGTTTGTCATGAGATGAGGATCCAATGCCAATGAGCATGTAGAGGTTTATGTATACCTCTTAGTTCCATAAACTATTCTTGCCACATAGAATCTAGCAAGTGAATTCACTAGTATGCTAGCATGTGGTAATGTTCTACCTTGGCTAGGTAAGAACACCTTCCATTGGTGTAAGTCTCTACAACACCAAATTCCATGTTTAGCACCCATGGTCTTAGTGTCGGTTAAAGCTATTGTTTCCCTAATGTAAAATGGACAATGTAGGTAAAGTAAGGACCCTAACTAGGTTAACTAAGGGTAGTTGCGTAGTGTAGGTGGGGGTATGAGACTTCACCTATGCATTGCACAAGTGGATCTTGAGGGAAATCCTAGGAAGGTGTTCTAATGCATGTATCTATGTATATGTTTCCTATGCATGACTTTGTAGTAATTGTCTACTTGTTGTTATGAAGTGCATGGTATGAGTCCTAATGGATCTATGTTATGTGGTCTTGATCTTATATGCACTATGTTGGTCTTAATGACTATATGATGAAGGTCTTGTATTGAAATAAATGAAGTTGTTTATATTGCCTTGTTGATGTATGAAATAAATTGTTAAGGCTTGTGGTCTCATGATAGGTCTACTAAGTATGTGTGAGTTTATGGGTCTTCACATGTACATTGCATTAGTAGATTTAGATTGGTACTATGAGTAAGGTTTCATAATGTTTTATGTGAAGTGAAATTTGTACATGTGCAAGGTGGATAGAGTTCACTGTAAGATTCCTATGGTCTTGGCTTAAATGTGTCTATCATGTGCTATACTTCTATGATAATATGTGATGACTTGTGTAGAATGTATGTATGGTTTCATTGTGTCCTTAAGGTGATGCATTGCACCAAGTATCACTAGAGGGTTACTTGGGAGGCTTATGAGTTAAAAGGAGAAGATCAATGTAAAGAAGAATATGCTTACGGTAAAGGGAAAATTGCTTACTATAATGTGACATCAAATGTGTCTTAAATTCTATGTGTGATCTGATATGATATTTGGCCTTTGAATATGTCAATATGAAGTATGTGAATGATATAGATGCTATTTTGTAAAGGTTTTATGAAGATTTTCTCAAAAGGCATGAAGTATGATTTCAAGAAAATGTCCCTTTTAAATGCATGTTTTTGCATGATTGCCATACTTGGTGCATTCTTGTACTAACTCCATTCTTCTCTACTTTGTGCACAAAATGTAGGTTACGGATGCTTAAGGGATTTCTTTAAAAGATGAGGAGCTTGATGTGATTCCCAAGCTCAAGGAAAGGAATTCTTAACTTCAAGGATTTCATACTTATGGTTACTGTAAAGTCTTATAATTATATAGTTATGTATTATGTTATAAGGGTCGTGTCCCTATTGTACTCTAATAATGTTGAGTCTAGGATAACAAAAAGAGAGTAGAGTCTTTAACTAAGTATGATGATATTTTATATATATATGAAGTAATGTTCTAGCATATGATGTGATAAGAAAGTTTTAAATTTTCCGCTAAATTTACCTATGACAATGCGATGAATGATAACTATGGGCTTGTATAAGACCTCCGAGAGGTCAAGTAAGCCATGTTACTTCTACGGGGTGCTCCCCGGATGCGACAAACGTGGTAATAGAGCATGAGGTTTATGAAAGTGGTTTTAGGTTCCAAAGTCTCATATTGGCACGTCTAGTAGAGTCTCGATCATCGGTGGTGAGTCGCGACACATATATGAGCGAGAGTCTATAGGGAGATAGAGTTTCCCTTCTTCATTATTTTCATGTCGTGTCATAGAACTTAACTATATAAGATCTCTCTCTATGTTTTCTTGTCCAGTAGTATTTTATATGTGATTTCTTGGATGAAATGGTTTCGCTATGCTTGAGGGAGAAAAGGTGAGTTTTGATGCTTAACTTGGTTTAATGGTTTGATGAGTATGTGTGAAGGTGAATTTGACATGCTTTGATTATGTGATGTCAATTATGGCTATGTATGTGAAATATGAGAAATGATATGTTCTTGATATGAAGTCGTTTGTGGCTATATATGAGACCTATGTGAAATAAAATCTTATGTTGAGAAAAGTATATCATAATATAGTTAAAGCATGTTAGAAGTTCTTATGGTTAAATGAGTTTCTTTTTGGAATGGTATGCTACTATATGGTTTTGTATGATGGTAGCCTAATGTTATGATTTGAGCTTGAAATGCTTAGTGATCACCTTTGAAAGCATGCTGCTCTAAGTATATGTTTAAATGGTTCAAATGTTGCCTTTGTTTATATGTGTGAACCTTCATGATTGTTTTGCATGGATTGGATTCTTTTGTATAGGCTTGGTCTTAGAAGTAAGGGTAGCATGATTGTCCTTGTAGGGTGATGATGTGGGTTTGATTGACCCAGAAGTTACCTTACTACAAATGTTGAAAGAAAAGAAAGAGTCCTTATGATTAAGTCTCCTTGTTGTTTTCCCCTAATGTTGTATGACCATGGTGTCTATTGTATTGTATAAAACCTTATGTGGTTAAATAGTATGACCTAACTTGATGATTGGGATAAATTGCCTAGAAAATAAGGTTTAGAATGCCTTTGTTGACTTACTGTAATTCCTTCTAAAGTGCTAATCATTTTTAAGTGATGAAAAAAATGAAGGTTGTTAGGTTAAGATCCTCTTGAAGTTGGGTTAAGTTGCTCAAAATTGGGTTTACCCTAAGTGGGGGATGGTGATGTGATTAATGGGGTTATAGATATTTCTACCTTGTTCTCCAATTCTTACTTGAGCTTGACTCTAATGAATTTTTAGTAAGCTTGTTCATGAAAGGAGCTTTGCATAAAGTATGAATTGCATGACCTCTATATGTTTGGTATGACTTGATTGACACTATCTTAAGAATATTTTGGTATGCTAGTTGTGCATTTAACTTCATGAGATAAGGTAAGAAGCATGTTTGAAGTCACTTATAATGTGTGATATTTAAGCCATTAATGAAAATTTGAGTCTCCTTAAAATGAAAATGATGAGTCTCTTGTAAACTATGTGACTTTTATGATTTGGGAAAGCATGGTTGTAGACTCACTTCTGAAAAGTCAAGGCATTTTTAGATATTGTCCTTGTGTGTGCCTATGATTTGTGATATTTTTCCCAAATGATGCGCTTACTGTGAAGGCTATGGTTATGTTAGAAATTGACATTATGTGAAATGGCTTCCTATTTGTTGTGATATACTTGGTGTGACTTACCATTTAGACTTCACTAGGAAGGATGTTTGAACATGCCATGATTAAAAATTGAGAAATTCTCATGTTCTAGTAGAGTTGACCTTTATGCATTTTCTTGGGTGTGAAATCATGAGAAATGTTAGTGTCACATCCGGGGAGCACCCCCTAGAAGTAACATGGCGTACTTGACCTCTCGGAGGTCTTATACAAGCCTATAGTTATCATTCATAGCATTGACATAGTAAATTTAGCGGAAAATTTTAAACATTTCATAGAACATCATATGCTAGAAACTTTACTTCGTGTATATATTAAACATAAGCCATAATATATAATTAGACCTTAAGTATCTTTGCCATCTAGACTCAACAACATTAGAGTAAATTAGGGACACCGCATTTAAGACATAATACATAAATATACAACATTTAAACACTTTAGAGAAAAGACATAGCATAGGAATCCTTGGACTTAAGGATTCCTTTACTTGAGCTTGGGTATCACATATCAAGCTCCTCAATCACATAGTCATCCCTTAATCATCCATAACCTACATTTTGTGTAAAAAGTAGAGAAGAATGGAGTTAGTACAAGAATGCACTAAGTATGACAACCATGCAAAAATATGCATTAAAAAGGGACATTTTCTTGAAATCATACTTCATGTCATTTTGAGTAAGTCTTCATAAAACCTTTACACAATAGCATTTATATCATTAACATACTTCATAGAAACACAATCAAAGGCCAAACATCATATAAAATCACATATAGAATTTAAGCCATAATTGAGATCACTTTACACTAAGCTCATTCTTCCTTACAGTGAACTCCTTCTTTTAATTCATTAACCTCCCAAGTAACCCTCTAGTGATAATTAGTGCAATGCATCACCTTAGGACCATAAGGAAAGCATACATACAACCTACCTAAGCCAACACATATCATAAAACATAGGCTTAGGATATTCATTCCTCATATGCTTATAGCATATTCAAGTACCTATCTAGTTTTAGATTATTCTTGGGAACCCCTCTCAAGGCCCCTCTATTTACTAGATCATCATTCATGTGTGTGTGTGTGTTCATATATGTGAGCAAACATTTCACATAACACATAAGGGTCACACATATTCATATATCAAAGCATATGTCTATAGCCATAACTATATGAGCAATCCATTCATATAAACCCACTAAGACACTACGCACATTCATACATCATCATATCATATAATTCATATTCATAATATGTCCATACATTCATTTTCATATACATAGAAACCAAACCTAGGAACTATCCTATCAGAGTACACATGTGCAATGCATAGAAAAGGTCTCATACCCTTGACCATACTAGTACACCTATCAAGTCATCATAGTTAAGGAAACGTATCATACTTTCATATACATAACTTAACATACATAGTAGTAGACACTAGTGAATATGAGAACTACCTTTATTTAGACACCATGAACCTTTACTACTTTTAAGCATGCATGAAGCGTGAGTGTGTGTGTACATTGGTCAACATGATCACATAATGGCTATCAACAACACATTGAGGCAGCCACTCTCTTAGGAACACAATACACATTCAAGCATGGACCACACAATAGCATAGGAGACAAGTTAACTTCATATTACACTTTAACACTCCTAACTTTGGCTATTCATGAATTCACATAGGGGTACATAGGTAAGGGATTATTAACCATTTTAATTCATCAATGCCAGCACCTACACTTTACCCTAACATGGATATACACGTGCTTATACAATAGCCATAGAACCTAAATCATAACTTAAATAGGAAAAGTAGGAATAGGCTTCACATAGTATCATCATAAGCACACATTCATATATTGATTAATTTTCCTTAAAGGCCATGGTCAACACATATACAATGACAATAAAGTAAATACCGCCACCATAAGTGGACCATACCACACAATGCCATACAAGGCTTCATCAACTACAATACTATAAGGAAAGTAGAAGAGATAAGCATTCTTACCAATTTCTCACCCTTTGATCATCATTGATAAATACACCTTATTTATCAACAATTCATATATAGGGAAGTATCTATATGTACTTTAATCATAAAATAAACCATGTACAAGTCGCTACTTGATCATACTATAACATAATACAAGGCATCACATATATACTAGGAAGTATAAAGTCTTAGATCGCTTACTAATATGCTTTTTTTTGATTACCATAGTTGAAATTCATAATATACCAATAATAACAAACTAGGGTAGTAGCTAAAGCCATATAAATCAAGTATAGATCATGCTTCATCAAATCTAGAACTTAGATTTCATCATGCACATAACATCATCAATCCATAGACTACAAGAAATTAGATCAATCCATGTAAGTCTTATTTAATTTGATCTTCAAGGATTTATACCCACAATTCATGAATAATATCAACTTAAGGCAGTAGCTACAATGATGCTTTGCATAATTGAAATCATACACAATTGCTATAATCGAAATCACTGTAACAAATAGAAATGTAGGTTATTCATATTCAAATCTTCATACATTGGTCCTCATGGATCCTTCATCATCAATTCATATTCAATTCACTTAAATAACAATAGGTATAAGCATTTCAACGTAAGAGAATCACTATTTAACCATTAACAAGCCATGATCACATTGCCCATGCAAGGGCTAAATCGATTTTAGCAATGGACATGGGTTCATCATGCAATTGGATTAAAAATGAAGTTAAAACCAATACATTAAAATCAACTCATCATGATTTAACCATTAAAAACGTTTTTAGAAAGAACCCATGGCTAGATTGAAAAAGAAGAACTTTTATCATGAAACTTTCTTTGAAAACATTGAGATTAACTCTCCAAGTGAAAGGTTACTTGGAGATGAAGGATGACCATACCTATTTCTAGTTGAAACCCTCTAAAACTTGGTGAATCATTCATGGAAATCCAAGCTCAAAGATGTTCTTGAGCTTCATCAACAATGGTGGTTTTTAGGGAGAATATTTTTGGAGGGAAAGGTTTATTTCGTGTAGAGGGCATTGGGAATGGGTTGTTCACGTGTTTGATCCATTACCCAAAAATAAGTAAATAAATCAATTAGGGTCAGTTTAGGACGTGGGGTGAATTTACCACTCACCCCTTAACTGGGCAGTGCGCAGGCACCAGTTGCAGTCCACTATCGACGGACCCAATCGACTGGGCGTTGGTCCATCGACGGGCCGTTCTGTGCCCTCCGTCGATTGGTTCTGAGGCTGTCAAGTGGCCAACATTTTCCCAGGCTAACTGACCATCGACGCCTCCCCATCGACGCCTCCTCAGTCAACCAACGGATCGTGCATTGAGCTCGTCGATTGACACTGCCAAGGCAGTGTCTCGACATCTCTTGGGTCCTTCTTGTGGGCCATTTTGCGGGTCTCTTTGGAAGTCGTACCCGGATATTTGCAACATAAATACAAACCTTAACAAGTTTTATACCTCCCACATTAGTTTCACCCAACACAAATACACGTAAAACGTCCAAACAGGCCAGGCCCCAACAAGACATACACATGCATGTCTCAAGGCTATCTTTCAAACGTCTTGGACGTTCTTGGATGTTTGACCTCCAAACTTAACAAAACTCCATATACTACCATTAAACATTATTATAAATCATTTTAAGACTTCATAAGCTCATTTCATATAATTATAAGCACGTATAGATACATGAGGCACATAGGTGACTAGTGGACGAACGTCTCGGTCGTCCCTTGACGTTTGACTTCCAAATCACCTCAAACTTTACACACTGCCTATAAAAAATATTATAAGACATTTTAGGACCTTATAACCTTAATACAAACATGTTAGGATCTAGGAACTCTAACTCATTTTGGGAGTCTTACAATATCCCCCACTTGGGAACATTCGTCCTCGAATGACACTTGGAACACTTTAATCACAACAAGGACTTCAATGAATCATATAGCAGTTCATCACATTCATAACATTATCACATAGAATTTAATGCACCAAACTTACAAGGAACACAACTTCGAATCATTTTAGCACTCAATGCACATAAGCAAGCAAAACTTTTATTCTCAATCTTTAATGCATCAAACACAAAGGGTCTTGTCATGTTCATTGGAGGAACGTCATTCTCCTAATAATAACATGGTCATTACACTTCAAGTCATTGAGAGCTCATCTTGCAACCATCTCTAAGTCACACTTAGGCATATTCCACAACACTCAAGAACAAGTAGGCATTCATACTTTAATGCACATAGACTTGAGTAAAATAGGTTGACAATGGATTCTTATTAGTTAGACCTAGTTCTATGAGGGTCATACT
Source organism: Solanum sitiens (assembly GCA_016801875.1). Classification (NCBI taxonomy): domain Eukaryota; kingdom Viridiplantae; phylum Streptophyta; class Magnoliopsida; order Solanales; family Solanaceae; genus Solanum; species Solanum sitiens. Next base: position 172,959 of record JABWTJ010000629.1, read on the forward strand.
CAACCATACCATGCCTAGTTGTGTCCATGGAATAATGTCCTTCTCCTCAACACACTTACATGTATCATGAGTTCATACCCAAACAAATTCACAAGGTCATCTTTACTATAACAAGAGAATTTCTCAACTTTTAAACCAAGACTTGATCATGTTTTCTTCCTAGTGAAGTCTAAATGGTAAGTCACACCAAATACATCACAACAAATAGGAATCCATTTCACAAAATGTCAATTTCTCACATAGTACTCACCTTTACAGTAAGCATCATTTAAGAAAAACAATATAAAGTATAGGCACACACATGAATACTTAGATAAACATGCTTTAACTTTTCAAGAGTGAGCCTACAATCATGCTTCCCAAACCATACAAGTCACATAGTTTTCAAGAGATTCAACATATTTAAGTTAAAGAGGCTCAATTTCTCATTATAAGGCTAAACATTTCATAACAAAAGTTACTAAAACCATGTTTCTTTCCTTATCTCATGAAGTCAAATGCACAATTAGCATTAAGATGTACAATTCACATGAGAAAACCTGGATTTTATCAAAATTTCCATTCATGCACTTTGGGATCCTCACAATATCTTTAAGGTAATGTCACTCAATACATACCAAACATATAAAGTCCATGCAATTCATACTTTATGCAAGACTATATTCATGAACAAGCTTACTAAGAATTCATTCGTTTCAAGTTCAACCAAAAATAGAAGGACAAAGTAGAAAGTATCTACAACCTTACCATTTTATTTCCATCCCCCACTTAGGGTAAACCCAATTAAGAGTAACTTAACCCAACCTTAAGAGGATCTTTAGCATAAAAACCTTCATTTTCATCACTTACAAGTGATTACTACTTTAGAAGGAATTATAGTAAGCCAACCAAGGTATTCTAAACTTTACAACCTAGGAAATTTATCCCCAATCATCAAATTAGGTCATACAATTCAATCACATAAGCTTTTCATACAATACAATAGACACAAGGTTCATACAATATTAGGGGAAAGCATCAAGGAGACTTAGCCATAAAGTTTCTTATTTTTTCATTAAACATTACAGTAAGGTGACTTGTAGGTCACTAAAACCCACATCGTCACCCTACCAACACAAGCATATAACCATTACACCTAGGATCAAGTCTATACAAAGGACTCCAATCCATGCTAAGCAACTTATCAAGGACCACATACATACAAAGGGAAACATTTAACACCTTTAGGCACATATTCTTAGGGTAGCATGCTTCCATAGGTGGTCACTAAGCATTCCAAACTCAAATCATATCATTAGAATACCATCATGTAAAACCATATAGTAACACACCATTCCAAAAGAAACTCATTTTCACCAAGAAAACTTCTAACATGCTTTAATCATATCTTGACATACATTTCTCAACATAACATGCTATTTCACATAATTTTCATACTTAGCCATAATTGGCATCACATCATCAAAACATGTCAAAATTCACCTTCACACATACTCATCTAACCATAAAACCAAGTTAAATATTAACTCACCTTTTCTCCCTCAAGCATAGAGAACAATCTCATCCAAACAATCACATCTAAAAGACCACCGGACAAGAAACATAAGAGAGAGATCTTATAGAGTTAAGTTCTATGGCACGATATGAGAATGATGAATAAGGGAAACTCTATCGTCCTATAGCCTCCCGTACCATTTGATGTGTCGCGACTCATCACCTATGATACAAGACTCTACTAGACGTGGCAATATGAGACTTCTTGGACCCTAAATCACTTTTAAGACCTCATGCTCTGATACCACATTTGTCACATCCGGGGAGCACCCCCTAGAAGTAACATGGAGTACTTGACCTCTCGGAGGTCTTATACAAGCACATAGTTATCATTCATCATATTGACATAGTAAATTTAGCGAAAAATTTAAAACTTTTCATAGCACATCTTATGCTAGAAACTTCACTTCGTATATATATAAAACATAAGACATAATACATAATTAGACCTTAAGTATCTTTGCCATCTTAGACTCAACAACATTAGAGTACATTAGGGACACGACCCTTAAGACATAATACATAACTATACAATATTTAAACACTTTACAGAAAAGACATAGCATAGAAATCTCACCTTTTACCTGCACAGAAAGGTGTGTCGGTATCGACGTGGCTTGATAGCATCATTCCTACCCTGCTCACATCGGTGTGTCGGGTCGAATGTGGCCTGCACACATCAGTCTAAAGACGTCGAATGTGGACTACCATAATTGTACGTAGCCTAAAAAATACCAGTCTAGATATGTCGGCCAACGGCATACAACATCAGCCAAGGATTACACGCATCTGACATGGCATGTGCGTGTATGGCACTTGGACTTAAGGATTCCTTTCCTTGAGCTTAGGAATCACATATAAAGATCCTCAATAACATATTCATACCTTAAGCATCCATAACCTACACTTTCTGTAAAAAGTATAGAAGAATGGAGTTAGTACAAGAATGCACTAAGTGTGGCAACCATGCAAAAACATGCATTAAAAAGGGTCATTTTCTTCAAATCATACTTCATGCCATTTTGAGTAAGTCTTCATAAAACCTTTACTCAATAGAATTTATATCATTACATACTTCATAGAAACACAATCAAAGGCCAAACATCATATAAAATCACATATAGAATTTAAGCCATAATTGAGGTCACTTTACACTGAGCTCATTCTTCGTTACAGTGAACTCCTTCTTTTAATTCATTAACCTCCCAAGTAACACACTAGTGATAATTAGTGCAATGCATCACCTTAGGACCACAAGGAAACCATACATACAACCTACCTAAGCCAACTCATATCATAAAATAAGCATAACACATCATATATATATTTAAGTCAAGACTTATGCCTTTACAGTAAGTTACACGAATTTAGACATGTATTTACTTTTCTTCATACTCATAATTTTAAGACCTTGTTCATGACCCCAATCTTAGTCTACTAGTGCAATGTAAATGTGAAGCCCCATAACCTGACACATACTTAGTAAACCCATCATGAGACCACAAACCTTATCATTCAATTCATACATCAACATATAAGTGAAGAGAACTTCATTCATGTCAACAACCTTCATCATATAGTAATTTAGACCAACATTAAGCATGTACATCAAGACCACTTCACATAGGCTCATACCATGCATTTATTCACAACAAGTAGATAGATACAACAATGTTATGCATAAAGGCATAACCATAATCATACACATTAGGTCACCTCTCTAGGACTTCCTAAGGAGCTACTTGCGCAATGTCTAGATGGGTTCATTGCCTCAACCTATTCTAAGTAACCTCCCTTAAGTCATCCTAGTTAGGATCCTATTCATTTACTTCCATTGTCCATTTTACTTTAGGGAAACTATAGCCTTAATCGATACTAAGACCATGGGCGCTAAACATGCAATTTGGTGTTATAAAGCCTTACACGAATGGAAGGTGTTCCTACCTCGACAAGGTAGAACATTAACATACATCCTATCATCCTAAGTGAATTCACTTTGCTAGATCCTATGTGGCAAGCATAGTTTATGGAACTAAGAAATAGGTATAATCCCTCTACATGCCATTGGGCAATTGGGGCCTCATCTCATGATAAAACATGGGTGAACCTTCCTCAAAGGGAAGTCACCACCTCATGTGGGTCCATAGGTGTGTATTCCTCTAAGGGAATTCAACACTCTATAAGGGACAAATGGTGAATCTTCTTCCAATGGAAGTCAACACCTATTAATGTCAAGTTAAATCGGTGCTAAGCTAAGTTCCTTAATTGAAAAGCCTTTATTACATTTTTCATAAAACATAGGCTTAGGATATTCATTCCTTATATGCTTATAGCCTATTCAAGCACCTATATAGTTATAGAGTATTCTGGGGCACCCCTCTCAAGGCCCCTCTATTTACTAGATCACCATTCATGTGTATGTGTGTTCATATATGTGAGCAAACCTTTCACATAACACATAAGGGTCACACATATTCATATATCAAAGCATATGTCTATAGCCATAACTATATGAGCAATCCGTTCATATAAACCCACTAAGACACTACGCACATTCATACATCATCATATCATATAATTCATATTCATAATATGTCCATACATTCATTTTCATATACATAGAAACCAAACCTAGGAACTATCCTATCAGAGTACACATGTGCAATGCATAGAAAAGGTCTCATACCCTTGACCATACTAGTACACCTATCAAGTCATCATAGTTAAGGAAACGTATCATACTTTCATATACATAACTTAACATACATAGTAGTAGACACTAGTGAATATGAGAACTACCTTTATTTAGACACCATGAACCTTTACTACTTTTAAGCATGCATGAAGCGTGAGTGTGTGTGTACATTGGTCAACATGATCACATAATGGCTATCAACAACACATTGAGGCAGCCACTCTCTTAGGAACACAATACACATTCAAGCATGGACCACACAATAGCATAGGAGACAAGTTAACTTCATATTACACTTTAAGGGATTCACATATTGGTACATTAGTAAGGGATTATTAACCATTTTAATTCATCAATGAAAGCACCTACGCTTTACCCTAACATGGATATACACATGCTTATACAATAGCCATACAACCTAAATCCCAACTAGAATAGGAAAAGTAGGCATAAGCTTCACATAGTATCATCATAAGCACATATTCATATATTCATTAATTTGCCTTCAAGGTCATGGTCAACACATATACAATAATAATAAAGTAATCACCGCCACCATAAGTGGACCAAACCACACAATGCCATACAAAGCTTCATCAACTACAATAGTATAAGGAAAATAGAAGAGATAAGCATTCTTACCAATTTCTCACCCTTTGATCATCATTGATAAATAAACCTTGTTTATCAACAGTTCATTTATACGGCAGTAACTATATGTACTTTGATCATAAAGAAACCATGTACAAGTCGCTACTAAATCATACTATAACATAATACAAGGCATCACATATATACTAGGAAGTATAGAGTCTTTGATCACTTACTTTATTAATATGCTTTTATTTGATTACCATGGTTGACATTCATAAAATACCAACAATACCAACCTAGGGCAGTAGCTAAATCCATATAAATCAAGTCTTGATCATGCTTCATCAAATCTAGAACTTAGATTTCATCATGCACATAACATCATCAATCCATAGACTAGAAGAACTTAGATCAATCCATGTAAGTCTTATTTAATTTGATCTTCAAGGATTTATAGCCACAATTCATCCATAATATCAATTTAAGGAAGTAGATACAATGATGCTTTGCATAATTGAAATCATACACAATTGCTATAATCGAAATCACTGTAACAAATAGAAATGTAGGTTATTCATACTCAAATCTTCATAAATTGGTCCTCATGGATCCTTCATCATCAATTCATATTCAATTCACTTAAATAACAATAGGTATAATCATTTCAACGTAAGAGAATCACTATTTAACCATTAACAAGCCATGATCACATTGCCCATGAAAGGGCTAAATCGATTTTAGCAATGGACATGGGTTCATCATGTAATTGGATTATAAACCACGTAACCAATAAATTAACATCAATTCATCATGATTTAACCATTAAAACCCTTTTTAGAAAGTACCCATGGCTAGATTGAAGAAGAAGAACTTTGATCATGAAACTTTGTTTCAAATGATTGAGATTAACTCTCCAAGTGAAAGGTTACATGGAGATGAAGGATCACCATACCTTTGAGTGACTGAAATCCACTAAAACTTGGTGAATCATCCATGGAAATCCAAGCTCCAAGATATTCTTGAGCTTCACCAACAATGGTGGTTTCTAGGGAGAATATTTTGGAGGGAAAGGTTTACTTCGTGTAGAGGGGATTGGGAATGGGTTGTTCACGTGTTTGATCCATTAAATACACCCAAAAATAGGTAAATAAATCAATTAGGGTCAGCTTAGGACGTGGGGTGAATTTCCCATTCACCCCTTAAGTGGGCAGTGCGCAGGCACCAGTTGCAGTCCACCATCGACGGACCCAATCGACTAGGCATTGGTCCATCGATGGGACGTTCTGTGCTCTCCGTCGATTGGGTCTTAGACTGTCAAGTGGACCATCCATTCCCAGGATAAGTGACCATTGAATCCTCCCCATCGAAGGGGCGTCGATCAACAAATGGATCGTGCATTGAGCTGTCGATTGACACTGCCAAGACAGTGTCTCGATAGCTCTTTGGTCCTTCTTGTGGGCCATTTTGCGGGGCCCTTTGGAAGTCGTACCCGGATGTTTCTAACGTAAATAAAAACCTTAACAAGTTTTAGACCTTCCACATCAGTTTCACCCAAAACAAATACACGTAACAAGTCCAAACAGGCCAGGCCCCATCAAGACATACACATGAATGTCTCAAGGCTATCTTTCGAACGTCTTGGACGTTCTTGGACGTTTGACCTACAAACATCACAAAACTCCTTATAATACCATTAAACATCATTTTAACTAATTTTAAGACTTCATAAGATCATTTCATATAGTTATAAACACGTATACACACATAGGTGACTAGTTGTCGAACGTCTTGGTCATTCCTTGACGTTTGACTTCCAAATTACCGCAAAATTTACACAATGCCTCTAAACAATATTATAATCCATTTTAGGACCTTATAACCTTAATACAAACATGTTATGCTCTATACACCCTAACTCATTTTGGGGGTCTTACAGTAAGTGTGTTGAGGAGAAGGAAATTCCTCCATGGACACAACTAAGCATGGTATGGTTGAGTATGAACCTCATGGAACTAGGATTAACTAATAAGAATATATTGTCAACCTATCTTACTCAAGTCTATGTGCGTTGAAGTATGAGTGCCTACTTGTTCTTGAGCGTTATTGAAACTACCTAAGTGTGACTTAAAGATGGTTGCAAGATGATATATTAATAAAATGAAGTGTAATGACCCTGTTATGATTAGGAGAAGGATGTTCCTCCTATGAACATAATAAGAGCCTATGTGTTTGATGCATTAAAGAGTGAGTGAATAAACATTTTGCTTGCTTGTGTTGCATTGAGTACTAAATTGTTTGAAGTTTTGTTCCTTGTAAGTATGGTGCATAAACTTCTATGTGATGATATTATGACTGTTATAAGTTGCTCTATGATTCATTGAAGTCCTTGTTGTGATTAAAGTGTTCTAAGTGTCATTCGAGGATGAATGTTCCCAAGTGGGGGATATTGTAAGACCCCCAAAATGAGTTAGGGTTTCTAGAGACTCACTTGTGACAATAAGCTTGTTAATATGTTAATTAAGTGTTTTAAATTATTCATGGATAATTTAAAGTCATTTGGAAGTCAAACGTCAGGGGATAACCAAGACGTTCGACAACTAGACACCTAAGGGGCCTTATATGTTTTTATGTGCTTATGTGTGTGTCATGAGCTTATAATGTTATTATATGATTATAAATGATGTATATAGGAAGTTTGTTGAGTTTCATGAAGTTTAGAGGTCAAACGTCCAAGAACGTCCAAGACGTCTGAAAGTTAGACCTTGAGGCATGCATGTGTGTGTCTTGATGGTGCCTAGCATGTTTGGACGTGTTGCGTGTAATTGTTTGGGGTTTAACTGATCTGGAAGGTCTTCAACATGTTAAAGTTTATATTTATGTTTGAAACGTCCGGGTACGACTTCCCAAGGGCCCTGCAAAAGGGCCCACAAGAAGGACCCAAAGATTTTCGAGACACTGCCTTGGTAGTGTCAATCGACTGAACAAAACGACGCCCCCTTTGTTGAAAAATGAACCGTTGGTGGTGAATTAATCAATAATGACTTAGCCTGGGAAAGGCTACGCCAAAGAACAGCCTAAGACCCAATTGACTAAAGCCACAGATGGTCCGTCGATTGACCTACTAGGCGTCGATAGTGGCCGTTGGTGCAGGCTGCGTAGCGACTACCTTATTTAAAGGGTGAATGGGAAATTCACCCCACGTCCTAACCTGACCCTACTTGATTTATTTGGTTATTTTTGGGTGTATATAAGAGATCAAAAACGTTATGAACCCATTCCCAATTCTTTCGACAAAATTTAGACTTTCCCTCCAAAACCAATTCTCTCTAGAAACCTCCATTGAAGGTGAAGCTCAAGAACATCTTCGAGCTTGGATTTCCATGTATTCTTCATCAAGTTTTAGAGGTTTTCTTCTTAATAAAGGTATGGTGATCCTTCATCTCCTGTTATCCTTCCATCTAGAGAGTTAATCTCAAAGTTTTCAAAAGAGATTTCATGATCAAACTTCTTGTTCTTCAATCTAGCTATGGGTTCTTTCTCAAAACATTTTCAAAGGATTAATCATGATGAATTGATGATAATGTATTGGTTTTAACGTGAATTTCAATACAATTTCATTGAGAACCCATGTCCCTTCCCAAACTGGATTTAGCCCATGCATGGGCATTGTGATCGTGGCTTATTATTAGTGGATTTGCGATTCTATTACATTGAATTGCTTATGTATACTGTTTATTATTTATATTGATGGTTAATTGTTCATGAATTATCGACGTGGATGAACATATGAAGATTTGAATAAGTCTAGCCTATGTGTCTATGTGTTCACTGTAACCTTGCCTCTATTATGCATGAATGTGGGATTCAATTGTGTAGGGATAATTGTCTACTGCCTTACTTGGATGTTATTGATGAATTCTAGATAATTGATCCATGTGGATCAAGATCTGATTAGCCTATGTTCTTCTATCTTCCACGGATTCCTAATATAGCATGCTCACTATAATCTCGACTTTGTGACAATTATGGTAAGATTTCGATTATGCGAAGATCATTGTAGCTACTGTATTAGGTTGATATTATTGAAGAATTGTGGGTATGAATATTATATGATCAAAGTAAAGAAGGATTGATATGAATTGATCTAGGTTCATCTAGCCAATAGATTGATAATGTAATGTATATGATGTGATCTCAATGCTAGGGTAGATGAAGCATGATTTCGTTGAGTAATGATCTCTTTAGCTACTGCCCTATATGTATATTGTTGATAAATTTTTATTGATGATTAATGCAAGTGAATTTGGTTAAAAATCTATATTTTTCTACTTTCTAGTATGTTGGCGATGTGTTGTACTAGTTTGTAGCTTAGTCTTGTAGTAGCTTATGCATGACTTCATATATGATTATTGTACTTTAGCTACTACCCTATAGTTGAATTGTTGATGAATTATTAGTAATGGTCAATGATGACCAAAGGCTAAAGGATTGGTAAGAATTGCTATACTTTTTTACTTCTCTACTTCTCTATAGTATTGTTGATGAACCCTTCTATGGCATTGTGTGGTATGGTCCACATATTGTGGCGGTGTTTACTTTATTTTCATTATATATGTGTTTACTATGGCCTTGAAAGTAATTGATAAATATATGAATGTGTGGTTATGATGATCACACTATGTGAAGCTTATACTTACTTTACTATTTTAGTTGTGATCTAGGTTGTATGTCTAATGTATAAGCATGTGTATAACTATGCTAGGGTAAAGTGTAGGTGCTGCCAGTGATGATTTATAATGGTTGATAATCCCTTACCTATGTACCCCTATGTGAATGTGTGAATAGCTAAGGTTAGGAGTCTTGAATGAAATGTGAAGTTAGCTTGCCTCCCATGCTAAATTGTGTTGTGTGGTCTATGCTTAGTTGTGCATTGTGGTCTTAAGAGGGTGGATGCCTCAATGTGTTGGTTGATAGCCATTATGTGATCATGTTGACCAATGTACACACACATTCACACATTATGCATGCTTACAATGTAGTAAAGGTTCATAGCGTCTAATGAAAGGTATTCTTGTATTCACTAAATGTCTACTACTATGCATGTAAGGTAAATGTATGTGAAGTATGATATGCATTCATTAACTAGGATAACTTGATAGGTGTACAAGTATAGACAAGGTCATGGGACCTTGTCTATGTAGTGAACATGTGTACCTTGATAGGATAGTTCCTAGGTTTGGTTTCTATATACATCAAAATGAATGTATGGACATGCTATGAATATGTCTTATATGCTATGATGTGAAGTATATGTTATGATGAAGTATGAATGTGCATAAGGTTTTGCTATGTTTATATGAAAGGATTTCTCATATGGTTATACCTATAGACTTATGCATTGGTATGTGAACATGCGTGACATTTATGTGTTATGTGAAACGTTTGCTCACATATAAGTATACACACACACATGTATGAATATCTAGTTAATGGAGGGGCCTTGAAAGGTGTGTTCATGTGTACACATGGCTTAAATTCTATGTGTGATCGTATATGATATTTGGCCTTTGAATATGTCTATATGAAGTATGTGAATGATATATATGCTATTGTATAAATGTTTTATGAAGATTTTTTTAAAAAGACATGAAGTATAATTTCAAGAAAATATCCTTTTTAAATGCATGTTTTTGCATGATTGCCATACATAGTGCATTTTTGTACTAACTCCATTCTTCTCTACTTTTACAGAAAGTGTAGGTTATGGATGCTTAAGGGATGTATTTAAAAGATGAGGAATTTTATATGTGATTCCCAATCTCAAGGAAAGGAATTCTTAAGTCCAAGGATTTCCTAATTATGGTTACTGTGAAGTCTTGTAATTATATAGTTATGTATTATGTTATAAGGGTCGTCTCCCTATTGTACTCTAATAATGTTGAGTCTAGGATGACAAAAAGAGACTAGAGTCTTTAAATAAGTATGATGATATCTTATATACATATGATGTAATGTTCTAGCATATGATGTGCTAAGAAAATTTTAAATTTTCCGCTAAATTTACCTATTACAATGCGAAGAATGATAACTATGGGCTTGTATAAGACCTCTGATAGGCCAAGTACGCCATGTTACTTCTAGGGGGTGGTCCCCGGATGTGACACTTGTGTTGACCCCCATATTCGGTAGTATATTTTGGCCAATCTTATATTCTTTTTCTACTCTTTTATCCCAAATTCTACCAATTTCTCAAACTCCTTCCAATCACCAATTACTTGAACAAACATAAATCATTAGATGATGAGCCTCTTTTTCTATTTAAGTGTCACGACCGGAATCTAGACTCCAGACGAGACCGGCGTTGTTGACCTCTCAAAGGTCGCAGACAAGCCTACATACGTCATTGTTACTTCATGTAGGTTAATTTTAGCGGAAAATTTAAAATTTTTGTTACTTAACATTCACATAAGACATTCTACTTAAACTCATAAATGTTCACAATCAACCATCTAATATTAAGATCATCAAATGAAAGAAATAGTTCAATACTGCATTAAGGGGTCGTTTGGTACAAAGATTGATAATGCAGGGATTAGTAATGCTGGGATTAGTAATGCAGGGATTAATTGTGCAGGGATTAGTAATACAGGGATTATTTTTATCAAGTGTTTGGTTCATTGTTTTCGACCTCATTTTATGTTTGGATTAAAACTTTATAAAAAACTTCTTTCCAATTATACCCTTAATTCTTATGCAATTGGGTTAAGGTAAATAATTGTCGGATAATATTTTTTTATGACCTTCTAACTAGCTAAGAAAAGAACAATTTTATCGTCATGTTTGCCTTTTTTTCTTAAATTATTTGAGGATAAATAATTGTCATCTTATTTAATTGATCACTTACAAATGTCAATTTTCAATTTAAAAAAAGATAAACTATCAACTTTTAAAATTGAAAAGACGGTAAACAATAGTAAAATTGAATAAATCATCTACATTTACGAATAAAATTGCAAGTTATAATTTTTGTATGTATTCAATGTTATAAATTGTTGAAAATACAAAATATTAGAAAACCGCACAAACATTTAATTATTTATTTATTTTCTTGATTTTATGTTTTATGGTTGTGCTAGTAAATTTATTTAAATAAATTAGCTTACACATTATTTAGAGAGAGTTAAATAATTTGTAAACTAATTTATTTAAATAAATTTACTTGCACAACCATAAAACATAAAATCAAGAAAATAAACAAATAATAAAATATTTTGAGGGATATTTTTGTCTTTAGTAGACTTATCCCATGGTATTATATCCCATGTATTGCTAATACCTCCAAATAGAAGGTATTAGTAATACATCATATAATACCATGTAGGAGGTATAACTAATCCATGGATTAGTTATACATAGACCCAATGTCCTACCAAACATAGTACTAAATAATACCATCTATAATACATGGACTATTTTATTTAATGCGGCCTACCAAACGACCCCTAAGTGTATACTTGCCAAAATGGCACCAATACAATGTCTGAAATAAAATGAGAAAGAAACACTAGTGGAACATGCACCACTAGCTAAAGCCTACATCTAAGCTATATAATAACATTATACATCCTCGAAAGCATGAGGGCATACCAAATCCTGATGAAAGCTCCACTTCCGGATAGCTGCAATGTCGTACTGTAAGCTCTAGCGTTCACCTGCACCTGCACCTAAAAGTAGATATTGCATGGGATTAGTACACACTTGTACTAAGTATGGGTATATGCAAGCACACACCTAGGACATGCATGAGTAAGAATAGCTCTTTCCTAACAACATGATTTATGGAAAGTCAGCGGCCTTCTCCTGCTCCTCTCTGCCCTTCAAGGCGTAGAATCTATTCCTCTTAGGAGACTCGGCTGCTGCTGTACCTTGTGGATTAGGCCTAGGATGAACATTACCTCTAGCCTGACCCCTGTTCTGTGGGCAGTCCTTAACCATGTGCCCGCTCTTACCGCAACCGAAGCAGGCATTAGTGCACTGTTTGCACTCTCCACTGTGAGCACGACCACACTTAGCACAGTCCTTTCTGGGACGCTGCATATCACCTCCATTGCCCTTATTGGGCTCGGGTCTGCCTCCTCTAGGTGTTGTACTTCTCTAAAAGTTAGAGTTCCCTGAACTCTGTTGCCCTTTTTTGAACCTGGGCTGCTCACGGACGCCAAAATTGTTAATGTTGCCTCCATTGTTAGGTACTGCTTGATCATGAGGCTTAGGCCTCCTAGCATCACGGACGCCTCTCTTCTTTCGGCTGTCCTCCACCTGCTGGTCATGCACCATCAACCTGGAGAGGTCCATGTTATCGTGGAGCATCGCATCCCGACACTCCTCCTCCAAATCTCCGGTGATTCCTGTGAGGAACCTACTAATCTCATCCCTGCTGTTAGATACAAGGGAAGTAGCATACCTGGATAGTTTAACAAACTTTAGGGAATACTCCCTTACTGTTATTGATCCCTGCTTAAGGTTGATAAACTCCTCAACCTTTGCCTCCCTCATCTTCCTTGGGAAGAATCTCTCCATGAAGCCTGTCTTAAACAGCTCCCAAGTGACCGGAACTCTGCCCAACGCTCGTCTATCCTGCCATATCTTGCACCAAGTCTGTGCAACATCTTTGAGCTGATAGGAAGCTATCTCAGCCAGCTCAGTATTTGTGGCCCCTATGGCTACCAAAATCTTGCGTACCTCATCCATGAACTCCTGGGGATCCTCTGAAGTCTTGGACCCTGTGAAAATAGGAGGATTCATCCTCGTGAAGTCTCGTAGCCTGTCAGCCATGCTACGTATCGGTAGGTTCTCCATCTGAACATTGTACTGGTTGACCTGGGCAGTCATGGCTTGGGCCTGCATAGTGATGGCTTGTGCCATCTGGGCCAGAGATGTCCGCACCTCGCATCAGTCAACCCAGCTGGATTAACCGGCATAGCCACTCCTTCAGCTGGAGCCTGGGGTGGAACCTCATTGCCCCCAGCAGCTGCTCCTCCTCTCCTCTGACCAACGTTCCTCCTAGTATTCATTCTCTAAAAACAATAAGAATTGATGTTAGACACGCTCATAACACCAAGAAATCAGACATTAGGAAAAGCACGATAAGATCAGAAGAAGGGAAATTTTCCTATGCATCATGCAGTCTCTAATTCAGGATAGCGGTGCACTTTACTACTATGACTTAGAAACTACTCAATGTGGTTGATGTGAACTTATTATCCTCGGAATTTAACCTAGTGCTATGATACCAACATTGTCACGACAGGAATCTAGACCCCAAACGAGACCGGCGTCGTTGACCTATTAGAGTTCGCAGACAAGCCTACATACGTCATTGTTACTTCATCTAGGTTAGTTTTAGTGGAAAATTTGAACTTTTTGTTACTTAACATTCACATAAGACATTCTACTTAAACGCATAAATGTTCACAATCAACCATGTAATATTAAGATCATCAAATGAAAGAAATAGTTCAATACTGCATTAAGTGAATACTTGCCAAAATGGCACCAATACAATGTCAAAAATAAAATGAGAAAGAAACACTAGTGGAACATTCTCCACTAGCTTAAGCCTACATCTAAGCTAGATAATAACAGTAGCCATCCTCGAAAGCATGAGGGCCTACCAAATCCGGATGAAAGCTCCACGTCCATATAGCTGCAACGTCGTACTTTAAGCTCTAACGTCCACCTGTGCCTGCACCTAAAAGTAGATATTGCATGGGATTAGTACACACTTGTACTAAGTATGGGTATATGCAAGCACACACCAAGGACATGCATGAGTAAGAATAGCTCTTTCCTAACAACATGATTTATGGAAAGTCAAGTCAGTGGACTTGCCAAATTTGGATTAGGAAAGTCAGTGGACTTGCCAAATTTAGATTAGGAAAGTCAGTGGACTTGCCAAATTTGGATTAGGAAAGTCATGCCATGAGAGTAACATGCATCATCATACTTATCATTTTCCAAGCAGTACATATCATATTACGTAATTCACATCATTCTTTCATATGTCATGAGACATTGGAATGATGGACTTGACATTAGGACTTCCCAAAATGAGGGCTCAACATATGGGACCTCAACTAGGGAGCCTTCTTTAGCAAACACAGAGTCTGCTTCATTCATTCATACGTACTTCATTTTCATTCATTCATATACTAGTGCAATCACTAGTACAACCTAGGATGTAGTTTAAGACTCTCATCGGGTTTTCTGTGCAATGACCAAGAATAACCTAGTGTCATTACATGAGTCTATCTCACCTCTTGATTATCCTATTCTAACACCTTTGGTATCGTTCATTTCATCATGTGCATCATTTGAGGCTGGCCTCATTCTTTCTTTGGGAACTTTAACCTTAACCGACATAGATCATGTGAGCATAATGAAATCCAGTGTGTCATCCCCACACCGAAAAGAGGTGGAATCACCAGCCAAGGTGAACCAAAACATGCTAGCGTATATAGGGAATTGAACCCTGCTAGATCCCTATATTGGCAGTATAGGTTCAAAGACTAGGAGATATAAGGAGACCCATACCCGGCATGCCGGACAGTCTCATCTCATGGGAGTTACGTGAACCTCCTACCTTCCTGAAAGAAGGCATCACTGCTCATAGCTAGCCTATCGGTGCTCAGTATAAAGTTCCATTACATTCAACTAATACATCATGGAAGCCGGCTTCTAGCATGAGGACATCATAGCTCATTTGATGATTTCTCATCTCATCATTAGTATTAAGTATGCATTAACTTCAATACTTTCATTAGAGTGTTCATAGAGACTGGTCTCTTCATTAACTTTATACTCTCATAGGTGAGTACGTTTTGGTAACATTTGCTTAGGATCATTTGAGATTGCTCTTATCTTTCACATTAGACTCTTATCATGTTGTCACCACATTCATTAACTTTAACCCATTTGCTTTTCATAATTACTCACCCCTTTTTCGTGAATGTTCATTTCATCATATGCCAATGCACTTGGCCATTTAGTGTGTTTCACACTCTTAATTAACCCTTCGAGGGTTACATCCTTTCATTACATACATCCTAGGTTTTCTTGCTTTTAAACGTATGCTAGACTTATGGGTCTATACATACAAGCCATGAGGCTTTTTTAATAGTTCGTTTAAGTGATTCGTATCTTCCTAAGATTTTGTGATACAAGACTTATGCATCTTGTATGTAAGCCAAGATCATCGATTTCGATCTATGTAAGCAGCATTATTTTGAACATTTATTCACATATGACTTATGTATCAATACGGAAATTGGGCAAGGGTACCCGATTTCGAATCCCTTGGACAGCACTTACATTTTTATTTATTTTAGTTTTATCCACTCGGCTTGGGGACCCAAGATCGATCTCCAACGCCTTCTCTTCATTTTCCCTTAATTTATTTATTTTTTGTTAGTTTGGGACCAAGAGAATGTGGGATCGAACCCCCACAACCTCATTTTCTTTTATTCTCTTTTTCCTTAAACCATTTTTGTTTGACCGAGAGGGTGTGGGATCGAACCCCCACAACCCCACTTTATTTTTATTCTTAATTTCCTTTATTCAACCGAGAGGTCATGGGTTTGATTCCCACATGCCTCAACTTTTATTTTTCTTTTAATTCTCCCTTAAGTCTGACCGAGAGGTTGTGGGTTAGAACCCCACACCTCTCATTTTTTTATTTTTTCATTATCTTTTTCATGTTGTGGTCAAGGCACACGGGTTTGAATCCCACATGCCACATTCTTTTTCTATCACTTTATTTCTAAGATGTTTAACATGGTGAGGTACGGGTTCGATTCTCAGTGACCTCACTTATTTTTAATTCATTTTACATAGCATGATACACCACTTAGCTTGGCCGAAACTCATCAACAAGATGCTGGAAATTATGTACGTTTTTCAGCTCCTTTTCATCAACGTTTACACGTTAGTTCTTAGGGTAATTCATGGATCATTTAGTACATCTTTAGGTGCATTTTTCGTGGATTCATTTAGCTAATAGTTTCCATTCAAATCAGCCACATTATACTTCATATGAACATCACGATTTATACAAGTTTGTGCACGTAAGAATACAACCATAACATGTCATTTTCGAACTTCAAACCAAGAGTATATGTCACGGCTACACATTGCACACACATAAACACATAGTTTCGGACAGCATGCTTAATATTCACATAACTCCAAACATATATACATGAACGTAATCATCACGAAAACACATTACATCCCTAATTTCTACCAGCAAACATACCCAACCTACAAATCGATGGGAGCTAGTGACAGGGACATGCAACGGGGAATAACCCTAATTTTCGGAATAGATTTATCTTAGTCCTAAGGGTCTCTTGGGAAAGGGACCAAGAGTAAGAATACAAATACCATATTTTGATGTTCAAACCATGAAATTGCTGCCCAAAGACCCTCTCCAAAATCACGTCCAAGTCCGAAAGCTTCAACACCAACTCGACGGAAAAACCCCTCCCTTTTGCCTAACGTTTTTGGTTATGTTTTGTATATGTTTTTAACGTGAAAGTTCTTCAAGTGTGAAGAACTTTTGGTTGCTAATCAATTCTTGTGTTTAGGCAGAGAGAATGTGAAAAGAAAAGAGAGTTATATTGACGTGATAGAGAGAGAGTTAAACGTGAAAAAGAGTTAAAAGAGGTGAAGTTGTTTAGACTTAGTCAACTAGGACTCTTTCAAATTTTTAAAAAATCTGATTTCCCTTTTATTTTAAATCAGCCATTAATTATTAATTTATTAAATTAATCTACCAATTTAAATAAAACAAATTAAATCATTGCTCCCACTTAGGTTCGAACCCGGGTGGAGCAAGATTTTGTTAAAAGGAAAAATTTTGGCCCTCTCTACCCAAAATGCCCCTCCACTTTATTAATTAAATAATTAATTACATATTTAGGGTAATTACGATACTACCCTTAGCAAGGAAAAAGACCATTTTACCCCTAGACCCTCCAAACTTAAGATTTCCCCTTTTTAAGTCCGGTAAAGACTCATCCGAGTAAATATTCATATTCGGGAGCCCTACATGGCTGGACCCAACCTTTCCTAGCTCAACTAACTCCCCAAGGTAGTTGGCTTGGATGTTGGGCTGGTTCTACGCGCATCAATCCGTGTGAATCCGGTCTAATCGTAGGCATTCTAGACACACTAAACATTACTTAGCATATTCATTTTTAGGGTTGTTACATTATCCCCTCGTTAGGAACATTCGTCCCCGAATGACACTACTAACTATCTAGCACAATACCAGTCATAACATAACATAATCACTATGCACAGTCAAGCAATAGCAACAAGGAATGGAGAGATAAGGAAACTTCAACTTAAGATTAGGAAGTCTAACCTCAAGAGCTGAAAAGATGAGGGTAGCGGGATCTCATATCGGCCTCGACCTCCCACGTAGCACCCTCAATAAGATGATTCCTCCACAATACCTTCATTGTGGCAATATCGTTGTTTCTCAGCCGCTTGACCTGTCTGTCTAAGATCTCAACAGGTACCTCCTCATAGGACAAGTATTCATCAACCCCCAAACCTTCCACAGGTATAATCGATGCTAGATCACCTAGGCACTTCTTTAACATGGATACATGAAAGACTGGATGGACAGAAGTTAGCTCCACAGGCAATGTCAACTCATAGGCCACCTCACCCACACGCTGTAGGATCTCATATGGCCCAACATACCTCGGACTCAACTTCCCCTTCCTGCTAAACCTCATCACCCCCTTCATAGGTGATATCTTCAAATAGACCTGGTCACCAACATCAAAGTCTAAGGGCCGTTTTCTGTTGTCTGCATAAGATTTCTGTCGACTGTAAGCAGTAGACAACCTGTCCCTAATCACCCTGGCCTTCTCTAAGGCCTCATGAATGATCTCTGGACCCAAAATGGATGACTCTCCAACCTCGAACCACCCAATTGGAGACCTACACCTCCTACCATACAGTGCCTCAAACGGTGTCATCCCAATACTGGAGTGATAGCTGTTATTATACAAGAACTCTATCAAAGGCAGATGGTCATCCCAACTACCTCTAAAGTCAATCACACACTCTCTCAACATTTCCTCCAATGTCTGAATGGTGCGCTCTGCCTGCCCATCAGTCTGAGGATGAAAGGCAGTACTAAGCTTTACCTGCGTGCCTAAGCTCTTCTGGAAGGATCTCCAGAAATGTGAAGTGAACTGAGCTCCTCTATCTGAAATGATAGACAAAGGAATCCCATGCCATCTCACAATCTCATCAATGTAGAGTCTCGCATAATCCTCGACTCTGTAAGTAGACTTCACAGGGATAAAGTGGGCAGACTTAGTCATCCTGTCCACAATAACCCATATGGAGTAATATTGTCTCCTAGTCCTCGGAATACCAACCACGAAGTCCATATTAATGGCCTCCCATTTCCAAGTCGGAACCTCAATAATATGAGTAAGACCGCCAGGCTTAAGATGTTCTATCTTAACCTGCTGACAATTAGGACACTTGGCCACATATTCTGCAATGTCCTTCTTCATGCCATCCCACCAATAGATCTGCTTAAGATCATGACACATCTTGGTGGAACCTGGATGTATGGAATATCTGGAACCATGGGCCTCTGCAACAATCCTGGTCCGCAAATCATCCACATCTGGTACACACAGCTTGTCCTGGTACCTAAGTACGCCATCACCTCCCAAAGCAAAAGACTCATTCATTTTTATCAACATTGAGTCCTTCAGCTCCATCAACACAGGATCGAGATACTGACCCTGCTTGACTTCAACTACCAAGGATGATTCAGAACTAGGATGAACTAAAACACCCCCACTAGTAGAGTCAACCAACCGCACACCTAGTCTGGTCAGTCTGTGTACATCTTTCATCAACTCCTTTATCTCATCCTCAACGTGGGCTGTACTTACCATGCTCATCCTGCTCAAAGCATTAGCTACAACATTAGCCTTACCTGGATGGTAGTGGACATTCATATCATAGTCCTTCAACAGCTCCAACCATCTCCGCTGATGTAGATTCAACTCCCTCTGCGTGAACACGTACTGGAGACTCTTGTGGTCTGTGAACACATCCACATGCACTCCATACAAGTAATGCCTCCACAGCTTCAGTGCAAACACCACAGCTGCCAACTCCAGGTCATGAGTGGGATAATTCTTCTCATAAACCTTGAGTTGTCTGGACGCATAAGCTATCACCTTACCACCCTGCATAAGAACACAACCCAAACCAACCCTAGATGTATCACAATAAACAGTGTAATTCTCACCACACTTAGGCAAAGTAAGCACCGGGGCTGAAGTGAGTCTGTCTTTGATCTCCTGCAAACTCTTCTCACAAGTCTCTGTCCATTCGAACTTGTCCTTCTTCTTAGTCAAAGCTCTCAGTGGGGAAGCAATGGAAGAAAAGCCCTCTACGAACCTGCGGTAGTAACCAGCCAATCCCAGAAAGCTACGGATATCGATGGGAGTAAGAGGTTTTGGCCAGTTCTTCACAGCCTCAGTCTTCCTGGGGTCCATCTCCACACCCTTATCGAACACAACATGACCCAGGAAGGTCACTGATCTAAGCCAGAATTCACACTTGCTGAATTTGGCATACACCTGATGTTGTCTAAGTACCTGCAAGGTTAGTCTCAAATGTTGTTCATGCTCTTCCTTGGTCCTAGAGTAGATGAGGATGTCATCAATGAATACTATGACGAAAGAATCAAGGTATTCATGGAAGACTCGGTTCATGAGGTCTATAAATGCAGCTGGTGCATTAGTGAGACCAAATGACATGACTAAGAACTCATAATGACCATAACGGGTACGAAAGGCTGTCTTTGGGATATCTCCATCCCTAACCCTAACCTGATGATACCCTGAACGAAGATCAATCTTAGATAAGAAACTAGACCCTTGGAGCTGATCGAACAAGTCATCTATTCTGGGAAGTGGATACTTATTTTTTATAGTGACTTTGTTCAGCTGCCGATAATCGATACACATTCTAAGGGTTCCATCCTTCTTTTTCACAAACAACACTGGAGCGCCCCAAGGGGATATGCTCGGCTGAATGAAACCCTTATCAGTGAGATCTTTTAACGGCAGCTTCAACTCTTTGAGTTCAGCTGGAGCCATTCTGTAAGGAGGAATTGAAATTGGTTTAGTATTGGGTTCTAAGTCGATACCAAAGTCAATCTCTCGAGGGGGAGGAACTCCAGGCAAATCATCCGAAAATACATCTTGGAACTCATTCACTACATGCACTGAGTCTATGGAAGGAATGTCATGATCTAAATAATTAACATTCACAAGGTGACACAATAACCCCTTGGACATCATTTTATTGGCCTTAAGGTTTGAAATCAAGGGATTAGGACGACTCGAGTTGTACCCCTCCCAGACCAGCTCTTCTTCATTAGGGAAATGAAATCTTACAACCCTACTATGACAATCCATACAAGCATAACAACTATGAAGCCAGTCCATGCCAAGAATGATGTCAAAATTGTTCATAGGTAACTCAACCAAGTTTGCACACATAGTCCTACCACATACAACTATTGGGCAATCCTTGTACACTCTATCAGCTCTTACATTTTCTCCTAAGGGTGTACTAACCACTATAGGATCATGCAAAACTTCAGGCAATATCTCAAAAGTGAGAGCAAGCAAAGGAGTTACAAAGGAAAGCGTAGACCCTGGATCAAGTAAAGCACAAACAGAAGTTGAGAATACTTGCAGCATACCTGTGACCGCATCAGCGGACTTCTCCTGCTCCTCCCTGCCCTTCAGGGCGTAGAATTTGTTCCTCTTAGGAGACTCGGCTGCTGCTGCACCTTGTAGATTAGGCCTAGGCTAAGCATTACCTCTAGCCTGACCCCTGTTCTATGGGCAGTCCTTAACCATGTGCCCGCTCTTACCGCAACCGAAGCAGGCATTAGTGCCCTGTCTGCACTCTCCACAGTGAGCACAGCCGCACTTAGCACAATCCTTTCTGGGACGCTGCATATCACCTCCATTGCCCTTCTTGAGCTCGGGTGTGCCTCCTCTATGTGTTGTACTCCTCTGAAAGTTAGAGTTCCCTGAACTCTGTTGCCCCTTTTTGAACCTGGGCTGCTCATGGACGCCAAAATTGTTCATGTTGCCTCCATTGTTAGGACCTGCCTGATCATGAGGCTTAGGCCTCCTAGCATCACGGACGCCCCTAATCTTCCGGCTGTCCTCCACCTGCTGGACATGCACCATCAACCTGGAAAGGTCCATGTTATCGTGGAGCATCGCAGCCCGACACTCCTCCTCCAGATATCCGGTGATTCCTGTGAGGAACCTACTCATCTCATTCCTGCTGTTAGATACAAGGGAAGTAGCATACCTGGATAGTTTAACAAACTTCAGGGAATACTCCTTGACCGTCATTGATCCCTGCTTAAGGGTGATAAACTCCTCAACCTTGGCTACCCTCATCTCCCTAGGGAAGAATCTCTCCATGAAGCCTGTCTTAAATAGCTCCCAAGTGACCTGAACTTCGCCCAACGCTCGGCTATCCTGCCACATCTTGCACCAAGTCTGTGCATCATCCTTGAGCTGATAGGAAGCCAGCTCAGCCTTCTCAGTATCTGTGGCCCCCATGGCCACCAAAATCTTGTGTACCTCATCCATGAACTCCTGGGGATCCTCTGAAGTCTTGGACCCTGTGAAAATAGGAGGATTCATCCTCGTGAAGTCTCGTAGCCTGTCAGCCATGCTATGTACCGGTGGGTTCTCCCTCTGAACATTCTGCCGGTTGACCTGGGCAGTCATGGCCTAGGCCAGCATAGTAATGGCTTGTGCCATCTGGGCCAGAGATGTCCGCACCTCCGCATTAGTCAACCCAGCTGGGTTAACCGGCATAGCCACTCCTTCAGCTGGAGCTTGGGGTGGAACCTGATTGCCCCCAGCAGCTGCTCCTACTCTCTTCTGACCAACGTTCCTCCTAGTATTCATTCTCTGAAAACAATAAGAATTGATGTTAGACACGCTCATAACACCAAGAAATCAGACATTAGGAAAAGCACGATAAGATTAGAAGAAGGGAAATTTTCCTACGAATCATGCAGTCTCTAATTCAGGATAGTGGTGCACTTCACTACCATGACTTAGAAACTACTCAATGTGGTTGATGTGAACTTATTATCCTCAGAATTTAACCTAGTGCTATGACACCAACTTTGTCACGACCGGAATCTAGACCCCAGACGAGACCGGCGTCGTTGACCTCTCAGAGGCCGCAGACAAGCCTACATACGTCATCGTTATTTCATCTACGTTAATTTAAGCGGAAAATTTGAACTTTTTGTTACTTAACATTCACATAAGACATTCTACTTAAACTCATAAATGTTCACAATCAACCATCTAATATTAAGATCATCAAATGAAAGAAATAGTTCAATATTGCATTAAGTGTATACTTGGCAAAATGGCACCAATACAATGACATTAATAAAATGAGAAAGAAACACTAGTGGAACATGCTCCACTAGCTAAAGCCTACATCTAAGCTATATAATAACAGTATACATCCTCGAAAGCATGAGGGCCTACCAAATCCGGATGAAAGATCCACGTCCAGATAGCTGTAACGTCGTACTGTAAGCTCTAACGTCCACCTGTGCCTGCACCTAAAAGTAGATATTGTATGGGATTAGTACACACTTGTACTAAGTATGGGTATATCCAAGCACACACCAAGGACATGCATGAGTAAGAATAGCTCTTTCCTAACAACATGATTTATGGAAAGTCAAGTCAGTGGACTTGCCAAATTTGGATTTGGAAAGTCAGTGGACTTGCCAAATTTGGATTAGGAAAGTCAGTGAACTTGCCAAATTTGTATTAGGAAAGTCATGCCATGAGAATAACATGCATCATCATACTTATCATTTTTCAAGCAGCACATAACATATTGTACATATCATATTATGTAGTTCACATCATTCTTTCATATGCCATGAGACCTTGGAATCATGGACTTGACATTAGGACTTCCCAAAATGAGGGCTCAACATATGGGACCTCAAATAGGGAGCCTTCTTTAGCAAACACAGAGTCTGTTTCATTCGTTCATACGTACTTTATTTTCATTCGTTCGTAAGCTAGTGTAAACACCAGCCATACATAGGATGTAGTTTAAGACTTTCATCGGGTTTGCTGTGCAATAACCAAGAATAACCTAGTGTCATTACTTGAGTCTAGCTCACCTCTTGATTATCCTATCCTAACACCTTTGGTATCGTTCATTTCATTATGTGCATCATTTGAGGCTGACCTCATTCTTTCTTTGGGAACTTTAACCATAACCGACATAGATCATGTGAGCATCATGAAATCCAGTGTGTCATCCCCACATCGAAAAGAGGTGGAATCACCGGCCAAGGTGAACCAAAACATGCTAGCGTATATAGGGAATTGAACCCTGCTAGATCCCTATATTGGCAGTATAGGTTCAAAGACTAGGAGATATAAGGAGACCCATACCCGGCATGCCGGACAGTCTCATCTCATGAGAGTTACGTGAACCTCCTCCCTTCCCGAAAGAAGGCATCACTGCTCATAGTTAGCCTATCGGTGCTCAGTATAAAGTTCCATTACATTCAACTAATACATCATGGAAGCCGGCTTCTAGCATGAGGACATCATAGCTCATTAGATGATTTCTCATCTCATCATTAGTATTAAGTATGCATTAACATCAATACTTTCATTAGAGTGTTCATAGAGACTGGTCTCTTCATTAACTTTACACTCTCATAGGTGAGTACGTTTTGGTAACATTTACTTAGGATCATTTGAGATTGCTCTCATCTTTCACATTAGCCTCTTATCATGTTGTCACCACATTCATTAACTTTAACCCATTTGCTTTTCATAATTACTCACCCCTTTTTCGTGAATGTTCATTTCATCATATGCCAATGCACTTGGCCATTTTGTGTGTTTTACACTCTTACTTAACCCTTCTAGGGTTACTTCCTTTCATTACATACATCCTAGGTTCACTTGCTTTTAAACGTATGCTAGACTTATGGGTCTATACATACAAGCCATGAGGCTTCGTTACTAGTTTGTTTAAGTGATTCGAATCTTCCTAAGATTTTATGATACAAGACTTATGCATCTTGTATGTATGCCAAGATCATCGATTTCAATCTATGTAAGCAGCATTATTTTGAACATTTATTCACATATGACTTATGTATCAATACGGAAATTGGGCAAGGGAACCCGATTTCGAATCCCTTGGACAACACTTCATTTTTATTTATTTTAGTTTGATCCACTCGGCTTGGGGACCCAAGATCGAGCCCCAACGCCTTCTCTTCATTTTCCCTTAATTTCTTTATTTTTTGTTAGTTTGGAACCAAGAGGATGTGGGATCGAACCCCCACAACCTCATTTTCTTTTATTCTCTTTTTCCTTAAACCATTTTCGTTTGACCGAGAGGGTGTGGGATCGAACCCCCATAGCCCCACTTTATTTTTCTTCTTAATTTCCTTTATTCAACCGAGAGGTCGTGGGTTCGATTACCACATGCCTCAACTTTTATTTTTCTTTTAATTCTCCCTTAAGTCTGACCGAGAGGTTGTGGGTTCGAACCCCACACCTCTCATTTTTTTATTTTTTTATTATCTTTTTCATGTTTTGGTCAAGGCACACGGGTTCGAATCCCACATGCCACATTCTTTTTCTATCACTTTATTTCTAAGATTTTTAACATGGTGAGGTCACGGGTTCGATTCTCAATGACCTCACTTATTTTTAATTCATTTTACATAGCATAATACACCACTTAGCCTGGCCAAAACTCATCAACAAGATGCTGGAAATTATGTACGTTTTTCAGCTCCTTTTCATCAACGTTTACACGTTAGTTCTTAGGGTAATTCATGGATCATTTAGTACATCTTTAGGTGCATTTTCGTGGATTCATTTAGCTAATAGTTTCCATTAAAATTAGCCACGTTATACTTCATATGAACATCACGATTTATACAAGTTTGTGCACGTAACAATACAACCATAACATGTCATTTTGAACTTCAAACCAAGAGTATATGTCACGGATACACATTGCACACACATAAACACATAGTTTCGTACAACATGCTTAATATTCACATAACTCCAAACATACATACATGAACTTAATCATCACGAAAACACATTACATCCCTAATTTCTACCAGCAAACATACCCAACCTACAAATCGATGGGAGCTAGTGACAGGGACATGCAACGGGGAACAACCCTAGTTTTGGAATAGATTCATGTGAGTCCTAAGGGTCTCTTGGGAAAGGGACCAAGAGTAAGAAAACCAATACCTTATTTTGACGTTCAATCCTTGAACTTGATGCCCAAAGACCCTCTCCAAAATCACGTCCAACTCTGAAAGCTTCAACACCAACTCGATAGAAAAGCCCCTCCCTTTTGCCTAACGTTTTTGGTTATGTTTTGTATATGTTTTTAACGTGAAAGTTCTTCAAGTGTGAAGAACTTTTGGTTGCTAATCAGTTCTTGTGTTTAGGCAGAGAGAACGTGAAAAGAAAAGAGATTTATATTGACGTGAGAGAGAGAGAGAGTTAAACGTGAAAGAGAGTTAAAAGAGGTGAAGAAGTTTAGACTTAGTCAACTAGGACTCTTTCAAATTTTCAAAAAATATGATTTCCCTTTTATTTTAAATCAGCCATTAATTATTAATTTATTAAATTAATCTACCAATTTAAATAAAACAAATTAAATCATTGCTCCCACTTAGGTTCGAACCCGGGTGGAGCAAGATTTTGTTAAAAGGGCAAATTTCGGCCCTCTCTACCCAAAATGCCCTTCCACCTTATTAATTAAATATTTAATTACATATTTAGGGTAATTACGATACTACCCTTAGCCTAGAAAAAGACCATTTTACCCCTAGACCCTCCAAACTTAAGATTTCCCCTTTTTAAGTCCGGTAAAGACTCATCCGAGTAAATATTTATATTCGGGAGCCCTACCTGGCTGGACCCAACCTTTCCTAGATCAACTAACTCCCCAAGTTAGTTGGCTTGGATGGTAGAAGGGTTCAGAGGTCTGGTTCTACGCGCATCAATCCGTGTGAACCCCGTCTAATCGTAGGCATTCTAGACACACTAAACATTACTTAGCATATTCATTTTTAGGGTTGTTACATTAAGTGCACGTAAATCATATTAAAAAGATAGAAGTGAGTCAAAATCCACGACTCATTAACACCCCCAAATAAAAAAATAAGCTTCTCCTCAAGCAAAACAAAATCAAAACCACAAGACACAATCAATTTAAGCACAACATATCCTTCTTCAACTAAGAATAATGATCGTGACTTTAGTTGGTACTAACAATTAGCGATCGAGCAAGTGATTTTCTTTATAACAAACTCCCTCTATTTCAAGAACATTTAAAATAACAAAATGAAATTTAAGAATGATCAAGTGACAACACTAACTCTCAAGAAGTGATACAAAACCACTAGTTAATCAAATAACCTCCCTTGACTCAATTAAAGAATTTTATCAACTTCACTAATCAATCTTAATTTGCATGCCTTCACAAGAAATATAATGAACCACAAATGCAAACAAAAGTATTAACAAGATAAGGGACAAAAACACAAACACTCACACTCTAAAAGAACATCTCATGCACATGTATCACATCATAGGCTTGCCTTATTTTCAATAATACTGGCTAAAAATTATTTAGTCAGAAATCACGAAAGACTTTAATAAGCTTGTAACGTAGGCTTAGAGAAGGTTATGATAGCATTTGGTTAAAAGTGACTACACCCTCCTACAACACTACACACAATAGTTTTTTATTTTTCAACTTCACCAATTTTCATCATTTTGAAACCCAATGCTCACTTTCTCTCATTTATTCTCGTTCTTTCTTTCCTTTTGAAGACTTATCTTTCTTTATATTTGTTTCCTCCAATAATTGATACATTTTTATCTCTCAAAATCAATCCCTCGTGTGATAAACATCTCCTTTTTGGGTTTTAAATACCCATGTGAGTTAAGTTTAATTCTAAACCATATTCCTCGTGCGATTCCCCCCCCCCCCCCAACCTACAAGTTTGTTTCTTTACTTGATAACAATCACTTATACTTCTTTAGGGAGGTTTAATTTGAGCGTATCAATGCTCATTACATTCAAAGTAATGACACATACTTTGCGGCACATCATTTCATTATGTAGATTCATACGCTCAAAATCCTGATCACGCTTAGTTCGATTTCTAGCCTATACCCAACAACTTCAGTAATGAGTCCTCATAGGTCAATGAAGTTTCTTTATGCTTGGTTTAGCTAGTTGACTTCCAGTCTTTCAGTGTTTTTTTGAGCTAGCTGGGGACTTGTCTCAGCAGCTCATTAGTAGTAGATCCTTTCAGACATAGAGTGAGTATTCAGTGTTCTAATGTTGTTCCTTATTTGAACTCACCTTTCTTATCATAGGATAGCTCGTTAAACCTTGCATGCATAAAATACCTTTCACCGTCCTTGATCTTTTAATAATAGCTTTTAAGGCCCACATTCATTCACTTCAACCTAGATATGGCTCAAATACTAATGGAAATAGGTTTGAAATCGTGACCTATAATTATTGATGGAATAACCATCTACCATAATAATTAAGACCTAATTTAGAAAAAAGTCCGAAAAGCGTTGAGGGAAAATCTAGATGTCATTCATGTCATGTCCCAAAGCTTCATAGAACATATAGACAATCTCATATATAAGGTTTTCTTGATTCATAAGCATACTTTCATGATCATGCATTCATTTAAATTATTCTTAAAGTTCATTAGTTTCAAAGTCAATGAATCTTCAAATTCATTTACATCGATTTCATAAAGAGAAGACATGCATAATTCTCATAAATTCAACTTTCATAGTTCAAGATCCACATTATATCAACATACTTTGAAAACATATTTTAGGATGGATTCATTGGAAAACAACTTAAAAACATGCAATTACTCAATTCATGCATAAAAGTTCATAAATCAAGCAAATAAATCAACACTAAAAGGAACCCATGACATTGATGAAAACCCTAACTTCAATTGGAAAATTCTAACTTGGTAAATTGGATATTTTGGGAACACTATGTAAGAAAGGGATCCATGGATGAAAACTATCATACCATGATAGAAAAAGATTGGAAGCAATGGAGGTTTAGGAAGCTTGATCTTGAAAGCGTAGTTTTCTTCTTAAACTTCTAGAGAGAGAAATATTTGAAGAGAAATGAACAGATCTTCTTTTAAGAATTTTTAAGAGAATGAATTGTTTTTTTTGTGATTTGGTGGTTAAAAATCATTATAGAGGCTTCTATTAGAGATTAAAACGACATAGTTTTGAGTCACCACAAAAAAAACACTATTTAGTGACCCACTAAATTCGTCGCTAATCTACATAAATTTGTCGCTAAACTCATTTAGCGAATGATTGGTGTCGAAATATGGTTTGTTACTATTTTTATTGTTGCTAACTTCTTAGCGATGAAAATAATTAATTTTGTCGCTGGGGTAGCTACGTCTTAGCGACATACTATATTTGTTCCTAGTTACGTAGCGACAAATTATTCGTTACTATTTTTATACTGGTGTTGCTATTTTAATAATTCCATTTAGTTATTTCAATGACTTCACGACAAAAAAATTTTTCGCTATTCCATCGCAATATGTTTTTCTTAATTACTTCGCCACAAAACATTTTGTCCCTAATATGTCGCCATAATTTTCTCTATAACAACAATTTAGATCGTCACTAATTTGTAGCAAGAATGTTTTCTATAACTACAATTTATTTAGTCGCTAAATTTGTCGCTAACTATTTCTTTTAAATATTTGTATTTATTTCTTTTTAATATATCAGTGTAAAACATAATAAATGCAAATTAGTAAATACCCTTGAAATAACCACCATTCATATAAAATAATAATCATAGAATACTCAAAATGTATAGATAGAAAAGCCCCAACAACATATATATCCAAAACATCCATAACCAATATTTATAAGTAATTCTTAAATTCAAAAGAACCCACATCATTGAAGTATTATGGATACACAATTTGTACTTTCAAAAATAGTTGAAATAAAAAATAATGCAAGTTGGGTCAAGGGAA
Organism: Solanum sitiens; assembly: GCA_016801875.1. Taxonomy (NCBI): domain Eukaryota; kingdom Viridiplantae; phylum Streptophyta; class Magnoliopsida; order Solanales; family Solanaceae; genus Solanum; species Solanum sitiens. Next base: position 203,057 of record JABWTJ010000629.1, read on the forward strand.
ACGATCATCATATGATAATAAAGGATCCTCTTCCTCAACATTAGTAGTAGTAGGAAATAATGGATTATTGGTAGGTGGTGAAGGATTCAATTCATGTACTCGGCCAAGAACTACCAGAAGAAAGTGATCAGTAAGTGCAGTAATCCAATAATCCCTAACTTAAAAACTAATGAATGCAATCTACTAGGGAACTAAAAGACCGTCGTTTGGACAGCCAACCATCGACTGCGGCCGTTGTTCATGGTCTACCCGAAAGGACTTCACTAAAAAAAGCATAAATTTTTACTCAGATCTTGCATTTTAGTAAACTCCGTGGTGTTGGAAAGAGGATTCAGTCATCTTTAGGTTGATAGGTCATAGGCAACCTAATTCATTTTATACTAAAATATATGACTATTTGAAGCTTACCTAAAAGACCTTTCTTTCCAAATAACTATCGTTGTGAATGACGGTGGCGAACCACAGTATGTGGCTCAACCTACGGACCATCCTGTTCGTCTGTCATTGACTTCAGGGACTCAATTACTGGGCCATTAATTATGGACCCCTTCATACATGTCATGGTTCAATCTATGGACCGTAGGTCATGGTCGTCGTTCTCGACTTCTAAATCTGAAATCTTTCTAGGTCTAGGACTCACCAATGAGACCTATCAAAGGTTCGTGCATTGAAAAATAGACCATCTTGGTAAACCACTGAACAAGTTGGAACTTAACATTTTATAAAAAATTAACTCAGTAACCACGACCACCACTGATTTCACATATTAGGACACTTTATCCAATTTTAAGTGTCAACGATCCTTAGTCAGTAATATAACTTAACTAAATGAGTTGGGGTCGAATTCCACAAGGAGTGGTACGCGTTTAAGATTCAATAGTAAAGTACAAAAATGTTAAAGTCTGCCATATGAATAGAGATTTACGAGTTAGAGCATAAATCAAATTAAAGGGTTGAAACAAGTGTCAAATAAGGGATTTTGTCTTAATTATCAGTTACAGCGACAACAAATAACACAGTAACAATCGTGAGATGGGTTCTTAGAATGTGATGGATTATAGGCTAAGGTAGACAAGTAGGTAATTGCAACTATTAGTAAATATCTGTAAATTAGCGAATAAGCTAGACTTTAGAGGGGATAAACTTTGTTTCAAAAAATTTAGAACAGATAATGTTGGTCTATCTCGAACACCAACAAGTGTGCGGATAAGAAAAACCTATGTATTAGTCCATTCACTCACTCGAGCTGAATGTGTCGAAAAAGGTTTAGGATTCACTCTATCGAGCTGAACCCACAACAACCCAATACCCACAGACCATCAATTCAGTAATCTTGATTTCTAAAACCTCTTTATCGAGCAAGGCAAAAATGCAAAGGTAGAACTGTATTTGCAACTACAAATCTTTAAATTGAACAACAATTACTGATTGAATCACTTTTAAAAAACATTTAAACTAACAATTAGAAATACCCACATGTTAAATCACTCCATAATCACACTCCAAGAATTGGGTTTTAGCTAGACATCATAAAAAGAAAGAAATCGTGACCAAATTGTGTTTGCATCAACTATGTAAGATTAATTTCTTCTTTATAAAAGTCCAAAGTTAATAATATCAAAGACCCACTTTCAATTTCTCAAAAAGGGAAACCTTCAATTCTTCAACCACTACAAGAAAAACAACCTCTAAGGAAGGGAAATATTGTCGCGAAAAGTCCAAATCTAGTCCCAATTGATAAATAGCGCTGTCAAAATGCTGGTCACAACCCATCATAATTGCTTTCATCGCAAAAACGTGTCAAGGACGGGCTCAAACACCTGGTCGTTAAACATCTATAGGTACGGTAAAAAAACTAGTCGTTATAATACATTTAGAGACGACATATCTCTTCCCAAATAGAGATTTTACAGTATGAGAAGAACACATTTTCTGGTCGCTAAACCTTTTTCGCGACGAACAACAAATTGGTCCTAGATTATACTTTATAGACTAACAAATACCTGGTCCTAGATGATCACTAGAGACTAACACCTACATAGCAATAGATTAATCATTAGAGACGAGCAACTACCTGCTGTTTAATTTACCACCAATGGTCCTACAACTTGATATCACAAAATTATACATTTCATCAATAAATATAAAATTTCTGCCGATGGTGCCAATACAAAAACTCAATATATGTGTCCAGAAAGATAGAGATATGATTAAGCTCAATAGATCAGTTTACATCCCTTGATGTTGGTTTCAACATTTGCTTAAAAAAATAGTTACATAACATTAAGAGCTTGGCTATGATATCAAGTTTTGCATGACATCCGTACCAAAATAATGAGGTTGTGCATCTTATAATCTTGCATCTTGGATTGAAATTCAACCTTCAAAATATTCAAAATTTTGAAAAGATGATAGGTAATTATTTGTATAGTACGTGTAAATCTAACACTAGACTAGGTATAGAATCACCTCGAAAAGTAGTTTAAACTTTATCAAGTATTATCCAGATAAATCAACAAAGCTAAAAAAACATAAGAAAAAATAATTAGAAAAGCCTTGAGATGCATTAACCAAGAATTAATCTGCTTCTAAGAACCAAACAGAGGCAGAACAAAAATTGGGCAAAACTAAAAAAACAGACAAGCTGAGCAGCTATGCAGAATATAAAACAAGAGGAAAAAAAAATTGTGTGTAGTTGTGCATAAAGTCTGTAAAAACTACAGGAAGAAGAAGTTGTGCAGAAAATATAAAACAAACAGAGGATTAAGAGTTGTGCAACAATGGTTGATTTAAAAAACTGAGGATGAAGTTGTACAACCGCGAACAAAGGAAGAAGTTACAAAACTGTGGAAAATTTATAAATTAATGTATCCATTTAAAAATGTTGCGTCTTTTAGAAAAATAGCGATGCATTAGTATCTCACCCCATCGACTTTTTAACAACTCGTGCTTTATCTCGCGTTTTTCATCCTTATATTATTTTATTTTATACAACACAGTAAGGTTACATAAGCAAATAAATAGCAAATATCTTGATAAATGTTTGATATTGTAGTATTTTAATCTAACCTATCAATAAAATACATCTGTCGCCTTCTTTTTTTCAACAACAAAATATCTTTATTACTCATGAGTAAGTTCATTACAGTGTCATAGCATAGTCAAATTACAATTTAGCTATCTAAATCAATATACTTAAGCCTAATCGTAAGGTAAATCTCACTAGATGAAACCACAAGCCCTTGAATTAGGAGTTCAGTTCCATGGGTAGCTCTAATGCCCTTGAATTAGAAGTTGAGTTCCATGGATAGCTCTAACGCCCTTGAATTATAGTCGAGGTGCTCATGTTTACATTATTGCAATGGGAGCTTTTGTATATTCTTTTTAGCGTGAAAGAAATAATAGGATCTTTCTGTAGGAAATGAGATATGAAGATTCTATTGTGAGGGTTGTTATACATGGTATTTATTATCGAGCAAACTTGGTGCCAAAGTTATCTTTTCATACTACTATGCTTAAAACATACTCTATGAACCACTTCTAATTTAGAACTGAGTGTTGGTGTTTTATTATACATGAACTGAACCATTATCTACATCTTTTTGCGTTGTTAAACACCGCTTCTAACATTAATAAAAGAATTATGTGTGAAGCAAGAGATCCTCCCTTTAGATGGGTGAAGTTGCACAGCACTTACATTTTTTCTATTGTGAGTGTGTGAATTATGTTAGATTCAATTAGTTGTTGTACGAACTATGAGACTGACGACTGATGTACCGTGATTTCACGGTACTTTCAATATTTTTTTCCTTAAGTTTAGTATGTGTCTAGGGCCTTTTTGTAGTAATTTTAATGGATTTTATCTGTGTTTTGCAGGAAAGTCATCCAAAACAAAAATGCAAAAGATTGTGCAGAAGAGGTGACCCACGAAGCCATCGACGTACCATCGTCCCATCGACGGTCCGTAGGTGGTGATCGTCGACTGGAGGTCCAAGCATCTGGAAGAAACGCGGGGAATTCTGTCCAAGTGTGGGGCTACGGAAGGATCGACGGTCCGTAGACTGATTAACGGACCGTCCTCGCAAACCGTCGATCAGATGAGAGATAAGTCTCAGTACCCGAAGTTGAAGAAAAAGTAAGTGTGGAACGACTGAGGCATCGACGGACCGTTAGTGTATCGACGGACTGTGCTATTGGTCCTTCGATTGGATCAGAGAAGATGCAAGGATGAAGGCTGAAGAAGATGCTAAGTATGGACCGACGGAGGCAGTCGACGATCCGTCGTCGTTCCATCGACGGACTGTCAGTGGATTCGTCGATTGAAGACGCGTTTCTGGACAGACTTTCCTTATTTTGGACTCCTTTTTAATTTAGGACATTATTATTATATATAGGGTTAAAACCTCATTTTGGGGGGTTAGACTTTTTATTAATATTCATACTCTTGTTATTGGAGACTTAACTTTGGATTTTGGGAATTAATTAAAATTTCCGGAATTGATTCTCAAGTGAATTTTGCTACTTCAAGTGTGATTTCTAGATTTTCTTCAAACTTATCAAAGTAAGTATATGAATTCTTATCAAACAATCATGAATTGTGTATTTCTAAGCATGGGTAACTAAATCCACAACTAAGGTTGTGGGAACCATGGGTGATTAACAAGGTAAAACTAGCTAAATAATAATTCTAGAATAGGTTCTTGCATGTATTGATAATTCTTTCGTTTAGATGTTTTTTTAACGAGTGCACACGTTAGAACTTGCCCTATTTCTATTTGCCGGACCAAGGGGGTAGTTAATAGGAAAAGAATTATCAACATAGATTTAGTAAATACTATCTAATAGGCTAGTTTCGATTGGTGCGAAGTAATAACTAAGCCATACATCGAATATGATGCTTAATATGAAGTAAAGGTAATGTTTAGTAACTTAGACACACGTAGCCGGACCAAGGTACAGTGTGAAATTCTCTAAATGCCGGACCAAGGATTTAGAGATACATAAAGTATCACTTTGCATGCAAGACACTAGGAAAGGTATAGCTAGGATTATCGCGTTATGAACATATGCGGAAAACTTACATCCTAGTTTATTTCATCACTTGATAAAAACCAAAGTTTTAATATTGCTACTTGTTTTATTTAGAAATAATTGGACAGTTTTACTTTCACAAACCCCCCCCCCCCTTTTAATTAACTGTTTTCGGAAAGAACTTGACTAAATAGAAGTAATTGGATATTGAAGTTAAGTCTAAACCATTTTCCTCGTGGGATCGAACCTAACCTACTTGTTGGGTTCTTTACTTGAAACGACTGCTTATACTTCTGTAAACAAATGTAATTTGAGCGTATCACAAAGTTCATCCTCACATTCACTCCACAACAGCGTACAAGTATGCCATTCTCATCCGCTCAATGAATTCTTGTTCATTTGCATGCGAAAATGATGAAATTGTATGTGGGTCTTCACTTCGGGACAAAATTGCATGATTAACTTGTTAAAAATTGGGTCCCTTGTCCCTTAGAATGATGGAAAGTGAATGGGTTGGGGGTGCTACTGTCTAAATAAACTATGAATGTTGTGTCATTTGTGGTTTTCCGACTTAGGGCTTGATAGTATCTTAGAATCTAGGATCGAACTTAGAATAATCAAAGCCCAAGGAATGACGAAATTGTTAGTTGTTTGCTATTTAAACATGTTGTGTCTTGCTATGCTTGAAATTGTCCTTTGAGGGTTGCCAAGTATGGCTCAAAAATCTGCTCTGACCGATAGTACGAGACCCTGTCTACGGACCGTCGGCCAATCGATGGACCGTCGATGGGGTCCATCGATAGTTGCACCCCATAAATGTCGAACTCTGGGATGACGGAAGTGGACTACGGTCCGTCAATTGATCGACGGGCCATTCTGCACGTCCATCGTTCCTAACTGAAACCCTGAATTCTGCTATATTCTCAATTTTTCTAAGTGTTTAACAACGGAAGTGGACTACGGTCCGTCGTTTCATCGTTGGGCCGTTCTGCACATCCGTCATTTACAACTGCAAGTACTGTAGACTTATAACTTCTAAAATGTGCTAAGTGTCCACCGATGGACCCTATCGACGGACCGTCGATAGTGCCCGTCGTTCAGTTCTTCAGTTCTGCTCTTCACTGTACCTTTTTGTTCCAAATTTGGTTTTTGCTTCTTTTGTGTGTATAGGATGACTACAATGAATCTAATAACTCTCCCTTGCAGGTACCAATGGCCCCCAAGCCGGATTTAGTCTACTCCAGAGGACGTTCCAAGTCCGTGGCACCTTCACGTCGGCTGGTGATTGGCTCGTCGGAAGATGAGCGTGACCCCGAATACGTGCCACCAGGCACCCAGACACTGACACGTGCTGCTAGGACCACTCTAGGCACGCCCAAGAAGGTGGCGTCCGGCGTAGTCACTGCCTCCCAGTCTGATGAGGAGCGCACACTGACCGGCACACCCTCTAGGTCTGCCTAGGGTTCTGAAGGAGCGTCTGGCTCTGAGGAGACTTCCAATGCTGAGTCAACCCACTCTACAGGGTCGAATGAGGCCACTGCCTCCGGTTCCGGTGAAGAGGGTGCCACTATTCCAGATGAACCTACCCACCCTGCCTCGTCTGATGAGGCCTAGAGTTCGGAGGCTGCTCCATCACCCCCACATGAGGATCCTTCACCGGTTGTTGATCAGCCTAACCGGTGGTGCATAGAGGGGCAGCACCAGATATATAGGGACACAAAGATGCTCAATGATAAGGGTGTCATGACTCAGACTCTGACAGTTGAGAGGCGGGTTCTTACAGGGAGTCTACACATGTAGGGTGGACACTATGAGTAATGGTCCAAAAAGGGGGGTTGAAAGGATTAATGTGAAAGGATAAAAAAAATAAATAGGGAAGAAGAGAAGTGACTCAATCAAAGTAGAAAGCAAGTGAAGAATTTAAAAAAAAAAAAAATTAAAAGAAGTGTTTAAAAGAAGAGTCATTTGCACAAAAGGAGAAAGAAAGGAGAAAACAAGGCAAATAATACAAGAAAAGGAAGAATAGGGCATAATAGACAATTAAAGAGGTAGGATGCTTAGCAGTAATGTCAAGGAGGGAAACAAGTCACTAAAATGTATCCATATGTACCGTACCTAACCCTGAGATTACGTTACAAGCCAAGAAAGTCCTATCGTGATCCTAAGAGTCTAATATGATGAACTTAAGCAGTAAAAATAAGGACAAGTCGATGGCGACAAGTACCAACTAGGTGTGAAGTTGTTTTGAGCGTGAGTGTTGACTAATGATCCTTATACCCAAATTTCAAATCACTGAGTGAAAAAGGAGGATATCTTTTGAAGTGAGAACACTAGTTGCATTATTGGAAAGTTAGTGGCTTTGTGAGAGATAAAAGAGTAGAGATGTCGGCGTGGTGAGTCTGTGTCATGGTCTGATCCACATGAATGAGCCTAGTGAGCCTAAGAGTGAAATCGTCCATCAAAGCAACAAATATAGTTGGGATTGATAGCCATATGATTGCGAAAGCTTAAAAGAGTATACGTTTGTACAAAGGTGTTGTGGTGAGTCATAGTGCGTCGCTTGAGGACAAACAAGGAATTTAAGCTGAGGGTGTTGATGTACCGTGGTTTCACGGTACTTTCAATGTTTTTTCCTTAAGTTTAATATGTGTCTAGGGACTTTTTGTAGTAATTTTAATGGCTTTTATCTGTGTTTTGCAGGAAAGTCATCTAAAACAGAAATACAGAAGTTTGTGCAGAAGAGGTGACCCACGAAGCCATCGACGGCCCATCGTCCCATCGACGGTCCGTAGGTGGTGATCGTCGACTGGAGGTCCAAGCATCTGGAAGAAACTCGGGGAATTCTATCCAAGTGTGGGGCTACGGAAGTATTGACGGTCCGTCGACTGATTGACGGACCGTCCTGGCAAACCGTCGATCAGATGAGAGATAAGTCCCAGTACCCGAAGTTGAAGAAAAACTAAGTGTGGAACGACAGAGGCATCGACGGACCGTGCTGTTGGTCCGTCGATTGGATCAGAGAATATGCAAGGATGAAGGCTGAAGAAGATGCTAAGTATGGACCGACGGAGGCAGTCGATGGTCCGTCGATCCGTCAGTGGAATCGTCGATTGAAGACGCGTTTCTGGACAAACTTTCCTTATTTTGGAATCCTTTTTAATTTAGGACATTATTATTATATATAGGGTTAAGAACCTCGTTTTGGGGGGTTAGACTTTTTATTAATGTTCATACTCTTGTTATTGGAGTCTTAACTTTGGATTATTCAAATTTCCGGAATCGATTCTCAAGTGAATTTTGCTATTTCAAGTGTGATTTCTGGATTTTCTTCAAACTTATCAAAGTAAGTACATGAATTCTTATCAAACAATCATGAATTGTGTATTTCTAAGCATGGGTAACTAAATCCACAACTAGGATTGTGGGAACCATGGGTGATTAACAAGGTAAAACTAGCTAAATAACAATTCTAGAATAGGTTCTTGCATGTATTGATAATTCTTTCGTTTAGAAGTCTTTTTAACGAGTGCACGTGTTAGTACTTGCCCTATTTCTATTTGCCGGACCTAGGGGGTAGTTAATAGGAAAAGAATTATCAACATAGATTTAGTAAATACTATCTAATAGGCTAGTTTCGATTGGTGCGAAGTAATAACTAAGTCATACATCGAATATGATGCTTAATATGAAGTAAAGGTAATGTTTAGTAACTTAGACACACGTAGCCGGACCAAGGTACAGTGTGAAATTCTCTAAATGCATGACCAAGGATTTAGAGATACATAAATTATCACTTTGCATGCAAGACACTAGGAAAGGATTGTTATAGCTAGGATTACCGCGTTATGAACTTACGGGGAACACTTACACCCTAGTTTCTTTCATCACTTGATAAAAACCAAAACTTTAATCTTGCTACTTGTTTTATTTAGAAATAATTGAACACTTTTAGTTTCACAAAAAAAAACTTTTAATTAATTGTTTTCGGAAAGGACATGACTAAATAGAAGTAATTGGATATTGAAGCTAAGTCCAAACCATTTTCCTTGTGGGATCGACCCTAACCTACTTGTTGGGTTCTTTACTTGATTCGACTGCTTATACTTCTTGAAAGAAGTGTAATTTGAGTGTATCAACGATAAGCTAAAGATCTAAAGGATGAGTTACACAAAAGAGTTTATCCAACTATTTTTAAAGGAAAAGTACAAGATTAGCAAATAAATGCAACTGAATGTTCTCCTAGATATTTTGATTCGTGGTAATTCCTAGGCCCTAGCTGACCCTCTGAGTTACAATCCTAATCCCTTGAACTCAATCTACGATAATAACAGGGCAAAGAACAGGTCATTGATGCAACTGTTGGGAGATCCTAAACTCTCGCATACCTATAGAGAGCAGAACAAGGTAGCCGACCTCTTAGCCAAGGAAGGGGCCAAGAAGAGATTATTTGAGCACACAAGGATTTTGCAAGTTCCTCCAATGTTCGCAAATGAGGCAGTTTGGGAAAATATACTAGCAACTACTTATCCAAGGGAAATTGCTACTCATAATAATAATTTGATAGCAACCAATGCTACCATATATACGGGGAATAATACTACCCTTATTTTGTAATGATACTTATGCTTCTTTGCTAGTAATATTATAAATTTCACCAAAAAATTAATAACAGGGCAAAGAAGAATTAATGCATGACTTCAGCAAGAATGTTGAATTACAAGGAAAACGAAAAAAGTAAATTAAGGAACTTTGTCAACACTTTGCAGGAACGTAAAGAACTCTGTCAACAACATTTTATATGAAAGTAAAGAACTTTAGTTTGATAAATTCAAGAACGTTAACACTTTCCCCATAAATTTTGTCATTTTGTTTGACACAGAGCTATGAAAAATGATTTTGAACAGAACAACTACAATACAAGCGTTCGACTAAAAAGTCAACTAGTTGATAGTTTGTATGAGAAGGGTGTCAATCTTTATGATCCAAGTTATCTTAACACAGAACCTTAGGTCATCAATATGCTATAGATGGTGATGCCTGGATCCTTAGATATCAAGGTTACCCTATTAAACATTTGTATGAGGGAAGTTCCATCTTGGAAGTGGCATACATCTTGTCAAGTGTTTCTCATTATAATTTTATATATATGTTTAAACTTCTTATATGCTGGCAGATTCATTTTATGGTGTCTGGATTAATTTCGATATGGATTAGACAATCTCTTGAAATTTGTCCTAGAAGTAGCTTAACTATTTATCAAAATGAATGATCAAAGATAAAAATTGTAATAATGCTGAAGGTTTATTTTTAATAAAATTATAAATAAGGACAACAGATGTGCCCTCAAACTATAGGTTGTATCAGGTTAATAGAATTAAGACTATATGCGAACATTAACAAATGGATATACATAAAGAAATAAGATTCAAGTGGATAATCATGAGATCTTGTTATTGTTACAGAAAAAATGTATAGGTGTGAAATTCTATTTTAAACATTGGTACAAGCTCCAATGCTGTAAAACTTTTTTGTTGGTCTATATAAAGAGAAATTGCTAAGCAATTCTGATGCACCTTCTTAGTTTGGGGAGTCTATCCACTAGTTGTCTTATGTGGTCTATTAAAAAATTTAGCTTCGCTCTAACGAAACTACAAAAGCTAACTCAAAAGGCGAGGATTGCCCAAGAAAATATAAAGAGACCTCTAGTGAGACAAATAACCCCTACTCGACTCCAAGAAAAAGAATGAAATAGAAAATATGTTTCACAGTAAGTCGAACTCCTCTGCTGGCTTATCCTTTCTTTAGTGTTTATTGAAACTTTAGTGTACGACAATTTACCATCTGAGAACAGGCTGCCTGACAGGGAGTTCACAGTTATAAATCATTCAACAATTCCACAAGGACTCTTGATTAACTCACACTTTTTGTTTCTAAGAAAACTTTAGGTAGTTTTTATTTAGATTTTACACTCACAAATGCTTCCCATGATTTAGAGAAGAGTAGTAGATATGTATTCCTTTTTCTGTAAAGTAAAAGAGATCTTTTTCCTGTAAAGTAAAAGAGCTTCTTCACGATCAAGAGTAAAAAAGCCACTTCAAGAGCAAGAGGTTCACAATGAGTTCAATCTATAGTGATGAAGAAAAGTATTCACTACTTTTTACAATACCTTCATTCACTCGTACTGCTACTTCAGTCCCAAAACATCAAAATTGAATATATAAACAAATATGAAATCCATGAAATAATTAGCTTTTTGAAAATCGATATATAGTATGTATACAACATAATTACCAAACTATGATTCATTAGACAGATAATACACTAGAAACTTAAATATACTTCAATGCTCAAAAATAAATAAAAATTTCCAGATTGTGCAAAATAAGAAGAGTATCACAAATAAAACAATCAATAGTCTCTAAAGAAAAAAATTCGCGGAAGAGAGGCATACCTGAGATTTGAGTAGATAGAGTAGAATTATTAGGGCAGAACTTCGATGACCTGTGCATTCTCTGTTTTGAGAAAGCATAAATCAATATGTTGAGATTTCTGGTAGTTGTTGTGCATATCAACTCTAGCACCTAGGGCGGAGTAAGTATCTTTAGTTTGCGACCCAGAGGAGAAAACCGAGAGTTCTAGGAATCGCCTTGCAGATCTATACTAGAAGCTAGGTCAAAGTAAGAACTATGTGTTTAGTTTGTGGCGATGGGTCTAGAAAAACAGAGTTTTTGTATTCTCTTTTTAGAATTTATTTTTTTAGTATAATTTGGTGCCTAAGATTTCCTCAAAACAAGCCTTTTATTTTTCAAATATTTTAATATTATATTTTGCCACACTTTCTACCTCATAAGACCCACAAATTTTAATTTAGGACCAATGATTAATTTCTTTAGGGACCACATTTAGTACCTTCCAAACAAAATATTGAATTAAGGACTAGAAGAAAATCTCTTCCCAATATATGTACCTTTAGAGATGAAATTATTAAGTCGTCCCTAAATGTTGGTCTTAAATAATGGTTTTTCTTGTAGTGTATGTAGTTTCACAATCCATAAGACATGTTGCATTTCCTCGAAGTTCTGGATTCAAATCAAGAGATTCTGAGAATGAAGCTGCTTGATTTGCCGACATCAGCATGATCATGTTGACGATCGTTTGATTTCAATTCAAGAAATTTAACAATTATTTTTATTCTATATTTGTAGAGGCATAAGAATGTGATTTTCCACTTGGTGAAAAGAGCAAACACAAACATTTTCTCAGGTTTGAGTTGAAATATCATCTGCTTTCTTCGAAAGTGTGTTTTCCTTTGCGCGAAAGTAGCAGCGAGCTTCCTTTGATTCAATCAAATTCATTTCAATCTGTTAATTACCCCAGCTAGTCCTATTTTCTATTGGAAAAACAAATATTTAAAGAACTAAATAAGAAGTTGTTTTAGCCAAATAAGCATGTGCAACTTCGAGTAAAACATTAGGGTAATTTATAATAGGTGCACGATTTTATATTTCAGGTGTATTGTCACATTATTTAATATATTCATATTATGAATCTATTTGTAAAATTTATTGTCACATTGTTTAATATTTTAATATTATGAGTCTATGTGTCATGAGTATTGTCACATTTATTTACTAATTTTCATATCATATGAATCTATTACTATGTTTACATATAATGTTATTTTGGAAGGAGAGCCTTGAAAAAACGTAAAGTTATGTATGTGTGACATGTAGGTCGCTAGTTCAAGACATGTAAGCAGTCTTTAATACTTGCACTAGGGTAGACTATTTACATCACACCCTTGGGTGTTTGACCCTTCCTTGGGCCTCACTAACACAAACTATTTTGGGCATTGAACTACAATTGTTTTTTTTATATAATGTTAATTCTATACTATGAATGAAAAAGAAATATGCCAAATAACTAGTTTAATTTTTCGTTTACACGTAAATTTTCTTCTAATATGATTCAAGAAAAAAATCTCAACGATTCTAGCTAATACACGTTTATTTCAAGTTGTTTGTCAAACTTTCCTGTTTAGTTTGTTAAAAAAGACCTAGCACAACAAGGGGTCAAGGTTATTCTTGATATAATGGAGAAGCTTCCAAATTGTGTAAGGCTTCTATTTATGGATGAAAAATCTTGTATGTTGATCGAGGTTTTCTAGGAGATTGTATATGATAATTTATCACCGTTTCGCAATAACTGTTAGCACCAAGGGCATGATGAAGATAGTTGTTCTTTGATTACAAAAAATAAATCAAAATAAAAAACAAAATGATGATACCATTGAAGTTACATAATTAAAGGTACTAGCAATATTGAAAAATATCAAGGTGAAATGAAGGAAATGTCAAATAAAAAAAGAAGGGTTTTAAAGTAAAACTATTGTTGTAGATTGACAATTTGTTGCTTCCACTTTTGAGAAAAATCATGCAAATGCAATGGATGTTGATACATGTAATATTTGTCATTGGGTATAACACACCTAAAATTAGGTAAACTTAGGTTGTATCTAAGTTGGGCTAAATAGAAGGTAAGTAAAATTTAGGGGTTGACTTTGAGAAATGGAGAAGAAGAAGAGAATAGTTAAAAATGGCTAAATACACAATCCTTTCATGCTCTATTGATTAGTGTATTAGGAGCATTATCACTGTTTCGTTAGGCTTTGTAAAGCGGACAAAATTGTTGGACTTCTATTAAAGAGTCTTGAAAGCCAGGATGCGCATTCTTGCAAGGCTTGTTGAGCTTTTCCAGTGACTTGCATTGCAAAAATATTTAAGTTTCATACAACTAGGCGGAGTGACCCAGATGTGCCTCTTGATATATGTAACACCTATGACGAAAAGAACAAGTTCCTTACAAGTATATATGTAACACCTTACACAATCTTACATCGATAAAATATATGAGAAATGTAAGGAATACAAAGAAGCAAATTTATCCATGTTGACGAGTTTTAAAGTCTCTAAAATTGACAATATGATTATTATTAGTGGGTGGGGCTGTTTGTTTGTTACACAGTATATATTCAAGTTGAAATTCAGATGCCACTTTTTATCCATCAAAAATTCAGATGCCACTTTTTATCCATCAAACTAAAACGTGATACTATCATCGAACTAAAATGACTAAGAAAATTGGTTAGAGATTTATTAGCTTAAGACAAAACTGATTTTGTAACAACATTTGACTGAAAGTTTTTGCATTTGCCCAAGAATAAGGCTACATTCATTCAAGTCTTTGTTTCCAATTTCTTGCAAAAGAAGGATAACGGAAGAAAGGCAACTGTTGGCGTGACCTTTAGACACAGATGTATTACCTCTAGACAAATACTACATTTAGCTTGAATGATGGTTGAAGTAAGCTTCCATAAAAAATCATCTTCTGGCAGTCGAAATTCTTATTTGCATGATACAAGATCAAAACGAAAATGATGATATTACCATAGAATTCTCTTTGTCCCCGAGCCTACACCCTGGACGTGCCTGGCACTCGAGAACCATTGCTAGTCCCCAAGTGAACCCTTAGACTGGATAACTATAGACATGAGACTCATTATGATATGTGGAAACCTTAAATAGATGAACATTTAAATAAAATCTTTGTAACACTATCCTTAAATATTTACCATGATATGTTCCAATAAAATCGTCTGGAGAAAAATATAAAAAAACATATAAATTTTTTTATCTTTGAAGCCTCTATTGTTCAACATTCCCGACAACTCAAATTCAACCAAACATACTATAAAAATGGAGTCCTCCGAAATCAAGGAGGTCTCACCAAAAGCTATCAGGAAATGTGAATTGATCTCTGGTAAAATAGTCATAATGTTTTGCTCTGAACTCGAAATGAGGCAAACTTGGTGGAATTGGAAAAATGACTCAATTTGATTGGTCATGGGCCACCTAATTCATTAAGTACATGTTACATCTATGCAAATTTTACCTTAAAACTATTGTGCGAATAAGGAAATTGACAAGTTGTTCTATTATTGTTTAATGCTTTCAGATAGACTAAAGAGCCCGAAAACACAAACATTTGTTCAACTGATCATTATAAACATAACTGAAGCTTGGCTTCCTCCTCATACATATGAAAGTAAACAGGTGTTGGCTAAAGATATCTACAAAGATAGACTTTATGCACTTGATGTTTTTATTGGGCACATTATGACGAGACAAAAAGTTCTCCCTCATCATGAACAGTGGAGCAAAATGTTCAACCCTAATATGGAAGCAATCAAACTGCGGACTTAAGCTTTTATCATTCAAGAAATGCTCGGAAATAGACCAAGAAAATTAGAACCTTCACAAGTACTTGGCCTAATGCAATTGCTCGAGTACATCTGAGACAAAAAGATCTCAAATAAGTTACCAGTATAGATCGTGAGGTATTGCAACACACACTATTCAATGGAGAACATATCAATAACAACATATGCAATGTAATCCCATAAGTGGAGTCTGAAGAGGGTAGGATGTAATCCCATAGAGAGGTTGTTTTCGGTAGACGTTTGACATAAGTAAAGAATAAATAGCAATGTGTTGCAAGAGAATCAAAATTTTCAAATTTCTCTTTATCATTATTGACCATACATGTAAAAGATTCTTGTTACTTTTTAATATACTACCCATAGCAAATCTTTCTTATGGATTGATATGCACATACAATAGCACAGTACATAGTTGTTTCATCAATAGCAAAAGAAAGAACGGTCATATATCTAGGTGGTTTCTAAGACGAGCTATTAGAACACAATCATACAAAAGATATTATACTTCTCAACTGACTATGCTATGACAAAGAGGATATAATGGTAGAGGCTTATAAAGATGCTTAAAAAATGTAAGATCTAATTGAGGAAAGAGAAAATGGGATAAAAATTACCATAAAAGAGACAAGAAATACAAAGTTTCTGCTCACATAATATCATCTTTTACCAACCACCATAATTTGCGCCAGAAGACGAAGCACATGTACCCGAGCTACCATCACCCAATAATGTTCCTCTAACACTAGGATTTAGAGGGGTAGAAATAGAGCAGTGACACCAACCCCAAATTTATCACCAATGCTGGAATTCTAGATAAACAAAAATCCTCTTTAATTCCCTACTCATTTTTCTAACTCAAACCCGAACAATAGTTTTACTACCAATTTCAATTCACTTCCAAACCTCTAATTCTAACCCTTATTCTGGTTCAATACAAAAAAATTCAATCCCATCTCTATCCCCATGAATAGAAGACAAGGTAGCCTAGGTACTAAACGGGTTTTGATCAGGTTTCTAGTGGCTTTCTTGGTAATATTAGTGAAGAACTATTTGCATTGGTTTATTCATCTTCATCATGTAAATCAAGCAAAACTCGAGTGAAAAGTTCAGAATTTTCTAATAGAAATGATGATTCTAAAGTGGTTAGAAGTAAGATTTGAGAAGGGGAGTTGTTTCGGATGAGACTATTTGTTTAAATAAAGAGACAACTTCTGAAACTTTAGTTGTGTTAACGGCTGGATTTCCTTCTGACTTGTTAACGGATGAGGGAATTGAAGATCTGGTTGTTAGTGTAGGTGCCAGGATAGAACAATGTAACTATATTTTCATTAGGAATCATATTATTATAGAATGACGTGAAAACGTGTCAATTTTGGGTGACATAGGATATGTTTGGTGATGTTATATCGGAATAGTCTGGTGGGTTATTAGCTTCTGCCTATAAATATTTGTTATCACACGTGTATATTAATTTTGGGGTGGTGTTGGCGATTAATAACAGGATTTTAGATGAGCCAAGTAAAGGCAAAGAGATTGTAATTAGGCCAAGTCTTGCGGGGTTGGCGGCTGCAAGACAACTAACATTATTTGTGCTTGAGGTTACTATTTTAGAGGGAGGAAAAGCGTGCAGCTGGAAGGGTGTATACAAATGGAAGGAGGGAATAAGGTCACATTTTCTAATTTAGGAAGGAGTATTTTGACAGGTACACTAGGGAATCCACTTGGTCTGTTGGGTCGACAACTATCGTATCCAATTAATAAGGTGAGAGACCAATGTCTACTCTATCGTACTGATGGAAATCCGGTATACAAGACTTTGAATAAAAAGAAAAGTGGAGGCCACTTATAATGAACTTTTGGACAAGTCAAGCAAAGCTAGAAAAGAATTATCTCTGGTTGTTTCTCTTGGAGAGGAATCAGAGACTTCTCAAAATGATTTTGGTGTTGAGATGGATATTTAGGAGATGATCTTGTGTAACTGGCTTCTAGGAAATTTGTAATATACAAATGTTGGTTTGCTTTCACTGCTTTCCTTAGATATTTTGACCTAGATGACCCCTGTGAAATGGGAGGGGATCACTGCTTCTTGTCTGGTGAAATGGAAGATCAGTTCATGTTCTGGCAAAAAATATGCCTATTAGTTTTTTCAAAATTGTGTATGTCATTCGTTATGGTAGAGATATTGTGAAGGTGAATACTTGGGGCCAATTATTTGAGGAAGATACGACATTGTGCACTGTTCCTCTCGGATTTTGAAGAGTGGTTCTCTCAGGTTCATTCTACAGTTGCCTCAACAAAAGTTTGACACGATAAAAAGATTGGGGTTTTGATTGTTAAATAAGGTTGTAAGGTTGCAATGTTATTCCCATTTGTGTTTTGGGACTCCAATGTTGATATGTTTGGTCATGGTGTTGATGATTCTAGATGTCAGGGGGGATTCTTTATTTTTAAAAACCATTCAAGGGTTGCTACTGGACCTTTTCTAAAACGTGTGTGCAGCTTCTCTTGCGAATAGAACTAACAAAAAAGGCCCGCCAGGAACTATTGCATAGCTGTAGAATAGAAAGAATTCACCCCGACAACTAGGATCATAATCAACATGATCAAATATATCAACATTGGAGTCTCAAATCATATATGGGAATAACATTGCAACCTAATTGAATAGTCCAAAACCCAATCTTTTTATTGTGTCCAGCTTTTACTGAGGCACTTTGGTATGAATGTGATGGAACCACTCTTAAAAACTCCGAAAGTAACGGTGAAAAATTCCATATCTCCCTCAAGTAATTCGACTTTGGTATTCACATTCACACTATCTCTACCATAATGAATTGCATACACAATTGTTCAATAATGATAGGCACTCTTTCAGCTAGAGCATGAACTAATCTTTCCTTTTCGCGGGGCAAGAAGCAATGTTACCCTCCCATATCATAGGGGTCATCTTTTTCCTAATATTCCAAGGAATGTTGTGAAAACAAACTTGCATTTTCATATTCCAGATTTTGCAGATGCCAGTTAATCCTCATCTCCCTAGCTTTCATCGCCACACAAAAATTCTTTACTAAAAGTCTCTTATCCCTCTCCAAGAATTTGAGATAATTCTTATATAACCTTTCCTGCCTTGTCCAAAAGTTCATAGTAAGCAACCTCCACTTTTATATCTAAATACTCATCTATGGGCTTCCATCAGCCTGATGGAGTGGACATTGATCTCTCACCTTATGAAGTATATACGACAACTGTCGCGCCAACAGACCAAGTAGATTTCCTAGTGTATTCGTCCAAACACTCCCTCCTAGATCAACAACTGCCATCTTATTCCCTCCTTCCATCTTTTTTGTATAGACCAATCCACCTGCACGTTTTTGTCCCTCCAAAACAATAACCTCCAACCCATATAACATCAGTTGTCGTGCAGCCTCTAACCAAGAAAGACCTGCCCTAAATAACAATCACTATGTCTTTGCTTGGCGCAACTGAGATCATGTTCTAAATTGTCAACTCCAACCTAAAATTAATATATATGTATGATAAAAAATAGTTATAAGCAGCATCCAATAACTCGCTACACCGTTCAAGTATAACATAACAAACATTTTGTTTGTTACTGCATTCGATACATTTTCATGCCCTTTTGTAATAATGTGATTCCTGATTAAAATATAGTGACATTGTTCTATCCCACCAACTACACCAACAACCCTAACTTTAATTTTCTCATCTTGTAATTTGTTAGACAAAAATTCAGCTGTTAACGCAACTAAAGCCTCACAAGTTGACTCTTTTGTTTTAGTACAAATAACTCATCTGGAACAATTCCCCTTCTCGAATATTTACTTCTAACAACTTTAGAATCACATTTCTATTAGAAAAAATAGAACTTTTCACTTGAGTTTTGCTACTTTACCTAAAGAAAATGAAGAAACCAATGTCGATTGTTCTTCTTTGACATTATCGAGAAAACCATTGATTACCTCATATAAAGATTGTTTAGTGTCTCGTCTACCTCATCTTCTATTCATAGCAGGCCATGTAAATGATTCAGGATGAAACCAGATTTAGGGGTAGGGTTAGAATTTGGAACTTAACTTCAATTGGAAGTGAAATTAAGAGTTTGAGTTAGACAAATGTATTGGGAACTGGACAAGAATTTTTTTGATGGATTTTTATGCTTTCTGTAACAGTTTTAGCAGCAGAGAAGAAGATGACAGGATAAGAAGATGAAATGGACGATTAGAGAAGATGGATTTGGTTTTATGAATTGTTTCAACTTTTTTTCTTGGTTGTAATGAAGTGAAGATGAAAGGGGAACGATAGATATTATTGTTCTTGAAAATGGAAGTGAAAACGAGGTGAAATATAAAAACAAACAGACAAATATATGCATAACATTTAATGTATTTTTGACTTAATTAAATTCATCCTTATTCTTTTAGGTTGGTTTTTGTTACATCCTTGTAATTTTCATTTAAACAAAAATATATTTTAAGTTTATAAAATATGACCAAAAAAGTACATTTTTTTTAATTTTTCGTCCTTCTCAAACTTCAATAAATTCAATTTTAGATTTGATATGTTTAAATAATGAATTTATTATTGGAACTCAGAATAAGAAACACAACTGAATTCAAATTTCAAGAAAGCAACAAAAGAAATCTTAACATCTTAATTCAGTCACTGAAACGTTATGTTTAGATTTCTATCATTGTTTTCTTGAAATGTTAATTCAGTTTTGTTTCTTATTGTGAGTTCCAATTCCTTAACCATTGAGATTTTGACTTATATTATGTAAAAAAAAATTGAATTCTAAATTGTTGATCATGTTTTGT
Organism: Solanum sitiens; assembly: GCA_016801875.1. Lineage (NCBI taxonomy): Eukaryota > Viridiplantae > Streptophyta > Magnoliopsida > Solanales > Solanaceae > Solanum > Solanum sitiens. The sequence continues at coordinate 223,202 of JABWTJ010000629.1, forward strand.
ATCACATGAACCCTATTTTTTTTATAAAAGTCATGTTTATAAAGATTATTTTATGAGATTTTTATACATCAATTTCAGAAAATGAAGAAAGATAACTTTTTGCATCTTCATAATGCACACATTATGAGGAGGAAGCAATGAGATCCTTATCCGCATTGTGTAAGTGAACTTGAAATTGTACTAAGAATGATCAGTTGAACAAACATTTGTGTTGTCGGGCTCTTTAGTCTATTTGAAAGTATTAAACAATAATAGAGTGAAAATAAATGAAAACTCAATAATTGGTTGAATATAATACTCTTATTGAATTTAAACATAATGGCTTTGGATTATGAAAGGAAAAATACAAAAGAAACCCCATTTAAAAAGTTGTTGAAAATCTTCGACAAGGCCATCTACACTTTATGGTTTGATCTAAAGACCATAGATCCCTTCCACAGAATTCAAATTGAAGTTTTAAGGATAAAATGCTCATTATACGGTACCACCTGTAGATGGGTCTATGGTAATTGGACCAAAAGGTACAACCCATAAAAGGGTTGTGCAGTTCACTTACTCTGAAAACACTATTGTGGAAGCCTCTGGTAAAATATTCAAAAAATTTACTTTGAACTCGAAAAGAGGCAAACTTGGTGGAGTTGGAAAAGGGAATCAATTCGATTGTTCATGGGCCACCTAATTCATTATGAGCTAAAATATATGATGGTGTGATGTTGACCTAAGTAGCACTTTACATCAAAACATAATCGATAAGGAAGCTTACAACTCAACTATGTTCTACATAATTGTTTCGACCTTAACTCATATCAAAATTCATTCCATACTAAATAATAGACCTTCACCTACAGAAAATTTAAGAATCACCGGATATGACCTAATACGCATATGAAGAACAGGGGCCTTAGCTTAGAAAATTTAGGGGGCTTTAAACTCTTCTTGAGTCATTTATGTTTCCCTTCTAGGTTTTGCTAGTTCAGCCAAGACATTCTCGATGGGAACTCTCAGCTTCCTCGGTTTAGTGTGTAATATTTCATAGCGTAAGTTAAACCATCTTCAACCTCGAAGGAAACAAATCTAGTTTCCTCTCATCTTTTGTTAGTATGAGCTCTTGAAATATCATTAAAAAAATCAATATCCATAATAGTAGAAACCACAACTCAAACGAGGGAACAAGAGCATGTTAAAGTTGACAACATCATTCCTAGATTAATTTGACCAATTATGTAGTATAGTTATTTCTTAGCATAGTTGTTAGTTTGATATTTTATTAGTATGTTGATTTCAATACATTTTCTAGAGTACAAGTAGATTATTCTAATGTTTAGGAGAGTTAGGTTAGTGGATTTAGTTAGTGGTTTAGCGGGATTGTGACTCTATTAAAAGTTGTAATTCTATTTGTCCATTATTCTTATTCTCTGGAAAATATAGTCTCATAATCCTTCAGTCGTATTTTATTTGAGCTTATTATACATTAAGTGCTTCATTTGGTATCAGAGCAAGGTTGCTCCTTGGAAGATCATTTACTTTAGTTTTTCTTTTTTTGAGACTTTTGTTGTTAACACAATGACAGACTTACAAGCTGTCAGCGGAATGAAAAAGCTCAATAACAACAATTATAGTACATGGTCAACTTGCATAATGTCTTATATGTGTCACATCCGGGGAGCACCCCCTAGACGTAACCGGCGTCGTCATCCTCATAGAGGACTAAGACTAGCCTCTTAGCATTCATCGTTACATTCATAGGTTAAAAAGTGCGTAAAATTAAAACTTTTCATCTACATCTACTTCCTGAGGTTTACATAGACATATCACTTACACATAATAAATACATAGAGAGTTTACATAAAATCCTCGTAATAAGATCCTTACATAGTCTTCTACTTTTATGTCACATATATATAACATACACAATATAGTCTTAGCAGGGATGCTTATATAAAACCATCTAAAAGGAATAAAACAATATGGGAATAGCCCTTACACAAATGTATAAATGCCACTTAGGGCTTACTACAATGTCTTGAACAATAAGAGTGAAACAAGTGTCATTAGACAACAACAAGTCACATAGGCAGAATGAGGAAAAAGGCATCATCCTCGGATCTTGAGGACATACCCACACTTGGAGAAATGATCCAATCCTTCGTGCAAATTGGCCACGAATTCTTCAACGATCGGAACCTAAAATGTTCGAGAAAAAGGGAAAAATAGGGGTTAGCATATCACTTGTACTATGTATGGAAACATACGCACACACAATATAGAAATCATGCCAAAAAAGGGACATTTGATAAAACCATGCCACGTTACTTTGAAAAGTCTTATGGATTATCAAGAACACATATAAGACAACAATCATGTATCCCTTAAGCCCATAACATATTCAACAGAAGACCAACATCATCAAGTTAAGTCAAGTCAACATATGTATAACATGTTATAACTCATAACCAAAGAAACTCCAGTATAATGTTATAACAACAAAGCATGCTCAAGAGTTCATATCATTACAATACAAGCCAAACCCTTACTCATAACCCCTTACCAAGGTTACTAGTTCAATAGTCAAGTGAAGCCCCATAACCCCACTCAACCTAGCAAACCAACCAAAGGATCATAAATAATGTTTAACTCCATATAACATAGCAGCATAAGTATCCATCATCATATTTAGCAATATAGACCAAAAACATATTCATAAGTGAAACTAACATCACATAGCATCATTAACATATAGAGTCAACATATGCATATCATTTACTTTATAAAAGTATAAGAACACAAGATCATCCTTCTAGGACTTCCCTTAAGGTCAACAAGTGCAATGTATAGGTAGAGTCCCATATCCCTACCTAGACTAAGTCAATCCCCTCAAGTCCTCCTAGTTAGAGTTCACTTTATTACTTCATTTTACTTTTGGGAACATCTTGACTTAACCGACATAGACCACATGAGCTAATGTGGAATCCGGAGTCATGGAGCCCTACACCGAAAGAAGGTGGACTACTTGGCAAGGAAGTACCAAAACATGAACATAGCGTCTATGTGGATTCACTAGCTAGTATTCCTATGGTGGCAACATAGTTCAAGAAGTAGGAGATGTGCTTGGTACCCTCTTTACGCACCATGCATTATAGTCACCAATACCATGAGTACAATAGTGAACCTACCTTCCCAATTTGGGAAGGGAGACTCCTTACTACTAGTTCACTTTGTTCTAAGCTAGAGTCCCTTTTTGAAATGTCTTTCTTTAACAATCATAACTTAGTTTAGGTTATATGAGACTACTCCATGTATAGTCATAGTTATTAGCTCAATAGGAATTGCATGAGAACATCCTTTCAATACAACCCTCACATGTGAGATTAACACTTTAACATCATCATATTATAGTAAGGCACATAGGTACTTCATAACCTACCTTATATCATTACATATCAACATAATCTCACAATACACATAATCAAGACATTTCCATTGCATCATCATACCAACACGTACTTTGTTCAATCATAAGGTATACTTCATTTAAACTTCATCACCAAGTACAAGCCACCATAATTGAAGTAAAGGTTTGAGATCACAAAGACATACCCAATCTCCTTCACAAGCCATCATCTAAGGTCTTACCATCAACCATCCAATTCCACCCAAAAATGGTTGTAATATCATCACACAATAGTATATACATAATGTCTAAGTCAATTATAATCATACTAAACAATTCAATCAAGAGTTCATAATCTAGGGTTAGGGAATTGGGTAAATTTCATCATCCCTACCACTTACAAGGTCTAATCATCAAGAACTAACTCAATTAATCAATAATGTATCATAATATACTCATAATAACCAATATGAACCGTAAACAATACAATTTAGAATATCAAATTCATATTATGAAGAAACCCATATAGAATCATCTTTTTGAAAACCAATTTTGGAAGAACCCTTTGGAGAAACCAATCCCAAAGGTGAAGAGTTCCCATACCTTGATATTTGTTGAATATTTATGGAGAAAAGCTTACGTCTTTCTGCCCCAGAACCCTTAATCCTTGGTCTTCTATGGAGTATTTTTTGGGAGAGAAAAAGTAGAGAGAAGGAAGAGCAATTTGTGTTTGGGAATTGGGAGGTGTTAAGTTGGGTTTAGGCTTAGGGTAGTTTATATAGTGAATTAACTAACTTAATTAACCACCCCCTAATACCTAATTATACTCCTAAATAAACAGACTAATTAAATGAACACATTAAATACACAACAAGAAACTGAGACCTGACCTTTGGGCCGTATGTTAATCGACGGGGCCTTGGACCAACCGTCCTGCACAACCGTCATTTCATTCAGATAGTTGTAAACTTGGACTTTTTGTAATAATGGTTAAGTGACCATCAACGCCCCATCGATTGGCCTATGCCTCGTCACGTGCAACCATCGATGGCTACTTCCTCATGACAACTTTTTAGCCACAATGGAAGGGTCCTCCTCAAGGACCCTTAGGGTGGTCCTTGGGGATTCGTGCCCAAATATTTCGACTCTAAACCTATTCTAATACTTTTTAGACAACTTTCCACTAAATTTCATCAAATTCCGACTCCTAAAACTCTGTGAAATAGGTTAAGTCACTCTAGCACCTCTTTGACTAATCTCCGGACGTCATGGATGTTCCTTGACGTTTTGACTCTAAAACTTCCTAAATGACTTTTATACATTATTATAGACCTTAAAACAGTGTTACAAATCTTATACATTCATGTGAGGCTCTAGATTAGGATTTGTACTGTTGGAGTGTTACATTATCCCCCTATAGGAACATTCGTCCCCGAATGACACTAAAATCTTTTAAATGGAAAGGATTGACTCAATTCTAGAAGCTCAACCAACAACATACACAATCAACATGAGTTACAGCTCAAATAAACATAACAACATGACATTTACACATAGCAATTAAAAACATCAATTACTATGCATAAGATCTCAAAATCACAGCATGAGGAATTTCCTTCTCAGAACAACAAGAGCTCATATATTTTTAAGGAGTTAATTATGCCAAAGTTCAACCTATGAATATGATCAATACCATTTCATAAAGGTAACAACATACCACTTACACAATAAGTGCAAAACAAGCAAAAGAGCATTTTTCCATGAAACTTCATTTTTAGCAAAAACCTTTACCATAAATATGCATATCTATCAAAACAAGTCAAATTCAAATTAACTTATTATTTTGATTATTAATAAGAACAACTAACCTTAATGATCAAAGAGATGAGGGTAACATGATTTCATGTTGGCGTCAGCCTCCCATGTTGTTCCCTCAACTAGGTGGTTTCTCCATAGAATTTTTATGGAGACCACATCTTTGTTCCTCAATTTCTTCACTTGACGATCAAGGATTTTCACCGAAACCTCTTCGTAGGAGAGGTTCTCATCCACACCGAGACCCTAATAAGAAGAATGGACTCGGGATCACCGATGCACTTCTTAAGCATGGAGACATGGAATACTGGATGAACCAAAGCTAGTTCACTAGGTAATCCCAACTCGTATGCAACATTGCCAACCCTTTGCAAAATTTCATAGGGACCCACATAACAAGGACTCAACTTCCCTTTCTTTCCAAATCTCATCACCCCATTCATGGGTGAAATTTTTAAATACACTTTATCACCTTATTCAAATTCAATATCTCTTCTCCTATTGTCGGCATAAGACTTTTGCCGACTATAGGACGCCTTCAACCTATCCCTTATGACACGAACTTTGTCCAAAGTATCATATACCAATTCGGGACCAAGAAGTAAAAACTCACCAACTTCAAACCACCCAACCCGAGATCTACATCTCCTACCATACAAAGCTTCAAAAAGAGCCATGGATATAGTCGAATGATAACGATTATTATAAGAGAAATCAACCAAAGGAAAATGTTCATCCCAATTTCCCTTGAAGTAGATCACATAAGCTCTAAGCATATCCTCAAGGGTTTGAATAGTACGCTCCGCTTTACCATCCGTTTGAGTATGAAAGCGGTGCTTAACTTCACCTTTGTACCTAACACTTTTAGGAACGACCACCAAAACCTACATGTGAATTGTGCACCCCTATCCTATATGATGGAGAACGGAATATCATGAAGGCACACAATCTCATCTATAAAGATCCTTGCATAATCCTCCGCCGAGTAAGTGGACTTGACGGAAATAAAATGAGTGGATTTTGTCAATCTATCCACCACCATCAATGTAGAGTCATTTTGCATTCTAGTCCTAGGCAAACCCACTACGAAGTCCATATTAATGTCTTCCCACTTCCAAGTGGGAACTTGCATTTCTTGGAGTATGCCACCTAGCTTTTGGTGCTCGACTTTCACTTGTTGGCAATTTTGACACTTTGCAACAAATTCCGCTATGTCCCTTTTTAAGCCATCCCACCAAAACACTTCTCTAACGTCATGATACATCTTAGTAGAGCCCGGATGAATAGATGGGAACCATGAGCTTCCTCAAGAATCCGGTTCCGCAAATCATAAACATTCGTAACACAAAACCTTTCTTGATACCTCAAAACACCAACCCCCTAAGGAGAATGACTCATTAAGCTTACCAAGAACCGATTCCTTCAACTCCTTCAATGATTGATCAAGGTGTTTCTTAGAGTTCACCGCAACCACCAAAGACAATTCGGAGTTATGATGGACTATAAAACCACCATTTGGGGAATCTTCCAATCTAACACTCAGATGAGTCAACCTATGAAAATCTTTCACTAGGTCTTTATTGTCTTCTTCTACATGAGACACACTACCCATTGTCATACGACTTAGAGCATCCGAAACCACATTGGCCTTGCTGGGGTGGTAGAGAACACTCATGTCGTAATCTTTCAACAATTCCAACCATCTTCCTTGTTTGAGATTTAACTCCTTTTGAGTAAACACATATTGAAGACTCTTATGGTCGGTATACACATCAACATGAACACCATAAAAGTAATGCTTCCATATTTTAAAGCAAACGCCACGGCTGCTAACTTAAGATCATGAGTTGGATAATTCTTTTTGTGCACCTTAAGTTGTCTAGAGGCATAGGCTACTACTTTCCCATGTTGCATAAGAACACACCCCAAGCCCACTCGGGATGCATCACAATATACCACAAAGCCCTTAGTACCCTCCGGTAAAGTCAATACCGAAGGGAAAGTAAGCCTAACTTTCAAAATTTGGAAGTTTCTTTCACATTCCTCCGACCACTCAAATTTCACACTCTTTTGGGTCAAGGTAATAAAGGGAGAAGCAATGGACGCAAAACCATCCACAAACCTCCTATAATACCCCGCTAGACCCAAGAAACTCCTAATGTCAGTTGGAGTCAATGGTCTAGGCCAATTATTCACCGCCTCGGTTTTCATTAGATGCTCAACTCCTTCACTAGAGATGATATGACCAACAAATACCACCGACCTCAACCAAAACTCACATTTGATATACTTCAAATAGTTGGTGTTCCTTAAGCACCTGCAAGACAACTCTCAAATGGTCCATGTGTTTACCCTCATTTTTCGAAAATACCAAGATATCGTCAATGAAGGAAATGACAAATGAATCTAGGTAACTTCGAAACACCCTATTTATTAGGTCCATAAAATAAGTCAGGGCATTAGTGAAACCAAAGGACATTACTAGGAACTCATAGTGTCCATATCTAGTTTGAAATGTCGTTTTTGGTATATCCTCCCCTCTCACCCTAAGTTGGTGATAGCCCAATATCATGTAAATATTCGAAAAGTAGCTTGCCCCTTGGAGTTGATCAAACAAGTTGTTAATCCAAAGGAGACGATACTTGTTCTTAATAGTAACTTTATTGAGTTGGCGATAATCAATGCACATTCTAAGGGACCCATCCTTCTTCTTACAAAAAATACCGGTGCACCCCAAGGAAAAATAGTAGGTATAATAAAGCCTTTGTCTAGTAAGTCCTTGATTTGATCCTTCAACTCTTTTAATGCAGCCGGAGCCATCCGATGTGGAGGAATTAAAATGGGGTTGGTATCCGGTAGCAAGTCAATACAAAAATCAATTTCCCATTCGGGTTCCGGGAAGATCCTTAGGAAAGACCACTGAAAATTCCCTCACTACGGGGACTAACTCAATCGGAGTATTTTCAGAGTCTAAATCTTTGACTCTTACAATATGGTATAAACACCCTTTAGAAATCATTTGACAAGCCTTAAGAAAAGAGAAGATACAACCTCTAGGAATAAAATTTCCCCCTTCCACTCTAAGGTGGGTTCATTTGGAAAGATGAATTTGACAATTGTTGTTCTACAATCAATGGAATTAAAACAATCACGTAACCAATCCATCCCCAAAATGACATCAAAATCAACCATATAGAGTTCTACTAATTCGACATGAGTAACTCTATTGGACAATATTATAGGACAATTTCTATATACCCTCTTTGCAACCACCGAATCACCTACCGGAGTAGTTACCATAAAAGGTTCATTTAGGACATCGAGCAAAATATAAAACTTTCTAGCTATCAAAGGAGTAACAAAAGATAATGTAGCACCCGGATCAAGTAAAGCATAAACATCAATAGAGAAGACTTGTAACATACCGGTCACCACATCAGGAGAACTCTCTTGTTCAACCCTAGAGCTAAGTGCATAAAAGCGATTCTTTCTTGGAGCATCAACATTAGAACCACTAGCTTGAGCTTGCCCACTTCCTTTGTCTTTCCCCTTCATATTAGGGTAATCTCTAACAGTGTGGCCACTCTTGCCATATCCAAAGCAATTGTCCTTCTCAACAAGGCACTCACTATAATGCTTCTTACCACACTTTCAACAAATTGGCTTCGTACTTGGTTAACTAGTACCCCTTCCCTTTTGAAACTTAGGGTTAGACACCCTCTCATCACGAGCCTTGGGAAACTTTTAAAGAACATGATTAGAGAACCTCTTGTTAAATCTTGAATTATCTTGAATTTCCAACCTCCGCTTTGAAGAACAACCTTCATAAGGTTGGCCCTCTTGGCCTCCCTATTCTTTCTCCTTAGCCTACTTTCTTTCACTTGTTGAGCATAAACCATTAGACGAGAGATATTCATATTATCATGTAGTATAGCCGAACGACATTCTTCCACAAAGTCTTCAGACACTCATGTAAGAAAATGACTCATCTCATCCCTTGGGTTAGACACCAAGGATGGAGCATACTTGGACATTTTAGTAAACTTCAAGAAATAGTCATAACACTCATACATACTTGATGAAGGTTGATGAGTTCTTCCATCTTATCTTACCTCTACTCTCTAGGAAAGAACCTATGAAGGAAGGCCTTATTGAAGATCTCCCAAGTCACCAGACCACCTCTTAGTGCCCTATTATCCCTCTATTGTATGTACCAAGTTTGGGCCACATCTTTGAGTTGATAGGCGGCCAACTCGGCCTTCTCATTTGAGGTCACATCCATAGCATAAAAAATCTTATAGAACTCATCGAGGAAATCTTGAGGGTATTCATCCGATTTCAAACCGAAGAATATAGGTGGGTTAATTCTAGTAAAGTCTCTCAAATGAGAAGCCATATTGTTAACATGATGAGGCACTCGGAGTCCAAACTCCCCATTCACTTGGGCCGTCATAGCTTGGATTTGAGAAGTGACGACATTAGCTTGAGAGGTCATGGATTGGACCAAATTGAGAAAATCTGCCCTTATATCTCCATCCATCATAGGTGGAGGAACAACCGGAACTTGATCACCCATAGGCACTTGCTCAAGTGGAGGCACTTGGTTGTCTTGTGGAGGAGCTTGGTTGTCATGAGCTCCCACATTAGCAATGCCTTCTTCGGCCCTTCTTGCGGCTGCAATTTGAGTATTCATACCTATAACCACAATACAAGGTTTAGGTGAAAGCACAAAATAAGACTCTAGAGGCACGACATAGGAATGCAAGAAGATTAGAGTTTCCTAAGCATCACATAGTCTCTCATTCATAAGTGTGGCGCGCTTCACAATTATGAATAAGAATCTACATAGATGTGGTTTAATAAGACATAGATTCTAGGGATATACAACCTCATGCTCTGATACAAAGTTTGTCACATCCGCGGAGCACCCCTAGACGTAACTGGCGTCGTCGTCCTCAAAGAGGACTAAGACTATCCTCTTAGAATTCTTCAATACATTCATAGGTTAAAAAATGCAGAAATTAAAACTATTCATCTACATCTACTTCATGAGATTTTACATAGACCTCTCGCTTACAAATAATATATACATAGGGAGTTTACTTAGACTCCTCACAATAAGAATCTTACATAGTCTTCTACTTTTATGTCACACATATATATATAATACACAATATAGTCTTATTAGGGATGTCTCAAATAAAACCATCTAAACGGAATAGAACAATATGGGCATAACCCTTACACAAACGTATTAATGCCACTTAGGGCTTACAACAGTGTCTTGAACAATAAGAGTGAAACGAGTGTCATTAGACTACAACAAGTCGCATAGGTAGGATGAGGAAAAAGACATCATCCTCGAATCTTGAGGACATACCCACACTTGGATAAATGATCCAAGCCTTCTTGCAAATTGGCCGTGAACCCTTCACCGACCGAAACCTAAAACATCTTGGAAAAAGGGAGAAATAAGGGTTAGCACATCACTTGTACTAAGTATGGAAACATATGCACACACAACATAGAAATCATGCTAAAAAAGGACATTTGATAAAACTATGCCAAGTTACTTTGAAAAGCCTTTGGCATAATCAAGAACACATATAAGACAATAATCACGTATCCCTTAAGACAATAGAATATTCAACACAATACCACTATCATCAAGTTAAGTCAAGTCAACATATGTATAACATGTTAGAACTCATACCCAAAGCAACTCCAATATCATGGCATAACAACAAAGCATGCTCAAGAGTTCATATCATTACAATACAAGCCAAAACCTTACTCATAACCCCTTACTAAGCTTACTAGTGTAGAAGTCAAGTGAAGCACCATAACCCCACTCAACCTAGCAAACCAACCAGAGAATCATAAATAATATCTAACTCAACATAACATAGCATCATAAGTATCCATCATCATATTTAGCAATATAGACCAACAACATGTTCATAAGTGAAACTAACATCATATAGCATCAGTAACATGTAAAGTCAACATATTCATATCATTCACTTTATAAAAGTGTAAGAACACAAGAACATCCTTCTAGGACTTCCCTTAAGGTCAACTAGTGTCATGTATAGGTAGAATCCCATGCCCTTACCTAGACTAAGTCAATCCCCGCAAGTCCTTCTAGTTAGAGTTCACTTTATTACTTTATTTTACTTTAGGTAACATCATGTCTTAACCGACATAGACCACATAAGCTAATGTAGAATCCAGTGTCATGGAACCCTACACCGAAAGAAGGTGGAATACTTGCCAAGGTTTTACCAAAACATGAACATAGCATCTATGTGGATCCACTAACTAGTATTCTTATGGAGGCAACATAGTTCAAGAACTAGGAGATGTGTTTGGGACCCTATTTATGAACCATGCATTATAGTCTCCAATCTCATAAGTACAGTAGTGAACTTACCTTCCCTATTTGGGAAGGGACACTCCTCACTACTAGTTCACTCAGTGCTAAGCTAGAGTCCCTTTTTGAAATGTCTTTCTTTAACAATCATAACTTAGTTTAGGTTATATGAGACTACTCCATGTATAGTCATAGTTATTAGCTCAATAGGAATTGCATGAGAACATCCTTTCAATACAACCCTCACATGTGAGATTAACAATTTAACATCATCATATTATAGTAAGGCACATAGGTACTTCATAACCTACCTTATATCATTACATATCAACATAATCTCACAATACACATAATCAAGACATTTCCATTGCATCACCATACAAACACCTACTTAGTTCAATCATAAGGTATATTTCAATTAAATTTCATCACCATGTACAAGCCAGCATAATTGAAGTAAAGGTTTGAGATCACAAAGACTTATCCAATCTCCTTCACAAGCCATCATCCAAGGTCTTACCATCAACCATCCAATTCCACCCAACAATGGTGGTAATATCATCACACAATAGTATATAACATAACGTCTAAGTCAATTATAAACATTCTAAACTATTCAACCAAGAGTTCATAATCTAGGGTTAGCGAATTGGGTGAAGTTCATCATCCCTACCACATACAAGGTATAATCATCATGAACCAACTAAATCAATCAATAATGTATCATAATATACTCATAATAACCAATAGAAACCGTAAACAATACAATTTCGAAGATAAAATTCATATTAGGAAGAAACCCATATGAAATCATCTTTTTGAAAACCAATTTTTGAAGAACCCTTCAGGGAAAAGAATCCCAAAGGTGAAGTGTTCCCATACCTGGGTATTTGTTGAAGATTGATGGATAAAAGTTGACCTATTTCTACCTTAGAACCCTTAAACCTTGGTCTTCTATGGAGTATTCCTTGGGAGAGAGAAAGTAGAGAAAGTTAGCAATTTGTGTTTGGGAATTCGGAGGTGTTAAGTTGGGTTTAGGCTTAGGGTAGTTTATATAGTGACTTAACTAACTTAAATAACAACCCCCTAATACCTAATTAAGTTCCTAACTAAACTAACTAATTAAATGAACTCATTAAAAACTTAATTTAAAATTCAAGCCAGACCTACGAGACCCCGACCTACGGGCCGTAGGTCAGTCGACGGGGCCTTGGACCAACCGTCCTGCACAACCGTCATTTGATTCAGAGAGTTGTCAACTTGGACTGTTTGGAACAATTGTTAAGTGACCATCGAAGGAGGAATCGATGCCCCGTCAATTGGCCTATGCCTCGTCGCCTGCAACCGTCGATGGCTACTGCCTCATGACATCTTTTTAGCCACAATGGAAGGGTCCTCGTCAAGTACCCTTAGGGGGTCCTTGGGAATTTTTCCCAAACTTTTTGACTCTAAACCTATTCTAATACGTGTTAGACACCTTTCCACAAAATTTCATTAAATTCCGAGTCTTAAAACCCCGTGAAATAGACTAAGGCACACTAATACCTCTTTGACCACTCTCTGGACGTCATGGACGTTCCTTGACATTTTGAATCTAAAACTTCCTAAATGACTTTTATACATTATTATTGACCTTAAAACAGTGTTAGAAACCTTGGACACTCATGTGAAGCTCTAGATTAGGTTTTGGACTTAAGAGTGTTACAATATGCAAGGGCAAAATCTATGGGAGGTTGTAAACGGTAGCTAGGTGACACAACCAGACACAGAAGATGTAAACAACACTCAGTGAAAGTGGAAGATAAAAGCTTTTAATGCTATGTTTGCTTTGAAAATAATAGCCAAAGAGGATGTGCTAGAGCACATACGAGACGCCACCCCCCCCCCAAAGCAGGCATGGGATACATTGACCAATCTATTTTGAAAGAAAAATGATACAATGCTCCAACTCTTAGAGTGTGCATTACAGTCGATAGGACAATACAACATGACAATTGCCCAATACTTTCATAAGGTGAAGATGCTATGTCGAGAGATTTCAGAGTTGGATCCACAATCTCTAATTAGAGAGACTAGTATGAAGCGGATCATAATCCATGGTTTGATGCCTGCATATAGAAGCTCCACTGCTTCTATACAAGGATGGAAAAATTATCCATCACTTGTAGAATTTGAGAATTTTCTAGTAGGTTAGGAAGCCTTGTCTAAGAAAATGAGCGGAGTATCTCATAAAGGCGAGGAGGAAGCACTCCACGTCAACAAAAGCAGAAGGAACTCGAAGCAGTACAACACCGATGGATCAAATAGAAGTGATGATAAGTCAAATGGTCATCAAGAATAAGGAAGCTCTCGTCTGGTGGGAAATTCGAAAAAACAATTGGAGCAACAAGAAGAGGTTTGAAGCGAAATGCCATAACTGTGGGAAGAAGGGACATAAAGACAATATTTGTTGGTTCTAAAAGAGAACTGTGAGAGCAACGCTACTGCTACCTGTGGTCCAAAGGAAAATAGTGAAGATGATTGGGATGCTGAAGTGTTCTTTGCTATAGAACAAGAAGAGTTAGCTCTTATGATAACAACCTCTTAAAAATTGACCACTAGGGATGCTCAAAGTACATGACTAATGAAAAAAAGAAGCTGCGAAATTTCTCTGAGTACATGGGAAGTCGGGAAGTCGTGACAGTAGATGACACAAAATTACTGATGGCTCACATTGGTAAGACTATTGCGTCTCCAAATAGTTGTGAGGATCTGATTTTGCTTCAAAATGTTTATAATGTCCCAGGTATGAAGAAAAATCTTCTTTCAGCAGCTCAATTGACATCTTCGGGTAATTATGTTCTATTTTGAGGTTAAAGAAGAGCCAGTGATGAAGGGGCAAAGGTTAAACTCTATTTATGTGATGTCGGCAGAAACCGCATATATAGACAAGAAAAGGAATAATGAGACGACAGGCTTATGGCACATACGGTTGAGTCATGTTAGCTACTCTAAACTTAGAGTTATGATGGAAAAGTCAATGTTAAATGGTCTTTCCAAACTTCCAGTAAGTACGGATGTAATATGTACATATTGTATGTATGGTAAAGAGCACTAGTTGTCGTATCATGATTCGAAATATACAACCAAGGAACCATTATAGTTAGTTCACTCAGATGTGTTCGGCCCTGTCAAGCAACTCTTTGTTGATGGGATGAAATATATGTTTACATTCATTGATGATTTTTTCCAAGTACGTATGGATTTATTTTTTAAAGGTGAAGTCTGAGGTATTTTCAAAATTCAAAGAATTCACAAAGTTTGTTGAAGGAGAAGTTGGTAAGAAATTTTTTTGTTTACGAACTGACAATGGTGGGGAATATACCTCACATGAATTTTTTGAATTCCTTGTGAAGTGTCGAATACTCCATCAGATCAAATGTCTAAATATGCCACAACAAAATGGCGTAACAGAAAGGAAGAACTGACACCTAGCCGAAATTTGTCTAACCCTGATTCACGCAGAAATATCCTGGGATATTTTTGGGCGGAAGCTATGAAGACTGCAACTTTTGTGATCAACAAACTTCATCAACGAAGTTTATATTTTATTTCACCTTTAGAGAAGTTGTGGAACATGAAATCCCCTATTAGCTATTTTCGTGTTTTCGGATGTGTATGCTATGTATTTGTACCTAATCATTTTCGTAGTAAAATGGAAAAAAAGGTTGTTAGGTGTATCTTTGTAGGATACGACAGTCAATGAAAAGGGTGGTGATGTTGTTTTCCAACAACATGGAAGTGCTACACTTCTCAAAATTTAATATTTCATGAAGCTTCTTCCTGGTGGTCTTCAAATAAGGAACTGTTGCCAGATTAATGTGTCTTAAAAGTTGTTTTGCGCTCTTCCCATGTCCAATTATGTCTAGATAGAGCAGAAGGTGAAGCTAATGAAGACATTGTTCCACTCAGACGGTCAACAAGGATTAGAACGCAAATTCCAAGTTTGCCAATGCTTCCATTGTAGAAGATGAAAATGAAAAGGAACCAGAAACTTTTGAGGAAGCATTACAGAATCCAAAGTGGATTAAGGCTATGAAGAAGGAAATTGATGCGCTACAACTGAATGAAACGTGGGAGATAGTGACAAAACCAAGGGATGCCAAGCCTATTTCCAGCAAATGGATTTACAAGATAAAGTGTCACACAAATGGATCAATTGAAAGGCGCGAACCTCATCTTATAGCTTGGGGTTTTTCTTAGCAATATCGACTAGACTATGATGAAACACTTAGTCCAATGCCAAAGCTTACTACTGTCCGGATTTTACTTGCACTTACAGCGAGTAAACATTGGAACCTATGGCAGATGGATGTAAACAATGTACTTTTGCACGGAGAGTTGGATCGAGAGATTCACATGTCTCAACCAATGAATTTTCAGAGTCATGATTATCCTGAGTATGTGTGTAAGCTTTGAAAGTCGCCCTATAGATTTAAGCAAGCGCCAAGGGCATTGTATGGTAAGATTTCTGAATTTCTTACTCATAGTGGTTTTTCAATAGCACCGTCAGATTCCAGCCCGTTTGTAAAACTTGTATGCAGCAAACTAGCTATTTTGATAGTATATGTGGATGATCTAATCCTAACAGGAGATTATGAAGAAGAAATTCTGTGAACAAAGGAGAATTTATCAGTACGTTTCTAGATGAAGGAACTCGGACATCTTAACCATTTTCTTGGCTCGGAGGTTGATCACAGTGGAAGGAATTTGCTTGCATCAGCAAAAATACTCAAAAGATCTATTGAAGAAGTTTGGGATGTTCAACTTCAAACCAACCTCAACACCGTTGGATGAAAATGTTAAGATGTTTTCTCATG
The DNA here is from genome assembly GCA_016801875.1 of Solanum sitiens. Classification (NCBI taxonomy): domain Eukaryota; kingdom Viridiplantae; phylum Streptophyta; class Magnoliopsida; order Solanales; family Solanaceae; genus Solanum; species Solanum sitiens. The sequence goes on from JABWTJ010000629.1 coordinate 239,640, forward strand.
AAGGGATAGACTTGGAAGATGCAACAATGTATCGGCAGTTGGTAGGTAGTTTGATTTACTTCACTTTAACAAGACCCGACATCTCATACGGAGTAGGTGTGATGAGTTGTTATATGTAAAATCCAAAGAAGTCTCATTTGGATGGAGTTCGTCAAATCTTGAGATATGTAAAGAGTAGAATTGGCTATGGTCTGTTGTATAAAAAAGGTGAAGAATGCAAATTGATCGGATAGTGTGACTCTGACTATGGAGGAGACCATGATACCCGTCATTCAACTACTGGCTTTGTGTTTAAGCTTGGTGCTGGAGCGATTTCTCTGTGCAGCAAAAGGCAGGCAACAATGTCGTTGTCAACAACAGAAGCAGTATCAGGCAACAATAGTTGCAGCTCAAGAAAGTACATGGCTTATGCAGTTGATGAAGGATCTAAGACAACCAGTAGTCTATGCGGTTCCTTTGTACTATAATAATCAGTCAACAATTTGCTTGGCTGAAAATCGGTTTCCATGAAAGGATTAAACATGTGGAGATACTTTACCACTTTATTCGGGAAAAAGTGTTGCAAGGAGAGATTGGTTTGGAACACATAAAAATGGAACATCAAATTGCAGACTTGTTCACCAAAGGTTTTAGTGTCAACAAGTTGAAGAGTGTCTGCAAGCAGCTAGGCATGGTTAAGACGTAGAGCTGATGTTGAGAAGGGGTGTTAAAAGTTGACAACATCATTCCTAGTTTAATTTGACCAATTCTGTAGTATATCTATTTCTTAGCTTAGTTGTTAGTTCGATATTTTATTAGTACGTGGATTTCTATTATTTTCTAGAGTAGCAGTAGCTTTCCCTATAGTTTAGAAGAGTTAGGATAGTGGATTTAGTTAGTGGTTAAGTGGGATTGCGACTCTTTTAAAAGTTGTAATTCTATAAATCCATCGTTCTTATTCTCGAGAAAATATTACCTCAAACTCCTTCAGTCATATTTTACATGAACTTATTGTATCTTAAGTTCTTCAGCGAAAAGACTTCATTAACAAATTCTAAAAGAATAACAAGAATTTTCCATGCACATAACATTTTAAGTCACATGATCAAAATGGATTTCGATATATTCCACATATCTTTAGCTTTTAGTTCCCGTTTGACAACAATTTTTCTGTCTGGTAAGTTCTTCAACACACTGCCAAAAGGTCATGATATGTGCCTTGTTATGACAATATCAGTTGAATAAGCTCATTATTCATCATGCATATGAGCTTGTTTTTGTTCTCTTTGAATTTGATGTAATTCATCACAATCGTATTATAATATTTTCAATATGGTTTGATTAATTAGCATGAAATACATGTTCACGTGTTTAAAAACTAGGGAAAAAATCAAGAAACTAGAAAATTAATCAAACAAAAATTATCTAAACTGACTACATCATATATGGTATAACTCTATTTGTATAATTATCTAATGTTTTTTGGGAAAGGGTAAAGGGTCAGATATACCCCTCAACTTTGTCATTTAGAGTTTGTATACCCCTCGTTATGCAAGTGGCCATATGTGCATTTACCGTTATATAAATGACACACATATATCCCGACCGTTACAAAAGAAACTCACATAACGGAAGTTAAAAAAAAACAGTTTTAAATTTATTTATTTTACATTATTTTTTATATAAAAAAATATGTGTGGGTATATATGATCATTCTAGTAAAGTTCAAGTTGTGTTTTGATCTTTTTTCATACATAAATTATTTTTTTAGTTCTTTGATTATCATTATTTGAGTCTCTTAATTTTTCCTTTCATTCTTCAGTGTAAATACAAATAAAAACTATTTTTTGCAGCTATACTATAATTATTATTTGTATTTGTAAAGTAATGGGGGCACCTATAAAAAATTTAGTGAAACAATAAATAAATTGTCCCATTAAAGTTTAAAAATCTAAAATTTTCACTAAACAAAATGTAAAAAAATATGTGAGGAAGATCAAATATCCAATTTTTCGTGTGAAGAAATATTTAAGGTGAGAAGAAGAGAAAACTTACATTTGCCAAAATAGAGAGAGACATAAAAGGAAAAACTTTAAATATTAAAATCTTGCATATAAGGTAACTCAATAATTATTGAAGGACCCTTATTAGAATAAAAATTGAGGATGTCAAAAAATAGAGAGAGATATAATAGGAAAAACTTTAAATATAAAAGGCTGGATAATTAGGTAACTCAATAATTATTAAAAGATCTTTTTTGGAATAAAAATTAAGACGGTCAATAAAATATATCACCCAAAATTCTATGTTCCCACTCAAGGTTTGAACAAAAACTAAAACCTAATTTTACTTTTATAAATAGTGTTACTGCCTCTCTCTCTTTTTCAATGTATCCTTCCAACAATTTCATCAAAGTCTGATCAAAAGCCTTTGCTTAGCCTTAAGAGGATATTCTTTTAAAATTTCATTCCATCAAAAGCTGAAAACGAATCTTGCAAACTTAACAACACTCCACATGTTATGACTCGAGAACTAATTGAGATAAGAGATATATACCCTCCCCCAAAATTGATTTGACAAACCCCTGGCAGATAAAGAAAAAGATTAGCCGTGACGAAGTTATTGAAGGAAAGCTGATGATTCCATTTTTCGAGACGTTTGAGTACATTCTGCGATAGTGGACGTTGGATGAGGCCAAAAGTTTGGAGAACGGGTGCGATGTTCCTGTTGGCGTGTGAAATGCAATGGAGGATAATATCCCTAAGAAGTATAAACGAGGAAGTGGTTAAGGAAATTGTTTGGTGATGACTTTTATCTTTCGAGCACCAAATTGTTCAAGAGTCCCGGATTAAGCATTCATGATGAATTTGTACTTTATTGGGATTCTAAATCTTCAAGTTTAATGTTAAAATTACTTTCTCAGGTTCATTGTTAGTGAAAGGTCCAAGAATTTAGGACAAAAAACAACATACCGTAGTCTTTTTGTTAGTATTTCTCTTTCATATAGTTGTAATAGCTAAAGATTGGAACATTTGCATTATGAGTATGATTATTCTTCAAAGTCCCAATTTAGTTTTCTCAATCCCCTAGTAGTAATTTCTCCATTGATTGATTTCTCGTCTAAGTCGCAAACAAGAATGGGTGCCTCCCTTGTTCTCCAATACATGCCAAAAGGTCATGTTTTGTGAACCGACAATATTGAGCGAAAATTATCAGGACCGTTCCTATAAATATTATTTTTCTTCCATCGGAATCCAGAACTATCTATTCATATCGAGCAATTTTATCTAGCAACTATATCATACTTGGACAAGAAAATTATTGTTTCTATGACGATAAATAACACAGGTATTTTCTATGTGAAAACTACTTATTAATTGAGGTGCGAGTGTAGGAGAATCAACTCCAAATTGTTGGAATTCTAAGGAAGTATCGAAAGACAAGATACATTCTTTCAAAACTTGTTGTGCTTTTTCATATGACCAACATCGCAAAAATATTTCAGTTTCAATGCCTAGGTGGAGTGTCACGCCCCGAGCTACCCCTGAGACGCGGACACGAGACATAAGACCACAATTGATCCTAAGCTAACCCTGTTGACATGATCATGAGCAAACTAAATATAAATTGAATAATAGAAACTGTGTGGAAGCTATAATCATAAATAAAATGAAAATATGGGGAATATCCACATACTATAACTGAGGTATATGAAAAACTGATAAGTTTAATAGAAGGAAGATATTAACACAATAATAAGATGAATTTATCTATGTCTGAAAATAGCCTCTAACTTACTAGAAATGCTAGGACAGGCCCCAACTAAGTCTAGCAAAACTAAAACTAAAGGACTAAACTTACAGAGATGAAACTCATGACTATTGTCCTCGGAGAATAAGGAATGTCCATTGATTTTGCTGAAGTGGAGATCTGGAATAGATCTAAGCGTGATCTAGATGCTAAGAACATGAACCTATATCACGAGATTCTGTAGCGCACGTATGCATCACTGTTTGAAAGGTACTGAGCATCCATAATAGAGTAAAGTTGAAATAAAATATAACTGAACAAGACAATAAAGTAATTAGCAATCTGAACAGGATATAGATGCTGAAATACAAAAATGACTAATCTGAATTTAATGACCAAGTTATAAAATATTGAGACTGAATACTGAAATGTTGTCAATACGATGGAGTCTAACTGAGATATGGGACCTACTAATAACCGACAATAAAACCACATAATCTAAATGTCAATTCCGATGTGTACGCCCCATCGAGAGGACCCAATATACCCTGTCAAAGGTATAGAGTCATGTCGGCGTGATTACTAAAATTATGCCCATGGCGGGGACTTACAACCTACGTGGCTAGTAGTTTTGGGACTATTTGGGTACGCTGAACCCTAGTCCAACTCGGTACTATGCTACTCCCAATGGATTAATCAATTAACATATTATGACTGGATTTATGCAAGTTACTTGATAGCTCAATCTAAACATGCAAACTGAGAATGCAAAAAATAAACTTATATTGATGCATTAATAACTGAGGCATGTATAACTAAATAACAAAAATAACTGACCTAGCATGTGTAGTTCAAGAATTAAAGAAATACATAGCTATGGTTCTGGAATTCATGCATTAAACTGAATATTAACGTACTAATCTGATTTGGATCATTCTAACACCTAAGAACCCAACAATTCTAACTTCAAAGAAACCCTAAGTCTTGTCATAATGAGGGAATCAAGAAACTGACTGAAAACTAGGGACCTAATGGGTGAAAGGAACCCACTAGTGAAATCCCACATACCTGGTGACGAGTTCCACGGAGAAATCTTTCAATTTCGGGGATAGAGATGATGGAAACGTGTTGCTTTCTTGAACTAGGGTTTGTCGACCTTTTTATCCTCTTTTCCTTTTATTTTTTCTATGTTTTTTATTAATGATTGGAATTAGGTATGTTCTAGTTATGTTTATAGGCTTAAACGTACTAAAACCTCCTAATTTAGGGTCTAAACGACGTAGCTTAGGGGTCCTACAAAATAGGAAAAGAACAAAAGACCCCTGATATAATTGTTGTCAGGGTGACTGACGGAAAGGACCTATGGGCTGTAGCAATCTACGGTCCATAGATTGAGGTCGTAGGTCAATTCTGCCCGATAGGGCTTCACTAAAATGAGCATATCTCTTTGCTTGAAGATCGGATTTAAGCAAACTCGATGGCGTTAACATAGGTCATGGGACACTTAATTCCTTTTATTCTAAGAGTTCTGCCCATTTGAAGTTGACACAATCACCTGACTTTTGACCTTCACCAACGGTCAGACCTATGGTCCATAGGTCTTTCTACGAACCGTACTGTTCGATCGTGGTTTGTTTCTGAGGCTGGGTAAAGGAGGCTTCAATGTACAATCACACACCACAGACTGTGGCTCTATTCTGTGTGTCGAGACTTAGCAAAATTTTTTGAACTAGGTTTGGGGAGGGGTTAAAGTAGTGAACCACAGACCTACAACACAGGACGTATATCATATTGGGTCCGTAGATGGCGACCAAAGGTTGCACCTGCAATTTCTGAAAAGCTAAAATCATGTCTGTTTTTGGATACGGGGTGTTACATTATCTCCCCACGGGTACATTCATCCTCGAATGAAGTCTAAACTAGTCGAGTATGGAGGGAAAGAACTGCAACCTTACCACTGAACATTGAGAACTGAATTTCTGACTAAACTTAAGGAACATAATACTGAGACTGATTTTACGCATAAATGAATGAAAAAAGTGAAGAGGAACTATTACCTCAAGCTGAAATGGAATCGGAAGGAAAGAGGTGAGGACACTTGACTTTCATGGCTGTTTCTACTTCCCAAGTAGCTCCCTCTACGGAGTGACTCCTCCACTAAACCTTGACTAAAGCGACTTCTTTGTTTCACAGCCACACTCTCTAATGGCACTACGGACGTTGGATCACCCACACACTTCTTCAAAAGTGAGATGTGGAAGAACGGATGCACTACTACTAGTTCTTCTGGAAACTCTATCTCATATGCCACTTTTCCAACCCTTTTCAAGATCTTTTAAGGGCCTACATATCTAGTATTGATGTAACATTCTGTAACTTGAAATAACTAAGAATAAGCTAGGAACCCAAGGATAATCATTATAGGAAATAAAAAGAGAAATCTGGAAGATTTCCAGATTTTTAAAGTGAGTTTTGGTCATTTTTAAACGGCCATAACTTCTAGTTGAAGAGGAGTTAGGGTGAGTTCTTTATATAATTGGAAATATCTTGGGAATATCTTTCCAATGGCACCGAGTTTGCGCATTTTTGATGTCGTATGAGGGAGTTATAGCTTTCAAAAGTTTGGTTGCTGGATTGAGGAAAGTCCAATCCGAATTTTAGTAAAGGTAAAGTAGTCTTTTTACCCTAGTATTTACTAATTTGTTTTAAGGGTTTATTACGGGTAAAACCAAGTCCCAATTCAGTTTTAGCAAAGTTGAGATTACTTAGGGCTTGGGAGAAAAGAGAAGAGAAGAGAAGAACAAGATCAAGAATTTTTCAAGATAGTCAAGAATCGTTGCATGGATTTCATGGGGGGGGGATCCCTTTAACGTATGTGAGATCATTCTGTGTTGGGTCCTTTCACCCACACCTTAATTTGATTCAATTCAGCAAGTTAGAGTATATTGAGCGATGAACATGGAAGTTCTTGATGAAAAATTATGAAATTCTTATTCATTGAATTGTGGGGTAACTCTAGAAGATTTGATTCATGTTTCCAAATTGTTTTTGGGTCTATTCTATTGGGTAATGAGGTATTTAGTTATCCTAAGTGTTTTGGGTGGAAGCCATGAAAGTTTAGGAGGTTTAGAGATGAAAAACGGAGAAGAAAAGTCAGAGGTCCCGTCTAACACACCCTGGGGCGCCGCGCCTCCCAGAGCCCCTCAGGGTAGGCTCTGTCTTACAGGCCCTGGCGCACCGCGCCAGCCAGAGCGCCTCAGACCAGAGTGTGTCTGACAGGCTCTGGCGCTCCGTGCCTCTCAGAGCTCCAAGGCCACCTGGTTACCCCGTTCTTTCCATATCTTTCCATACTAGTTCCTAAGTGATAACTTATCAGTCCTAGTTTATTTCAACACTCTAAAGTACATCTAAACATCATGAAATCATCCATAAACATGAGATCATGATCCTTGAATTACATAATCCAATTCAAGGAAAGTTAGGATCAAAGTCAAAGAAGTTAAAAGTCAAGTCTAAACGTTAAGAAGCAAGTCGAAGTAAGTTATTAAAGATTCTAAAGTCTTAAACAAACATTATAAGCTTTGTTTTAGTGCTCAAGATATAAGACGAGCAAAGAGTAAAGAATTAAGTTGGAGTTCCTTTATTCAAAAGTATTTGGGGACTACGTATTCTCAAAGAGAAGTAAAATGTTTTTACATTTAAATAGGCAGGAAAACTATGATTTCCAAGAGAGATTTTTAAAAGCTAAGTTTTGAGCACTAATCTCAAATCACAGAATCAATATGTTTTAAAAACATAAGAGCAGTATATATATATTGGGAGTAGTATTGAGCATCGATGTCGGGATACGATTTTATATTAACTCAATTCTCCATATAAACCATGTAGCCATCATTGGTAGAAAAGGGTCATACTTTTTAGATGAACCTTTTTCATAGTATACTAGTGGATCCATTTGGCCGTTCAGGTCCTATACTCTTGCAAGGTTAGGATGGCCGGCCAGCGTGGGCCGAGTAATGTTGTATCATCACTATAGCTCTTCAGTGATGGTTGTCGGTTAGAGAAGCTCCCATAGAAGTATTGTATTTTCATATAAATTAGTTATTTGTATTTTTACATACATCTCAGATATTATTTGTATACTTGTATACATTCAGAGCTTACAACAAATTTTCAGTCAGCATTTCTTTATATTGCATTTACTTTTAAACTGTGTATATTGAATAAGAGTTAGTAGATCATGAGTTGAGCAGAGGCAAGGTAAGTGTTCTTTCTTACTGCGCTTCAAGATTAAGTGTTGTTTTAGCATTCGAACTCGCATACTCATACATTCAATGTACTGATGCAGGTTGTCCTACATCGTATCATGATGCAGACGTAGGTAACGAGGATCGACATCCAACGCACCATTGATCCAGTTAAGCACTCCAGAGTTAGTTGGTGAGCCTTTTTGCATTCTGAAGCAAACCTTTTATTGCTTTCTAGATTAGTTCAATAGAATGTTGTGGGGTTTGTCCCAACATTCATCTCATTCAATTTAGAGGCTTCATAGACTATTAGTAGTTCAGTAGTCTTTCTATTTTCATTATTTAGGTGAAAGACTTGGGTTGCCATTTTGGGTAGTTTGAATGTTTAAACTTTTAAAACATTCCATATAGTATTACTATTCAGTTCAATTAAGTTTTTTTTATCCTTATAAGTGTGATTGTTGTCTTTCGCTGACTTAAGTTAGCCAGGCTAAGGGTTCGTTCGAGGCCAACAATGGTCACCGAGTGCTGGCCACGTACAGGGTGTAGGCTCGGGGCGTGACAATTGAGCTTCCCTTTCTTTCCAAATCTCATAAGCTCATTCATAGGTGACACTTTCATGAAATCCCAATCATCGACATTGAACTCTATTTCCCTTCTCGTTACATGTACATAAGACTTCTGACGACTCTTTGGTTGTCTTAAGTATATCTCTAATGAGTTGTACTTTCTCCATAGCATAAAGGACTGAATATGTCCCTATTAAAGCTGCTTCACCTACTTCAAACCAACCAACAGGAGATCTACATCTACGCCCATACAGAGCCTCAAAAGGGGCCATCTAAATGCTGGAATGGTAGCTATTACTATAGACTAACTCAATAAGAGGAAGGTGATCATCCCAACTACCCTTAGAAATAGATCACACAAGCTCTCTATATATCATCTAGAGTTTGCATGGTACGCATTGCATGTCCATCTGTGTGCGGATGAAATGTTGTGCTAAGATTAACCTAAGTACCAAGACAAAATATGAAATGACTAGCAAAAATGAGAGGTAAACTAAGGACCTCTATGTGAGATGATAGACAAAGGAACCCCATGAAACCTGACTATCTCATTAATGTAAAGCTTGACGTTTTGCTCCACCGAATCTGTAGTCTTGACCCAAAAAGTGAGAAGACTTAGTCCTTCTATCAACTGTCACCCAAATGGAGTCGTGTTGTGTGCGAGTACGAGGTAACCTTGTAATGAAATCCATGCATGTTGATCACTTCCCACTTCAAGGTAGGAATGTCAATCTCTTGAGTCATACCCCATGGTTTCTGATGTTCTACCTTGAATTGCTGGCAATTGGGGTACTTACTCACAAAATCTGTTATATCCCTCTTCATATCATTCCACCAATAGACTTCCCGTAGATCGCGGTACATCTTAGTGGCACCTAGATGAATAGAATATCTGGAGTTATGGGATTCTGCAAGAATATGTTGTCTCAATTCGCCCACATCAAGAACACAAAATGTACCATGGTAGCGAAGTACACCATCTCCCCCTCAGAAGAAAACCTCAACTATGATATTATAGACTGCACCCTTAAGTTCAAGTAAGATTGGATCACTGTCTTGCTTTTCCTTAACCTCTACTACCAAAGAAGATTCTTCTCAATTTTGAACTGTTACACCACTGTCTAATATTCTCATAAAGCGAACTCCCAAGCGAGAAAGCCTATGAACATCTTTCACTAGCTCCTTCCTTTCTTCCTCCACATGGGCTATACTACCCATCGATAATCTATTAAGAGCATCTGCTACTACATTCTCCTTACCAGGATGGTAATGCACACTCATATCATAATCCTTAGGTAACTGAAGTCATCTCTTTGGCGAAGATTCAACTCTTTTTGGGTAAACACATACTGAAGGCTCTTATGGTCAGTGAACACATCTGCATGAACACCATACAAGTAGTATCTCCAGATCTTGAGTGAAAACACCAGTTTTTCAAGCTTGAGGTCATGAGTTGGATAGTTCTTCTCATGCACCTTAAGTTGTCTAGAAGCATAAGCTATAATCTTATCTCTCTGCATCAACACGCAGCCTAGTCCAACTTTGGATACATCGCAATAGATCACATAACCATCTGAACCCACTGGTAGAGTCAATACAAGATTTGTAGTCAATATAGTTTTCAATTCTGCAAAGCTTTTCTAACAATCATCTGACATTTTAAACTTGACCATCTTTTGAGTAAACCTACACAATGGTGAGGCTATGGATGAAAATCCTTCCACGAACCATCTATAATAACCCGCTAGACCTAAGAAGCTTCTCATATCTATAGCAAAGGTAGGTCTAGGCCATTTTTTCACTGCTGCTATCTTCTGCGAATCCACTCGGATCCCCTCGCTAGATACAATGTGACCAAGGAAAGAAATGGATTGCAACCAGAACTCACATTTGCTTAACTTAATGAATAATTGGCGATCTTTGAGATTCTGTAGAACAACTCTCAAATGACTCGCGTGTTCTTCCTCATTCCTAGAGTAAATGAGGATATCATCAATATAGACGATAACGAACAAGTCCAAGTACTGTTTGAACACTCTGTTCATCAAATCCATGAAAGTTGTAGGAGCATTAGTAGTCCAAATGACAACTACAAATTCAAAATGACCATACCGAGTTCTGAAGGTTGTTTTAAGAATGTCTTTATCTCTGACTCTAAGTTGATGATAACTTGATCAGAGGTCTATCATCGAGAAATGGCTAGCACCCTGAAGTTGGTCAAATAAGTCATCAATCCTGTGGATGGTATACTTTATTATTGATTGTGACTTTGTTCAACTGTCTATAGTCAATGCACATTCTGAGAGAACCATCTTTCTTCTTTCCGAACAACACTGGTGCACCCCATGGCGAAATACTAGGTCTAATGAAGCCCTTATATAGAAGGTCTTTTAACTGCTCTTTCAATTACTTAAGCTCAGCTGGAGCCATTCTGTAAGGAGGAATAGAAATAGGCTGGATATCTGGAAGGAGATCAATTCCAAAGTTGATTTCCCTTTCGGGAGGGACTCGGGGAAGATCTTCTGGAAACATTTTTGGAAACTCACTGACTACTGGAACTGACTCAAGAGTTGGGGTTTCTTATCTAGAATCCTTAACCCAAACTAAATGATAGAGATAACCTTTAGAGATCATCTTTCTATCCTTAAGGTAAGAAATAAATCATCTCGTAAGCACTAAGGTACTACCCTTCCATTCTAAGATTGGTTTGTTTGTAAACTAAAAATGAACAATCCTAGTTCTAAAATCGACTAAATCATAACATGAATGCAACATATCCATGTCTAAAATAACATCGAAGTCTACCATTTCTAACTCTACAAGGACTGTTGAGGTGACTTTTTGAGAGACTATGACAGGGCAATTTCTGTACACCTGTCTAGCTATAACTGGGTCACTAACTGGAGTAGAGACTGAGAAAGGTTTTGAGAGAGTTTCTGGACTGAAACTAAATTGGACTGCTATGTAAGGAGTTATAAAAGAAAGAGTAGCCCCTGAATCTAACAACGCATAAACATCAAGTTCAAAGACTCGTAACGTATCTATGATTATATCAGGAGAACCTTCCTGATACTGGCGAGCCTGCAGAGCATACAACCTGTTCTGGCGCAGACCGCCACTTGTACCATATGAGTTACCCTACTGAGTCGGGCGAGTTGCTGGTGCTGCTGATGTTGTAGACTGAGCTCTACCATTACCTGCTTTTTGACTTTGTCTAGAAGGACAATCCCTCAACCTGTGACAAGATTGACTGCACCCAAAGCATCCTTCCTTTCCTGCGAGACACTCGCCTGGATGCGTCTTACTACACTTAGGAAAGGTGGGGTAAGTCTTGGTGCCTGAAACACTTCTCTGAGACTTAGAGCCTGGTGCACTAACCTTCTGATCATACTTGTTCTTGGAGGATGGAACACTAGCTGATGAAGGGGTTGGGGTTGAAAATTTCTGCTGAGTCTGTGAGCGATTTCCACCACCCGATTTCTGCTTAGAGTAGTCATAGTTCCAAGTCCTAGCTTTCATATTCTCCTTGGCCTGTTCCCTAAGCTTATCACCTTCAACCTTCTGAGCATAAGTCATAAGCCTAGAGATGTTCATATCTCCCAGTAACATAGCATTTCTTTACTCAATTTTCACCAAATATGACACTCCATACAAGAACTAATTCATCTGACACCTGGAGTCAGCAACCATGTGAGGAGAATACCTTGAGAGTTGGTTAAACTTGAGTCATACTCTTGGATTGTCATGTTTCCCTTCCTTAAGTTCATGAATTCTTGAGCCTTTGCTTCTCTCAACTCTATTGGGAAAAACCTGTCCAGAAAGGTCTCACTAAAGCAATCCCAAGTAATAGGAGCTGCATATGTACCCCTATTCTCCTTCCACGGAGTGTACAAGATATGAGCCACATCTTGCAGCAGGCATGATACCAACTCAACCCGATCATTCCCAGTGACCTACATCACCTCAAAGATCTTCTTGGTATCATCTATAAAATTCTGAGGATCCTCACTAATCTGCGATCATAAGAACTCAGGCGGATTAATCCTAACAAAGTCATGGACCCTTGATGCTACTGATCCACCATTAGCATTAACAGGAGCATGAACTCGATTGTTCTGGCTGGCTAAACTCTAAGCCAACATCTCAATGGCGTTCCGAATTCAGCATTAGAGATTTCCTGATCTGGGACTAGAGGATCTGCCTTTGCATTTTTGGCATTCGCATTCCTATTATTAGCTCTACGAAGAGGCATGATCTGAAACGTCGAATGTTGAGTTAGAATGGAATTAGATCATAACTTACGCACGATAAGAGTAACAATAAAATGAATTTTTGAAAAAACACTTCGTAGCCTAACTCTCATTAGATGTGGTGCACTTCACACCCATGAAAAGGACTCTACTTAGTGCGGTTTTTAAGACATCCTAGGACACTTAAAGCTAGTGCTCTAATATCAAGTTTGTCACGCCTCGAAACTAACCCGTCGAGACGCGGACAGGGGACCTAAGACCACAAGTGGTCCCAAACTAACCTGCTGGCCTGATCATTAGCATACTAAAGAATATAAACTGATGCAGAAGCTAAATCATACTTAAAATGAAAAAATGGGAATACCCATAAACTATAGTTGAAATATTTGAAAACAAATGAATTTAATACAAAGAAAAATATTAACTCAATGCTAAGCTGAAACTAACTAAGTCTGAAAATAGCCTCTAACTAACTAGAAATGTTGGGACAAGCCCAAGCTAAGTCTAGCAAAACTGAAACTAAAGGACTAAAATACTAAAAATGAAATCATGACTATTGTCCTCGGAGAATGAGGACTCACCACTCATTCTTGCTAAAATGGAGATCGGGAATCGATCTAAGCGTGATCTTGATGTTGAGAACCTAACCTACATCACAAGAAGATGTAGCGCACGTATGCGACAGTACTTGAAAGGTACTGAGCATGTAGGATAGAGTAAAGGTGAAATAACACATAAATGAACAAGCACAAAATAAGTATAGTAATCTTAACATGATATACTGAATTCTGAGCTAACTGGATGCAGTGACCAAATTTATAACATATTGAGACTGAACAATAACTGAACTATAAATATGGTCAATGCAATATAGTCTGATTGAATTGTGGGAGCTACTAATAACCTATAATAAAACCACATGAGCTAAGTATGGAGTCCGGTGTGTACGCCCATTCGAGAGTACCCAATATACCTTGCCAGAGGTATAAAGGCATGTTGGCGTGATCACTAAACTACTTCCCACAGAGGGGACTTACAACCTACTTTGCTAGTAGTTTTGAGACTATTTAGGTACGCTGAACCCTAATCCAACTCGGTATTATGCTACTCCCAAATAATTAAGTGATTAACACATTGTGATTGAATTTGTGTAAATACTGGATAGCTCAAAACTTAATATGCAAACTGAAAATGCAATAATTTATCTGATAATGATGTATTAATAACTGAAGCATGTATATCTGAAGTAACTGAAATATCTGACTTAGCATGTGTAATTCAAGAACTAAAGAAATACATAGTTAGGTTTTTGAAATTCATGCGATAAACTAAATAATAACTTTACAATATGATTTGGAACATATATATAACTAATTCATGATGATCTGCTGCAATTCTAGAAACCCTAGGCCTACTCATGATAAGAGAATCAAGAACCGACTGAAAACTAGGGATCTAATGGGTGAAAGGAACCCACTAGTGAAATCCCACATAGCTGGTGATGAAAGCCACAAAGAAATATTTAGATTTCGGGGCTAGAACTAATGGAACCTTCCTCCGTTCTTGAACTAGAGTTCTTGACCTTTTTATCATTTCTTGCTTCTAATTTTATAAGTTTTGATTTATGATTTTGACTTAGGTAAGTTCTTGTTATTGTTCTAGGCTTAGACTGCCTAAAATCTGATCATTTAGGGATTAAATGACGTATCTTAGGGGTTAAACAAACTAGGAAAAGACCAAAAGACCTCTGGAAATTTTGTTGTCATACCAAACAATGACCTAGACTGACGGGCCGTCGTTCAATCAAAGGTCCGTCATTTGGGTTTGCTCGATAGACCTTCACTAAAATGGGCATAACTTTTTACGCGGAGATTAAATGTTAGCAAACTCGGTGATAATGGAAATATAATTCCATTATCCATAATTTCATAGGTCATGGGACACCTAATTCATTTTGTGCTAAAACTTATGACCATTTAAAGTTGACCCAACAACATTTCTCCCCTAACTGACGGCTAATTTTCACCTACCGTCCGTAGGTCCATCTACGGACCGTACTGGTCAATCGTGGTTCATATCAGAGGCTGGGTAAATGGGGTGTTGATCCATGGACACAGACTACGGACCATAGACTAACTTACGGACTGTAGGTATGTCCATGGGTCGAGACTAAGCCAATTTTTTTTAACTGAGTTTTTGGAGAGTTTCAATGGAAAACAACGGATGCACAGTATGGGCTGTAGATCAGACTACGGTAAGTCGATAGTGACCGTCGATTGCACCTGCAAATTTTTAAAATTTTGATTTCCATTCTGTTTTAGGTAAAGGGTGTTACAAATCACAAGATCCAACAATATGTGCTCATTAAGAGAGAAGTTAATCTCAGACAAAGGAGGTGTTCAGAATTTCTCAAAGATTATGACATAAGCATTCTTTACCACCAAGGTAAGGCTAATGTTGTTGCTGATGCATTAAGCAGGATGTGTTTGGGTAGTATCCCCCATCTTGAGGAAAAGAACAAGAAACTAGCAAAACAAGTGCATAGACTTGCACGCTTAGGAGTCCGACTCATGGATTCCATAGAAAGAGGAATAGTGGTGACATATGGGGCTGAGTCATCATTAGTGTAAGAAGTGAAAGCGAAGCAAGACCAAGATCCCATTTTTCTTGAATTGAAGGAAAATGTTCATAAGCAAAGAGTATTAGCTTTTGAACAATGGGGAGATGGTGTGTTAAGATATCAAAGTAGATTGTGTGTACCTATGGTGGATGGACTTCAAGAGAGTATCATGGAGAAATCTCATATATATAGATATTTCATTCATCCTGCTTCCACAAAGATGAACCCGATTTGAGAGAAATATATTGGTGGAATGGTATGAAGAAGAGTATTGCCGAATTTGTTTCCAAATGCCCAAATTGCCAACAAGTTAAAGTAGAGAACCAAAGGCCTGTAGGTTTGCCTCATAATATAGAACTTCTGGAGTGGAAGTGGGAGATGATTAATATGGATTTCATGATAGGTTTACCCAGATCTCGCAGGCAGCATGATTCTATTTGGGTGATCGCGATAGAATGATAAAATCAACTTACTTTTTGTCGGTAAAGACTACTCATTCGGCAGAGGACTATTCTAAGTTGTACATTCAAAAGGTGGTAACACTTCATGGAGTTCCGGTCTCAATTATTTCATATAGAGCTGCACAATTTACTGCACAATTCTGGAAATCTTTTCAGAAATGTTTGGATTCAAAGGTGAACTTATGTACTGCTTTTCATCCTTAGACTGACGGGAAATAAGAGCATACTATACATACCTTAGAGGATA
Organism: Solanum sitiens; assembly: GCA_016801875.1. NCBI lineage: Eukaryota > Viridiplantae > Streptophyta > Magnoliopsida > Solanales > Solanaceae > Solanum > Solanum sitiens. The sequence goes on from JABWTJ010000629.1 coordinate 255,763, forward strand.
TGTTGAGGTCATGCGTGATCGATTTCAAAGGTAATCGGGATGATCACCTACCCTAACTGAGTTTTCCTACAACAATAGTTATCACTCTAGCATCCAAATGGCTCCTTATGAAGCTATTTATGGGAGAAGGTGTATATCTCTTATTGGATGATTTGAAGTTGGTGAAGCAGGGTTGATAGTACCAGATCTAGTTAACCAAGCTATGGAAGAGGTGAAGGTGATTCAAGAGAGGTTGAAAATGGTGCAGATTCATCAAAAAATTTACACTGATGTTAGGAGAAGGTCATTAGAGTTCGATGTAGATGATTGTGTATATCTGAAAGTTTCACCCATGAAGGGTGTTATGAGGTTTTGTAAGAAGGGGAAACTCAGTCCCAGGTATATTGGACCTTATCGCATAGCAGAGAGAATTGGCAATGTAGCTTATGAGTTGGAGTTACTACAAGAGTTAACGACAGTTCATCTGGTGTTCCACATCTCCATGTTAAAGAAGTGCATGGGCGATCCATCATTTATCATACCAACTGAAAACATTGGGATCAAGGATAGTCTATATTATTAGGAGATTCCGGTGCAAATCCTAGATCGCCAAGTTTGGAAGTTGAGAACTAAAGAGGTCGCATTAGTCAAGGTCCTTTGGATGAACAAATTGTTGAAGAATCTACTTGGGAAGCTGAAGAGGACATGAAGAAGAGATATCCACATCTCTTTGAATCCGGAGAAAATGCAGATCAAGTTACTGATTTTCTTCTTAGTACTATCTAGTTATGAGTAAGCATGTTATTGTAGAAATTTCTTGTTTGGTGTTTAAACATGAAGTTACTACCCTTAGTCTAGTAAGAATAATTTCGTTCAAGGATGAATTTTCACAAGGGGGAGATATTGTAACATCTCACAATTTGAAATGGCTAAGAATAAGCTAAAAAACTAAATATATTCATTTTTGGAAAGAATAGGAAAAAATCTGGAAAATTTGCCTAAGTTAAGAAAGTGAGTTTTGGTCATTTTCAAATGGTCATAACTTCTAGATCAAGATGAATTAGAGGTAGTTATTGATATGGTTGGAAAGCCCTTGGAGAGATCTTTCAAACGCCGCTGAGTTTGCGCATTTTTGATATCATATGAGTGAGTTATGCCTTTCAGAAGTTGGGTTGTTAGATTGAGGAAAATCTCAATCAAGATTTAGGGAAGGGCAAGCTAGTCTTCTAACCAATCAATTTCCTTTCTAAAGTGTTTTAACAGCGTTTTTCTCCCAATCTTTGTAATTCAGTCTAATTAAGCCTTTCGAAAGTGTTTTAACACTTCCTACTGATTCTAACAACTCTAAATGACTTCTAATCATATATAAATCATCCAGAAACACGAATTTACAACCTTGAATCCATAACATCAAATTCAAGGAAAGTTAGAGCCAAATCTAGAGAGTTCCTAAAGTCCTTTCAAGAAGTCTTTCACAAATACTTTAAACTTATTTTAAGACTTAAAGATCAGGTTGAGTAAGGAGTAAAGATAAGTAGAAGAAGTTAATTTCATGTTTCATAAGTCTTTCAAAAACGTTTAAGTGTCGTTTTAAGACATAAGCTCGAGTTCACTTCAGAGTAAAGTGAAGTATTCCTTCAAAGCAGTATATGAGAAATAAGTATTCTCAAAGGAGCTTAAAATGTTTTCACATTCAAAACAAAGGGAAATTGAGACTTCCAAAGAGCCTTCGGGCTAGTTTTCCGTTAAAGAGAAATAGCCTTCTAAATGAAGCAAGAAGGGAAACTTAGATTTCCAAGATAGCCTTTGAGCTAAATTTTTGAGTACTAATCTCAAATCACAGAATCAGTATGTTTTTAAAGCATAAGAGCTAGTATATTTTAGGAGTAGTGTTGAACATTGATATGGGGAAGATTTCAAATAACTCGCAGCCCCCATAAGCCATGTAGCCACCATGGATAGAAAATGGTCATAATTTTTAGATGAACCCTTTTCACAGTAGACTAGTGGATCCATTAGGCAATTCAGGTCTTATACCTTTGGCCGGGTATAGGATGCGCTGGCAATGTGAGCTGGATCATTGTATCATCATTGTAGCTCTTAACTGATGGTTGTCTGTTAGAAAAACTCCCACATAAGTTAAATGTATTATGCATATACATTAGTTTATTTGTGTTTTTACATATATGTTAAAGTTAATTGTATCCTTGTATACATTTAGAGTTTACAACATGTTTTCAAACAATAATAATCCTTATATTGCATTTCTTTTAAATTGCTTTATATTGAAATGAATTAGTTATATTGAGTTATGTTAATCATCAGTTAAGTAGAGCTAAGGTAAGTGTTCCTTCTTACTCTTTTCAAGCTTAAGTTGTTTTAGAATTCGAACTCACATACTCGTACATTGAATGTACTGATGTCAGTTGGCCTACATCGTATCATGATGCAGACGCAGGTAACCAGGATCAGCATTCGGCGCACCGTTGATCTAGTTGAGCACTCAAGAGACAATTTGTGAGCCTCCTTGCATTCCGGAGGACTCCTTTTATTGTTTTTACAGTATTTTCTTTATTAGGATGTTGTGGGGTCTTTCCAAACATCCATCTCAGTTTTAGAAGGCTTGATAGATAAACAGTCATATGTTAGTAGTTCAATGGTCTTTGCATTATCATTCTTATGTAAAAGACTTGGGCTGCCATTTTGGCCAAGTTGAATGTTTAAATCTTTAAAACCTTCTAGTTATCCTATTATTTACTTTAGTTTAGTTCAGTTCTTCAATCATTATTGTATTGATCATTGTCTTCCAATGAGTTAATAAGTCATGCCAAGGGTTTGCTCGAGGCTAGTAATGGTCTTCGTATACCGGCACGTCCAGGGTGTAGGCTCGGGGCATGACATAACCTTTCTACAACAAAACAACAATAACAATATTGTCCCTTCACTCTCAAAACACCCTCAATTACATTTACATAGGTATCATAACATCATGCCTGACTCATGCTTTGCCCTTTGAAGGTTCAAAGCTACTTGTTGCTCACAATTGCACACGCAAGTGTAAGTAGTCGCACAAGTAATATAGTGGCTCTTAAAAGAACTACATTATTGATCCCAAAGGACTTGTCAATTAACTATTTTTACTAAATTATACTGGTCTAATTATTTAGATAAAAAGAAGAATGCAAGAACAAAATAATAAAATTGCTTACAATAGTTGGAAAATCCAAGGCTGCAATATATATTGGATTTCATGTATCATATATTTGGCTTAGAAATAATTTTAATTTTCAAGTTACTGTTTTATAGGTTTAATTATTTGAGTCGGGCTATAAACCTATCGTCGCCTACCCCAATTAGATACCTATCTACATCGTTGAGAGGGGATAAGTAAGCTAATTGGCGAGAATTTATATTTCATCCTATTTTGTAAACAAGCAAGTTGTTCGTTCGGGCGTCACTCCTGAACACAAATCACCTCAATTTAATGGGTCAAAAAATCTCTCTATATCTCGTGGTCTATCTAATCCCTCCTCTCCAAATTTTAAGATTAGACACTAAGTTTATCTTATGGTGATCATACATAAAATAATAAATCAAGAATGTATTAGTAACTTGTAATGACAACTAAGAATTAATTCAAAAAGTCTTAAATAATCAACATTGAATACAGAGATACAGCCCAGAACAAGGGATTTAGCTATTAATCTCTACGAAAAGAAAATGAAAAAAAGTACCCTTAAAAGTATTGACGACTTTCTACTTGATGCCCTATATTTCTCCTCCAATCTCCCTTCAAAATAATTATTTCTATTGTCTATTTATAGATGTAGGAAACCCTGAATAAAATAATTGAGTCTAGAACAAATTAGGAATAAAAAAACAAATTTAATTGGATTCCTAATTGAATGTTGCTTCATCCGCCGCTTCTAATAAGAATTCTGGAGATGGTGCCACATGGCAAAACTCCATGTTCACTTTTTTTCTTTGTCGCCACTTTCTCCATATATATAAATATTAATATAATATTGATTTTAATCCATTAAGTTGTCTACTTGATTTTCTTTTTCAACCTTTCATCTTTAATTCTTTTTAGCTTCAAACTTCTTTTTTTTTCCATCAATTTTATCATACAACTAAAATACACTATTTAGCACAATCCATAAAATTCATGCTCAAAAAAGAAAACTATAAATAATAAATGTAAATGCATAATAATTTAACATATATATTTTTAACCTCACATCACTACTTTCAATCACCAAACCTAGAATTCTAACATTAGGCTGGGATTTTATCTTATATTCAAGTAGTTATATTACTTCATGTTTTAGATCATAAAACACATCTTTCATAATCAACAACTCAACCTATGAGATCACAATTGGAAAACATGGGGTTTGCATGGGTTCATAGCGAAGAATCATAAAATCATTGCAAGTCATTAATTTATGCATATTTAAACGTAATTAAACCATTAAAATCTAGAGTCAAAAGAATAGAATAAAACCCTAGCTAATTGGGGGAATTCTATCATTTGAAATAGGGGAATTTGGGGATTCCATGGGTGGAAGAAACCCATGAATGAAAGCTATCATACCTTGACCTCCAATTACTAGCCTTCAATGGAGAATTTGAATCATTAGCTTCAAACCCTAGCTGAATATCCTTCTTCATCATCAAGTTCTAGAGAGAATATTTGAGAAGAGGTTTTAGTTTTATTTTGGGATTTAGCAAGAATGAATTAAGTGGGGTGAATTTGGTGTTAAAGATACTTATATAGATGTCCTATTGATAGGCAAAACGACATAGTATAGAAACTAATTTATCAGGAAAAGACTCAACTATTGACACCCAATTTTGGCCTAACATTTTTAAAATTCGTAACTTTTAAGTTTATTTATTTAATAGTTCAAAATACATTTTATAATTTTAAAAAAGTTTATCTATAACTATCCTTATTTGTCCAAGATTTAGGACTTTTTATCAGTTAATTTTAATTATATTATTTTTTTGCCATAGCCGTTCATTTTTATTAAATTGTTATTTTTGTTTATATTTTTACATGTCATTAGTTATATTTATTATATTTTTTATTTTATTCGTTACATTTACTAATATACATTTTGATATTTTGTAAAGCCTAAAAATTCACTCAAATATGGATAATATTTCATAAACATATGTTTTATTTAACTAGAGGTTTCGGTCCATGATTTTTTAGATAATGGTATTGTACTATATGTGATTTTGATTTTCTATTTAAGTCAGTTCTTAGTCATTGAGTTAGGTAGTGGTGAATAATATTTTAGATGGTAATTTTTCAGATTTTTTAGGGTTAGAAGGAATTCTTTGAGTGTCTATATTTTTCCGACGAAAGCTCTGCCGAAATCCGGCAAACCACAACAAAACCCCCCCTCCATTTTCTTCTTTTTTGGGAAGAAAACGACTAGACAGATCCACCCAAACCACCACCCTTCACCCTTCTCCGACAAGAACCCCAAACCACCAACAAGCCCTCTGCCTCACCACCAGACGTCCATCTTAAAACCCCATTTTTGTTCCTTATCCAACCCAACAAGCCACCAACACCGCCCTTCACCACCGCTCAACTACAACGGAAAACACCATCAAGCCGCCTCTCCTCTACCAGACAGAAACTCCACTACAACAACAAAAAAACAGCAACCCAAAATCGACAAACAACACAGTCAAAAACTCCGAGCAGCAACCACAAAAACCCCGACCAAAAAATCACTGGAATAACCTCCAAATAGCCACCACAAACCAACGAACAACCAGTCACCAAACAAAACCCCATCCCCTTTTCCCTTTACATTTTTTTTCTCATTTTCTTTGCAGGTAAATGAATCATCGAGCTATTAGCTCAAAAAAACCAGAGAGATTTGAGGCTTATCGAAGGAAAATAACCATGTCCGGAGAAATTGAGACCCAGAGAGCTCTCCTTCATCTTCTTTTACCAAGGGGTTCCTGTACACTTCTTATTCCCTTTCCTTTTGGTTATATTTTTGGGTCCATTATTTTATGTGTTATTATTGTTTCATTTCAAAATCTGTTGGCATAATGTTTTGATTTAATTTATTTTAGCTTAGTTTTTGACCTTTCAAAAGGTTTCTAATCTTTTTTAAGGATTTTGGTGGTATTGTCTCTCCATTATTGCAATTGATTTTGTTTAGAAATTTGGTCTAATGAACTCTATATTATCTGTTTGTAGTTGATTATTTTGTCTCCTTTATTATTGTTATTTTATTTCTCTTTTGTTAACAATTATTTAGCCATTAGTCATGTTATTTTGAATGTCATTTTGGGTATGTTTATTCACTATTATATTATTGTTTCACTTAGTTTTGACTTTATTAATTACTTTGATTATTCATTGTTGGTGCTTGGTTGATATTATTTTGGTATTATTATTATTTGTTATAATTAATAGACAAATTTTGTTTGTTTCTGCCTATACTTTGTTATTAATTCATGTTTCTTATTTTTTTGAATTATATTGTCGTTGTCATTTTATTTTTCCCTTGTTGCCAAGCTTCATGTTTAGTTTATTATCGATTTTCTTTCTCAATGTCCTCGATATTGTAATTCTTGAATATTAGCTAATTCTTAAAAGTTAAATATGGCCAATGAAAAAATCTTTCCGTCGGTTTTGGAGGCCTCTCAATTTTAAAAGACGGAAATTTAATTTAAATTTATATTTTTTATGTGTTAAAATTAGCGGATGAAGAAATTAGTGTCGATTTCCAAGACTCACATGTTAATAAGACGAGTTTTTATTTTTAAGTTATTATTTGAGGTATTCATTTTTACTGATATTTATTTAAAAATAACACTTTTACTAAATGTCTTTACAGGTACACAGAGCTGGTTTCCAACAAAGTTATTCGAATTAAATTTGAATTATATTCTTGATGCATTATTTTGTGTATATTGACCTTAGGCAAACCTTAGGCCGATTCTTGAATTATAATTTTATTTTTTATTTACCTATATTGCATGTTGATTGTACTTGTATATTGATTTTATCTCCTCCTAAATTTGAAAAAATAAATTCAGTCGGGATTCACAATTTTGAATGTCAAAGGATGCCTAACACCTTCTTTTTGAAATAACCTAAACCCTTACCTTGAATGAAATGGTTTCGTAGATATTTAAGTGGTTTTCTAGTTTTTCCTCAAATTAGATGGAGACTCCTTTAAAGTTCGTTTATTATTAAAATTTGTTTAAAATAGACTTAATTATTTATTTTTTGATTCACCATGACGTTTTTCCCTATTTGAATAAAGTTGGAATGTAAATACCAGCTGCCCCTAAAAAATAACTGACTCATAACCATCCGCAGACCGTAGTCTGACCCACGACCTGTCCTGGTGGACCGTTGGTCATGACTATAGACCCCCTCATAACGAACCATCTTCTGAACTATGGTCTGTGGGTCACGTCATGGTCTTGGGACTTAGACCCTTACCAGGAAGGCCAAACACCAACCACACCTACAGTCCACGGCCCACAGGTAGTCGGCGTGGTCTGGCACCTGCATGTTTTTGGAAATTTGTTATTTTGGTCTTTTTAATTACAAGTGTTACACCTTTATGGGATCAACTAATTTTTAGCATTTGTCATCACAGTTATTCCGCCTTTTTTGGGCACATATTGTACTAGAACACCTGATGACTATCACTAATGGGGTACACTTGTAACACGTTAGATTTCTAACTAAGACTAAAAAAAGGAAACATGGTGGACAAAAGAATAGTCCACAAGCCGTGAATAGGACCACGACTTATCACCCTCATTGTGGTTCACACCCAGCAAAAATGTGAAGGACCACAGATCGGTACACGAGCCGTCAGGTTGTCCATAAAAACAAACTAGAACCACCCAAGGCCCAGGTGAGGAACTGCGGGCCACTAGACAGTTCGTGGAACCCCACACGATTTTTAAGTGGCTAGTGAAAAATAATCAATACCAGCCCAACTTATTGATGAAACACGACAGCCCATACAACCTGTAATGCTTCACACGATTCGTGAATGGGTCGTGAAAGTGGTCCTTTACCTTTTAAGTCAAAGTCATTTTGGTCTTTTTCCCTATGAGTTGGGAACTTAAATTGCATTGTTTGATGCCTAAACTACGTCATTTTACTCAATCTAAGCCTAATAATCTAGTTATCCAACTTAGAACAAAAAGAAGAGAAAGAGTGCTAGTTTCTCCCAAGAACGAATAGAGGTGTTCTTCGAAGTTAAGCCCCAAAATCCAAAGGATTTCTCTGTAGTTTTCATCACCATGTAGGTGGTATTTTACTAGTGGGTTCCTTTAACCCATTATGTCCCTAGAATTTTGTGAGTTCATCGATTTCTCATAAACTGTTCAGACCTAAGGTTTCCATATTAGAATTTTTCTTGTGATTTTAGTTCATGGTGATTTAGTGTAATTTACATGTATAAATTTTAGAACCCTAGCTTGTATCAAGTATTAACGCATGAATTATAGTTGCAATGTAGATTAGTCAGAAAATCATGCTTTAGAATTTGAATGCCATATCTTTTAGTATATTTTAATTGCATTCTTCGACAGTATATCAGTATTTTGAGTTACTTAGTATTTCAGTAGCATCTTAGCTTTACATTCTGTTGGGGTATAAATATATGTGAGTTGTACTAGGGTTGATCGTAATCTCATTGTCATGGAACTATGTGCCAACGTAGGTTCAGAAGTCCCCTCTGTTGGGCATCACTTTTTAGTGATCAAGCTAGAGTCATGCCTTTATACCCCTGGTAAGGTATATTGAGTCTAGTCGATGGGGCATATAAATTGGACTCCACATTTAGCTCACGTGGTTTATGTTGGTTAATAGTAGCTCCCACAGTCATACGCTTTTTGGATTGATCAGGTTATCAGCATATTAGTTCAGTATATAATTCAGCATGTTATCTTCATGTACTTGGTCATTGCATCCAATTTAGTTTTCAGTCATATTTCACTATAGCCTACATCCTTGTTTAGCTTATATAATTGTTTAACTTACTATAGTTTAGATGATATATATATTAGTCAACTTAGAAAATCTATATCGTGCATGCTCAGTACATTCAATGTACTGATTGATACTTTTGCGCCACATCGTTATATGATGTAGGTTCAGGCGCTCAACTTCCAAATCATGCATAGTACGATTCCTAGTCGGAGTTCAACAACTTCATTGGTGAGTCCTCTACTTCGAGTACAATAGACATTCTTTACTTTCCAATCTTTACTTTTAGTCATTTTAAAGTTAGTTGGGGGCATGTCCCGACAACTCAACTCAATTAGAGGCTTTCCAGACATAGTAGTAGATTCAAATCGAGTGTTGCTTAGTCATCATCTAACTCTTGTTATATTTTATACATTTTCACTACTTGGGTTATTCCCCTTTTTAGATGTCCATTTCTTTTAGCTTTTGCATAGTATGTGATTTACTTAGTTATATTTCAATATGTTTTTTACATGTCAGACTCAGGGTTAGCTTGGGATCTTTTGTGGTTCTAGGTCTCGTGGTTCTAGGGGGCAGCCTCGAGTGCTGAAACATCACTCATGCATCTAACCATTTAATAATCTCCTTATTTACCACCTCTTGCATCGGTGGGTTCAACCTCCTTTGGTGATCTATACCTAGGCTACAATCTTTCTTCAGTGCCATAATCTTCCTCCAGTACGACTCTGCAAAAAGAATTAATCAACTTATGAAATATACAAATGAATGCTTCCACCAATATATTGGAAAGTACCGTTTCAGCATCAGTTCCGTCAATTTATAATGAATGGCATGGGTAAAGTAGCCATATAAGATTACAATAGTTCTGATATCAAATACAAGTCAAAATATTCAATTGATTAATGCAATGCAGTGAGCTGATGCAATGGTGTGTCGGTACAATGGAATCAAGGTTGTCGCACAACCTGTCGTATACATCATGCCGAGCTAAGGCTCTCAAACAAGGACCATGGGGGACTCGCAGTTCATATAGTAAATCACATTCCCAATATCTCATCAACTTGCCACCTCATCATTGTCAAGGATATAAGGTATCTCATTTCCTTTCTCAAAAGGAATCTCATTTTCTCAATTTCCCAAGAACATAATATGATGAATGAGAATTGATGCAACATAACACATATATAACATGGAGGAAATAATCAACTCAATATGTATCAACAGTCAAAATTTCTCAAACCTCAACTGAATCATTATTTATACCCTCATATGAAAAATATTGGGAAATAGTCATATGAAATAAGTGGATTCCATTTAGAGAGCATTTCGTTTACTCAAAGCATTATGAAGTTTTCAACTCAGCCCCTCACTCGAGCATTACAAATCAAATGGCATTACAAGACTCTCTCACAAGAAAATCATGAATAAATCAACTTTCAAAATAGATAGAACAACAATTAAGGCCTCAAAATAGGCTAAACAATACAATTAAGCCCCCTGCATGGGCAACACAATACAACTCATAGACCAAAATTATGCTATGGTCTCATCTCATAGCCTAAGAAATAATTAAGAATGATCAATTACCCAATCCTAGTAAAGAAGAAGGATAGTCAAACCTACCTCAAGGATGAGACTTCACCCGAACAACTCTACCAGAACAAATCCTCTACCACGCGCTACACAAAATAATCCCCGACTATCAAATTGGAAATAGTTCATCAAAAGGAGGCCAATGGTACCCATATCGATAGTTCTTGAAATTGGGGAAAATAGTCTGAAAATTGCTTTAAAATGCAGAAGGCTGAAACCCGATTTTTAATTGAAATTCATATTCTACAATTCAAGAGGCATGCAAGGCTGAAAAAATCCAATAAAATAAGCAAGAAACATAACCCAAAACAAGGTTTTACTCAGCTATCAACTTTAGAAAAAAAAACCCTAAAAACACATTGAAATCATGATTTAAAATAGCTTTGGGAAGATAAACTTGAGTAAAATAAACTTGCCCACGCTAGAATTCATCTAGAGGAAATCAAAAATTGCCTCTTAAATCTCCAAGGCTTTGAAAATGGTGGAAAAGGTATTTTGATAGAAATCCTGAATTTGACTTCTGTCAAGGTGGACTTTACACATCGCGGTCACAAGGCGCTAATTCTCACAATCGTGATAGACATAGAAGGATTATCGTGATCATAAGACACCTTGTATGAGATTGTGAGAGCTTAGAAAAAGGGAATTCATGATTAACACGAGCCTATGGGATGCGATTGTGAAGGCCATGAGAAAAGACATATCGCGGTCATGACATAGAGAGTTGGGATTGTGAATGTAAAAAATGAGTTGCACCAGAAACTGAAAACCTGCTACACCAACTAAAATAAAAAGACTCCGAAAGTTTAACACCCAAAACATATTCTAAGTTATGACACGAACTATTCTTCATTTGTTATAAGTTTATAGAAGGTGATTTATAAATTATAATTCGGTGTTATGTCAATTATTTAGAGTTAGAATAAACTTAGATATGAATTAATGTCACAAGAAAACCCTATCACAAAGTTAAGTTAAAAGCTTCCTTATCGATTAAGTTTTGAAATAGGATTAAATTTAAATAGACTTCATATGACTATATCTCTCTTGATATAATGAATTAGGTTATCCATAACCTATCAAATTAAATTTCTATGAGTCCTATTTCCAACGCCGCCATGGATTCCTCAAGGCGCTCTAACCTGGAAAAAGCTCTGCGATACTCTTCATTACAGAGTGAATACGGACCTCACTGTCCGCTTGAACAAAATCCCAACTTTCAGCTCTTTTTATTTATGTTTGAAGGATATCTTTGTCCTAAATACCTTTAGAGAGTCATTTAAATTACCCTAAACATGTACAATTTTCATAATCAAATCCTCTCATCGACTCCTATAATACTAAGCTCGAGAACTTCAACAAACAAAAAGTCTAGGGTGCATCTTCCAAGATTATTGCTTCAAGTTTCTTCAAGAACACTGTTCTTCGAGCTATGTAAGGATATCATAGTGTTGGACTAGTTCGGCCTCATGCTCTGTATCTGCTTTCAAATCAATAAAAGTATAACCCAGGGTTCTATCCTTATTTGAGTATTCTTGAGATGAGTTAATGTTGAGTTCTGGGTTCTTGATTTCCTTATTTTTGAATTTATATTCCTTATTATTGAATTGTTGTATATTGTGCATTGCGATTTATTGAGTTGATTGTTTATATCTATTATTCAGCATAAACCCTATCCCCGAGTATTTATTGAGTCCTTATTGAGAATCTTTTAAACAAACATAAATGTTTTAAACTCAGTTATGAGAAAGCAAAGAGGAGTCTTGATAAAGAGTTTGAAAAATGATTTTAGAAAGAGTATAAGGAAACAAAGTAACCCCAATTGTATCATTTTGTTATATTGAGAAAGAGAAATTTGATTTCTAAATTAGATTATGAGTTTAGAGATACTTCAAAGCATTACCTCTGTCTAGAGGGTATTTTTAGTAATTACCTCAAAATAGAGAAAGAGTATGTTTTATACATTTGAGCATGAGTACATATTAAGTGGGAGTAGTACTGAGCACCGTTGTGGGAATGAGTTCAGAAAACTCAAAATCCTCATAAATCATGTCTGCCAACAAGGGTAAAGGATCATACTTTTTAGCTTAATCGTTATTTCTTAGTGGATCCCCTTAGTTGAGAGGTTCTATACCCCGACACGGTATAGGACAAATCTTGAAGCATGGGAGAAATAATGTACCATCATGTAACTCATAGTGATGATTGTCGGTTAGAGAATCTCCCAATTATAGTTAAAGTGTATTTAGATATATCACTTACTATGTCGAGTTTAGAGATGAGTAAGTATTTTGTAAAGCTTTAAATGATTTAACTTTTTTATTTCTTTACATGCAACTTGAATATATCTTATCTATTGCACTCCTTTCATTTAGTTATTTCGCTTCAGCTATATTACATAATCGTACATTCAAATGTAATGATGTCATGCCACATGAATCTATCTATGATGTAGATATAGGTGTTAAGGATCATCAACATGCACTTCGTTGAGATCACTCTACACTTTAGCTAGCTTTTGGTGAGCCTTCTTACATACCGGAGGACTTCACATTTTTTTTCTAGTTACTAGATTTGAGATGTCGTTGGTCTTGTTCAAACATCCTTCTTTAATAATAGATTCTTCTTAGATAGACAGAGTCCATGTGCCTCACAGTATTTACTTTCTTTTGAGTTGTTTTGCAAAGTATAAGTGTTGCTATTAAGTATTTTCCATATATCCTGATATGGGTATTTGAGTATAAGTAATTTAATTCAGTTTATAGCCTATTATAGTGTAAGTAAATCTTCTGCGAAGTAGTCATTCCGGTCAATTGTTCGCTTGGGGCACAACGATGGTTCTCGAGTGTCGGCCACGTCCAGAACGTAGGCTCGAGGCATGACAAGATAGACCCTTGAGAATCGTTAGTGGTCTGAAGAAAATAAACTAGACATGATACCCCCTAAATCGACATTGTCAATTTTGCTGAATGTCTCTCAAAGTGAGAGCCTTTCCATTATGCAGAGAGAATAAATATTACAAATTCCTAAAGATCCGTCATTCATATCCCTAAATATCAGTTATTCTATCTCGAAAAATCTGTCATTCAATCCCTCTAAATCTGCTTTGCTATCCCTCCAAATAATCTATTCTATCACAATATTTATTCCTTTGATTCTACAAAATATCTATATGATCATGCTAATTTATATAACTATATAATTACATTAATATAGACAATTGTTTAGATGTCCAACATGTTAACATCGCTCCTCAAATTGATGCTGGTGGATCAAGAAGCATCAATTTGCCTACTAGAAACTGAAGGTGTTGTCGTGCCATGGATTTTATAAACGCATCAGCTTTTTGAAGATCACTGGACACATGTAGAAGAGTAAGGACTCTTTTATCTACAACTTCTCGTATGTAATGACAATCTACTTCGATCCTCTCATGACAAACTGAATCAGTAGCAATATGAATTGCACTTGTATAATCAGCATGGAGAGGAGTAGGATGAGATTGAGGAAATCCAATCTCAACAAGTAATCCACGAAGCCATACAACCTCGGAGCAAGCAGTAGACATAGATTGATATTCAGCCTATGTTGAAGATTTTGATACATGATCTTGCTTTTTACTCTTCCAATATATCAATGATTCTCCAAGAAACATTCACCAACCAGTGACTGAACGACGAGTATCAGGATATCCCGCAGTCAACATCACTAAAAAAATTAAGACGAATAGGAGAACTACTTGGAAAGAACAATCCATGAGTAGATGTTCCTAGAAGATACCGAATGATGTGACGAACACCAACATGTGGAGATGATAGGGAGCTTGCATAAATTGAATAACTTGTTGCACTACAAAAGAGATATCAGGCCGACTAATAGTAAGGTAATTTAGAATCCCAAATGATTGTCGAAACATTATTGGATCACGAAGAAGATCGCCTTCCTCATGACACTACTTCACATTCAATTCCAATGGAGTATCTACGGAGGAGGAATCTCGAAGACCAGCCAAAGAAATCAGATCCTGAGTATATTTGTGTTGGTTTAGAAACACATTTGAAGCAACATTATGAACTTTCAAACCCAAAAAATATGTAAGAGTACAAAGATCTTTCATATGAAAAGAATCTTTAAGCTGTTGTTGGAGGCTACTGATTAGTATAAAATCAGTTCCTGTGATGATAATGTCATCTACATACACCAAAATAATAACACACAACCAGTAGATATTTTCCGAAGAAATAAACACGAGTCATATTTACTCTGCTCAAAAGAAAATTGTACCAAAGTAGATCGGAACTTATCAAACCAAACTCATGGAGCTTGTTTTAATCCATAGAAAGACCGCTTCAACTTGCATACATTTTATGTAGGCGATGAGAACAAACCATGTGGAGGTTTCATATAAATGTCTTCTTTGAGATCACCATGGAGAAAAGCATTTTTGACATCCATTTGATAAAGAGACTAGTTTTGTGAAGCAGCAATGACAATAATAGTTCGCACTACGTAGTCATTTTTGCTACTAGTGCAAAAGTCTCCTCATAGTCCATCCCATACTCTTGTGTGTTACCAAGAACAACCAATCGAACTTTGTACCAATCAAGAGTTCCATCCAAATGAAGTTTAATTGAATAAACGCATTTACATCCAATAGGGCGGAACTTTGAAGGATATGAAACAATGTCTCATGTGTCATTTTCTTTAAGAGTCAAAAGTTCCTCCTCCATTTCTTTTTGCCAACATTCAAGCTTGGAGGATTGTGAGTACATGTTGGAATATAGATGGTGGATAAAGTAGAATAAAAACTAAAAGTTTTAGGAGTTTGAGACACTCTAGTAGATCGCCGAGGACGCTCAAGAGGAGCAGACCTTGAAAAACTCTCAGATTCTGATTGTAGAGGAGTCTCATGTGGCGAATCTTTTTCAGGATGGGGTAAAGTTGACTGATGTCATTCATACACAAATCCTGGTTTGAACCGCTTAAAAGACAATGACAAATCCTATAAAGTAGGAAGAAGAGGAGAAACAGAAGATGACTCAATATGAGTAGGATATTAATACCTATTCTCATAACATTCCTAGAAACACAAAATTTGTTAGATTTTGGATCATAACAAATAAATCATTTCTGCGAAGTACTATAGCCCATAAAAGCACATTTAGTAGACTTAACAGAGAGTTTATTGCATTGAGAAGGAGGCAGGTGCACAAAACAAACACAACCAAATGTATGAAAACTATGATAGCTAGGATGCTTGTGAAAAAGACGATAATATGGAGACCAAGGTTTAACAATTAAGATGGAAGTCTATTAATCAAATAGAGAGCAGTATGCACAGATTCAACCCAATATTTAGATAAAACAGAGGGCTCAATCAATAAAGTACGAGTGACATCCAAAAGATGATAATTTTTACACTCAGCAACCCCATTTTGTTGTGGCATGTATGGGCAAGAGCGTTGTGATACAATTCATTTCTCAAGCAACAAATTATTGAATTCATGAGACATATATTCTCCACCAGAATCTAATCTTAATATTTTGATGCATATGGAAAATTGAGTCTCAATGTAAGCCAAAAATTACTTGAATATGGAAAATACTTCAGATTTAGATCGAAGAAAATACACCCATGTAAACCGTATTTGATAATCTATAAATGTCACAAAATACTTGAAATGAACATGATAAATAACTGGTGAAATAATCAAAATATCACTATGAATGACATCAAAATAGATTGCAGCACGACTACCAAAATTAGAAAAAGGAAGTGTTTTACTTTTGCCTAATTTACAAGTAGAACAATCAAAGAAAGCAACTGAAAATTGATTTTTATTTTCCAATAAACAAGAATTGGACAAATGAGACAACACAATAGAATTTGGTTGTCCTAGATATTTATGACAAACCTAATTCTTAGTAGTGGTGGAAGCAAAACCAGACTAGGAGAAATAGAAAAGTGTATAGGAAAAAATATTCCAAGTGTAGGCCCCTTCGAGATTATCGTCCCTGACACCTGATCCTATACAAGGCAACCATTACGAGAAAAGTTCACTTTACAATTGTTATCTACCAATTGGCCAACTGAAATAAGACTAGTGGAGATCTTTGGTGATACAAAACCATTCTTGAAAGTTTCAGAAAATTCCCAACCTTGGTAATGGGTACTACCATTGGCAACCTGAATTTGTGTTGGGCTATTATACTCACAGATGTTTTTGAGTATATCATTTTAGTTGGTCATATGTTCGGAAGCGCCAGAATCAACAAGACAAAATTTAGATATTACCTCATTACCTTGTAATCCAAAGTTGAAAATGCTGACAAAATCATTTGTTGTACCATTTGAGAAGTAAGAACTTGTCCTACTGAAGATAAGCTATCTGTAGTGGAATCATTTATCCCAACTTGGAAAGCCTTTGCCCTACGATTTTGAGGACGTGTGGGACAATCATTGATAATGTGTACTTGTTGTTTACAATAATTACAGAACTTCTTGCCACAATTGTGAGTAATATTTCTTGAAATTGTAGCATTGGGTTCTAGCCATATCCATGCAATTTCCTTTCCCTTGAGATGCAAATGCAATACTGGCAACATTTCCTTGATGAAAAGCATTTTGTGTGAAGAGACGCTGCTCCTCACAAAGTAATTCCCTAAAACAGACATCCAACGAGGGAGATGGATCATGGCTCATCAAGTTGGAGCAAACACTTTCAATGTCAGATCATAATTTCATCAAAAATTGATCTCTATTGCTTTGTTCATGAACTCCTTAAATGATGGAGAGATATTCAGAAGGTATTTTAGCATAAACGATATCGGTAAATTCATCCCATAAGTTGTGAAATCCATTGAAATAATCTTGAACAGAGAGACCTCCTTGTGAATACATACCAATTTCATGCTCTAACTGAAAACGCCTTGCGCTATGGTCTTGCTTGTAAACCTCTCGTAAATAATCTCACATGGACTTTGCTGTCTTGTATGGCCTGAGATTAAGAACAATAAGAGGGTCAATTGATCTTAAAATCCATGTCATCACCCGAGCATCGTTTACCTTTCATTGACCGAGCTTTCTAGGATCGGTAGGAGAAGGATCGCTTCCATCTATATGTCCCTATAATTCTTTTCAAGTGACAAATAGTTGGAATTGAAATTCCTAGGCGGAGTAATTGTTTCGTGTGAAACGAACATGGAAGGACTCAAACTGATATGACAACATGTTCTTGACAGGCTAAGGAAGATAGAAATGCAATGATGCAAAACAACCAGAATGACAAAGACTATGATTCCAAGATGCCTTAAATTACAAGATACTTAGGACTAACTATTGACTAACAGTAAGAAGAACCAAAACTTTTTAAAAAAAATTCTGGAATGAACCACAGATGAAAGACACTAAGAATCAAAGCACTGAAAAAAGCTCTAATACCACGTCAGTTTTGCTAAATGCCTCTCAAAGTGAGAGTCTTTCCATTATATAGAGAGAATAAATATTACAAATCCCTAAATATTCGTCATTCCTATCCCTAAATATCAGCTATTCTATCTCTAGAAATCTGTCATTCTATCCCAATAAATCTACTTTGCTATCCCTCCATATTAGTTATTCTATCACAATATTTATTCCTTGATTCTACAACAAATCTATATGATCATGCTAATTCATATCACTGTATAATTACATTAATATATACAATTGTTTAGATGTCCATCATGCTAACAGACATTCTGAACCCAATGAAATCATTGGTTTTACAAAAAGAGGTAAAATTATGAAATTATCCTCCCGGGCCACTCTTAAGGCTAAAACTCAACTTTTTACCCAAACTCCTCATAACTCAATCTTAGGACTCAGAGAGTTTTTCAACTTCCTAACTAATAGAGATGCAATGTTTTAAACGCGATGGAACAGACAGAAATCCCATCCGACGCTCAAAATCCCAAATTTTGACTGAAGTCAACTCTATCAAGAATACTATATAAGAGGGGCCAAATCACCAAAAACACACCCAATCGCATCTGGGATCACAACAACAATCCCTAAAAATAAATTAAGCATAAAAATGCTAAGGAGAGGGTTAAATGGTCAATTCATAATCGAAAGAAAATTTACTAAAAATTTCACATTACATGTATGATATATGGTATAAATTAGTATCTGCAAGAATAAAGTTGATAGAAAAAGAGAGAGCTAGAATTTTTTTTGTGTACTTATTCTCTGCAAATCAAAATCCTAATTGACTCTACACATATTCTACTCTCCTTTGCTAAGCCGATAACAAAACTATTATTTATATTTTATAGATCACAAGAAAAAAGAATAAATAATTTCATGGAAAAAGGAAAAATAAATTTTTGTAAGCTTGTGGATTAAGGCCAGTAGTTGGTCACGTGTATTGTGCACAATGAATCTCATATACTCACTTGCTCTGAAATCAATTATCCAGGTGTTTTTACTGTAGGCTTTCGAACCACTGGCAATTTAAGGAAAAAAGACTAGGATAAAATGATATACCAACACAATTGTCAAAGGCTATGATTTCAGGAGTGTTGTTTCTTTGTCCCCTATTCTTCACTTGTTGAATAATTTTCATCACATGTGCATGCCCATGATCAGTATTTAGAAAAATTTTCTGCCTGTCAAATTTAAAATTTGGTGGAAATCCATTGAGCTTATAACATTTTTCAATAATGTGGCCTGATTTCTCATGGTACTTGCATAAGATAGAAAATCTCTTATTATCATAAGAACTTCTTTGTGCCTAGAAACCAGTAAAAAAAAAAGCTCTTTCAGAAATTTCACAAGAAAGGGAATCAGCATCCAAGTGATTACCATGTTGTAAGATCTGGACCAAGCTCTATGAAGATTTATCCCAAATTCAGGCTCTTTGGATGATCGATCAACAGACCCATGTTTTTTTCTTTGCAGTCAAGAATATCCAGATGGCTCATTTCTGTCACGGTCCGAGTCTACACCATGGACATGGCCGGCACTCGAGAATCGTTGTTGGTCCCAAGCGAACCCTCATCTTGGCTTCCTACAAGCGGAAGACTAACTCAAGCATACATAAGCTTAAGCTGAATTAAATTCATAAAACTGAAATACTTAACTTTAACAAAAGTCTGAACAATACTTAATAGATATCCTCCTAGTTTAAAAAACAACTCCAAAAAAGTAAATACCGAAAAACTCCTAACCTTTATCTATCTATGAAACCTCTTACAAAAGGTATCGGGACAAAACCTATGACATCTCAAAGCTACCAACTGTAAGGTAGGTCAAGTCCTTTAAAACATAAGAAGACTCACTAAAGGTGACTAGAACTGCAAGTGGTATCAATGGAGAGCCTGTTGATGACACTAAACATCTGTATTTGTATGATAAAATAATGCAGGTCAAATGGCGTCAGTACAATGAATGTATGAGCATGTAAGGGGAACTCTAAAACATAAATATAAGCTTGAACTGATAAAAAAGACATACTCAAGAATACTTAACTCTATATGAAAGCAATGATAATAAAATGCAATATATAAAGCTTAGTAAACAGTGGATAAGAACTCGAAATGCATAAAAATACAATAATAGACTTTTTACTCTTATTTGAGAAATTTTTTAATCGACAACCATCACTATGAGTAACGTGATGATACAACATCTCACCCGTGTTGTCCGAACTATCACATACGTTGTTGGGGTATAAAACATCCTCAACTAAGTGGATCCACTAAGATCTGCCCAAAGGCACTTAGGATTCATCTAAAAAGTATGATCATGTACCCATGTTGGCATACATGATTTATGAGGAATGTGAGTTCTCTGAAGTCATCTCCATATCAACGATCAATACTACTCCCAATAATATATATCTCATGCTCATATTTTTAACAAACATAACTCTTCCTCTTGTTTGATATAATTCCTCAAGCTACCCATTTTAAAGAGGTTGCTGCTCTTTAAATATCTTTAAAGTCATAACTCATTTAGAAATCAAAGTTTCTATTTTCTCATAATAATAGAAATCCCCCACTCATTTTAATATTAGATAAGAGAGTATATCAGCTAAAGAAAGACTAATATGCATAATGAAGGTGTTCTCTGCATTGAACCTCCACTTAGTGACATTGCATCTCCACTTAGTGCAACAGTAACTTTTACTCCAGAGTCGTAGTGGTGTTACACTTGAAGTATGACTGCTTATGGGAAATAAAATATCACTGCTCACACATAATAATCAAGTTGTTGACATGAACTTTAAATTCATCATGTTATGGTCGTGTCATATCCCGGTTTCATGAGTGTTTTTGAGAATAAGCCCAATTCTCATAGGAAGCAACCTACTTCCACGTATCACATAGGTGAAATCTGTCGAGAGTGATATTGTAAGCTTAACACTCCACCCATACGGGCTACATATATACATTAAGAATTTTGTCAACTCAACCTTTACAAACTACACGAAACAATGCACTCACATTATAGGGAGGGAATAAAAAAGATAGTGCATTTTTCACAACAAGTCATCATATGATTAGTTTTCCCTTTGGACCTAGTTATAGGATCTCTAGTCCCCAGGTTGGGTTTCCTCATATATTACTCAAGGATTTATGGGCTTCAATCCCATCCCCCTCAATGTGTTGCACACCTTTTCTCTCATTAAGGCCTTAGTAAGAGGATCTGCAAGATTATCACAAGATTTGACATAATCAACATTAATTGTACCATTTTGTCAAGTATGATCTTCCATTACGGTGTTTCCTCGTGTACGGATTTACCGTTGTAATAACGGTTTTGAACTCTACCAATTGCACAGTGCTATCACAATGAATTGATATAAGAGGAATTGGTTTTTCAAAATAAGGAATTTGAAACAATAAATCTCTTAACCTATTCGCTTCCTCACTAGCTGAAGCTAAAGCAATTAGTTCAGACTCCATGGTAGAGTTAACAATTATAGTTTTATTTTTTGATCTCCAACAAACAGCACCACCATCTAAAGTGAAGGCATAACCAGTGGTAGAACAGGAATCACCTGATAAAATGTTCTAATCTGCATCACAAAACCTTCAAGTACAACAGGATATTTTTTATAGAACAAACCACAATTTTTTGTTCCAATTAAATATCTCATAACTCTTGTTACAACATGTCAATGTTCATTATTTGGCTTCCTTGTAAGATTGCCAAGTACACCTACTGCATATGCAATATCAGGCCTAGTGCAATCAGTGACATATATCAAACTTCTGATTATACTAGCATATTCATTTTCATTTATTACATCATTTTGACTTTCAACAGGAAATAAGTGAACACTTGAATCCAAAGCAGTAGCAACATGCTTGTAATCATGAAAGTTATATTTTTTAAAATTTTCTCAACATAATGTGACTGGTCAAGGAAAATTCCCTCACATGTTCTTGTTATTTTTATTCTAAGAATAAAAGTTGTCTCACAAATATCTTTCAGATAAAAATGGTTTCTAAGAAAATTTTTAGCTTCAACAATAACATTCAGTTAGAGCCAAAGATCAACAAATCATCAACATATAGGCAAATAATCACATGAGAATTATTCCAATACTTATGATATATGCACTTATCACACTCATTTGCTTTTAAATCATTTTCAATCATGCAGGAATAACATTTTTCATGCTATTGTTTTGGTCTCTGTTTCAAGCTATATTGGGATTTAGTAAGTTTACATATTTTGATTTCTTGGCCTGCTTCAACAAAAGACTCGGGTTGATCCCTATAAATTTCCTCATTTAGGTCTCAATTTAAAAAAAGCAGTTTTAAAAATAATTTGATGAATTTTCAAATAAAAAATTGCAGCCATAGCAACTAAAAGTCTAATGGGTGTAATTCTTGTTTTCAGAAAAAAAGTATTCAAAAATTCTAGGCCTTCTAGTTGTTTAAAACCTTTTGCAACTAGTCTAGCCTTGTTTTTACCAATTGATCCATCCAGTTTCAACTTTTTTCTTAAGACCCATTTGCAACCAATAGTTTTACAACCCCGTGGAAAATCAACTAATATCCAAGTTTTATTAGAAATTAGAGATTTCATTTCATCATTTACAACCTCTTTTCAAAATATAGAATCATGTGAAGATAATGTTTCTTTCAAAGTGAGAGGGTCATCTCCAACATTAAACACATAAAAATCAGGACAAAAATCTTTTTCTACTCTAGCTCTTTTACTTCTTCTTAACTCAAAATCATCAACTTCTTTATTTTTCAAAGTAGAAGTAGAAGAACTAGGTAGTGAAAAAATATTTTGTTCAATCATTTGACCCCCACTATTTTTAGAATAAAAAGGAAATTCATTTTCACGAAAAATAGCATCACCCGATTCTATCACAATATAATCTTCAAGATTAAAAAATCTATATGTCGTACTATTTGAAGCATAACAAAGAAAAGCACAAGTAGTAATTTTCTTACCCAACTTTTTAATCTTTGGATCCATTAGCCTCACAAAGGCTAGAAAACCCCAAAATCTTTGATATCCCAAACTTGGTTTGTAACTTTTTCACAATTCAAAAGGTGTCAATTTAGACTTTTTATGAGGCACACGATTAAACACATAACAAACATTTATAATAGCTTCAGCCCAAAAATTCAAAGGCACATGTGACTCAATAAGAACGACATTCGTCAATTCAACCAAAGTTCTATTTTTCCTTTCCGCTACTCCAGTAGATAAAGGAGAGTAAGGAGGTGTAGTTTCATGAATTATTCACAATAATCGAACAAAAGAATTAAACTCATTAGACTCATATTCACGACCTCTATCACTTCTAATTATTTTTTTTTTCTACCAAACTCATTTTTAACCTCACGGAGATATGTTTTGAAATTTTTTAAAGAATCACTTTTATTTTTCATCAAGTAAACATGTGTAAACTTAGAAAAATCATCAATGAAAGTGATAAATATATATTACCTTCATGAGTTAAAATTCCACCAAATTCAGAAATATCAGTATGAACTAATTTTAACAAATTTATTTTTCTTTCGACTTGAAAATGAGGCCTTTTAGTGATCTTGGCTTTACGACAAGCCTCACATTTTTAAAAATACTTTTTAACCATTGGGATTAATCCTTAACTACTCATCATTCCAATATAACAATCATTAATATGACACAAACGAGCATGCCAAAAGTTGGTCGAAGAAAGCATATAAACATAAGTAGAAATTTTATTCATCTCAACATTAAACTTAAACATCTCATCACATGCATACCCCTTCCCAACAAAAATACTTGTCTTCACTATTACATATTGATCAGATTCAATAATCTGTTTAAAACCTACTTTATTAAGAAGAAAACTAGACATCAAATGTTTTCTCATATAAGGAGTATAAAGTACATCTTTCAAAGTTAATACCCTTCCAGAAGTAAAACACAATTCGACATCTCCCTTTTCAAGCACTTGAATAGTGTGAGAATCACCAAGCATAATGGTTTTAGGCTCCTCAAAATGAGTATATTTTTTAAATAAGTCTTTGTCATAACAGACATGACGGTTTGCGCCAGAATCAGCCCACCGTCCATCAATATTCTCAACCATGTTTATGTCGGTAATCATCACCAGAAAAGGTTCTTCGGTAACATTTGCCTGAGGGTTAGGACTTTGTCTCCGTAATCTGCAAAATCGAGCAATATGTCAACTCTTGCCACAAAAAAGCATGGTCCCTTTTCTTGAACTTGTTGATTTTGTGCTTGGTGATTTTCACAATTATTTCGTTGTGATGTTTTTCTCTTTGTTTGTAAAAGTGCATCTTGGCGCTTTGCTTCTTCTTTGATGCGGATTTTCATTATCAAAGTTTCAAGAGAGGTTTTCTTTTATTTTTGGCGCATAGTTTTTTGAAATTTCTTCAAAGAAGGTGTAAGTTTATCTACTATATCACAAACAATAAGGTTATATCCAATTTTAACCTCTTCGGACCTAAGCTCTCCAACAATAATGATAAAGTCTTGAGCTTGGTCAACCACTAATTTATTGTCCATCATTTGGAAACGAAAAAATCTACTAGCTGCATATTTTTTTGCTTCTGCCTCTTCGTTATCATCCTTACTCTACAATGTCTTCAAAATTTTCTTTGCACTAGAATAAGTTCTATCATAATAATCATAAAAATGACCAGATATACAATTAAGAATATAATACCGACATTTATAGGAATCACCATCGTACTTTTCCACTTTCTCTAGATGAGAAATAATTTCATCATCATTCATAGAGGTGATGTCTAATTTATCCGGATTCTTCTCAGTTAACACATAAGAAACATTGACAAACTTAAGTAGAAAAATATTTTACCCTTCCATCTATTAGAATGGATACCATTGAACCAAAATGGCTTGTTAAGGTCTCCCATCTTGACATTCACGTTTTTTTCAATTGTAGCCATGTTGAATCTCCAAAATTTGTAAATAAAAAACTTACAAGATAAAAAAATACAAGATTACAACTGAAAATGAAATGAAGAAAAAAAAATCTCTTTATGCTGAGGCGCGAATATCTCTCTCTCGTTAAGGAGATTCAAGCCCACTGCAGCAAATGTTTTCACCGGTCCAGCAGTATTCTTCTTTGACTTGTCCCCTCCAGGATACAACAATTTTCACAAAATGTATAACTCAACAACTCTGGACAAGAGTTGAATCCAAAGCTCCACAAAAAAGAACAGCTCCCTTCAACTAATAAGAACTCTTTTTTTTTACTAATACTTTATGCACTCTATATTTTCTTGTGTGTTGTGTATATTAAACCAGATGAAGACCACCACTGTTTATACTAGAAGAAGTCTTTCAAGCAATGAATAGAAATATAATGATGTAGTAAATAGTGAAGATAATAATTGTCTTAGGAGTTAGATAGGTTACAAGAATAATGGAGTTAAGAATAAGATAATGGAGAATTAATGGTCAAATGCACCAACGGCTAAGACTGTTGCAAGAAAGGAATTAATATGACACTAACTCCAACAAATGGAGTAATGCGGCAGTTAACTCCAAAATGGATAACTCACCAATTAAAAGATCACTAACGGGCAACCCTCATTCCTTTCTGCAACATATTCACAAAGGCATAATAAGCCTAGGACATTATGTAAAAATTCAATTAATATTAAAATTTTCAAAAGACCAACATTTGGAGAACAAGTTTGTTTCATGCATTGGTGTGTGGGATGTGAAGAAGGAGAATAACCCTATGAAATATGAAGGTGTAACTGCATGAGATTAATCAATGAACACGGATTGAGTGCTTATTAGACTTTAAAATAATTTAGCAGTAAGAGGTGTGTAGCTGGAATTTCAACTATAGATAAGGCATGAGGGGTGTATATTCATTCTCCCTAATAAATAAGACAAAAAATGACATAATTTCTCGTTCACCAAAATAATAACCCTCAATTTATACTCTTTTTTTAATTTTAAATATATATGTTTGCCTGATCACATGCCATTTTGATATATCTAAAGTTGAGAAATCAGTTTGAACAAGAAAAAGGAAGATTTGTTTCTCTCTGTTTCCCGCTAAAATTCCAATTCTTGATCGTCAATGGCTAATGAACAACAACCATTGATTATTTGTTGGATGAAGACATTTTGTTTCGATTTCATGCTAAAGAAGAAGCGTGTAAAGTGAACAACACACCAAGGGTAATGACTCGAGAGCTAATAGAGACAGGCCCTGCCACGATATTCAATCCGAATTACATGAGTCCCATTGTGAAAAAGATTACCCCTGAAGATATCGCTCAAGGAATACTGACGGTTTCATCTTTCAAGGCGATTGAGTACATTCTTCCATACTGGAATTTGGATAAGGCCAAAATTTTGGTGAACGGGTACGTGGAGCCTGTTCCTGTTCCTGTGCTGAATGTTATGGAGAACAAGAAGTATGAAGGTGAAACTGTTACCTTCAGGAAGTTGCCTAATTATGAGTATTTTCTAACGATCGTGGAAGTGTTCAATGATCGTGGATTGAGTTTTGGTTATGAAATTGCAGTATCCTTTGGAAATGACATCAACCTTATCTGCCCACTAGTGAGCTTACTAATTATCCATTCCGTCTCCATGTCAAACCGTACAATTATCTCACCGGCCAGTGGATGATGATTGTTAATTTCAATAACACCTTGTTTTTGGGAATCGTCGTCAGTACCTCTTCTTTGATAAGCTTGGTCTTTTCTATGGTATGAGGAAGTAATAAGATAATCTGCAAGAAACTATGATCTCTGACAAAAATTAAATTAATGGCATGTTTTGCCTCATATGCCACACCTATAACACGAGTCCAAAGATCTTATGAACTCTAGACCTTCTTTCACCAGCACAATTTCTTCCTTCATGAAATCGACTAATTAAGCATTGGAGTTTTGAGCAAGTCATTTAAGTGTATTTCTAGCATTTGTCATTGTAGTTCTCCACGTCCACCTTAAAGAATATGAACCGTAACATCAAAGAGACAGTGTCAATTTTTCTGTCTCTCGGCTAATGCTTGGACTAAACGCATTAATTTAGGAGTATGCTTTTTCACTATCTTTGCGCAAACTTCACGGTCAGATAAACAAACGGAATGAAAAAGGGAAGTATATAAACTGGAGGTACCTCATCCAGAGCTTGTCTAAGTAGGTTCAAGACATTAAGGAATAAAAACAACATAGAACATACACAACTCCACCATAAGGAAGAGAGGAGTAGAAGCTGCCGGAGATCACCATCTCTTCACCTATGAAACATCATCCTACATGCAACCAAACTATACCAAGTGACATTGCAAGAGTAGTATCATTACAAAGAACATATTCTGGTAGACATCATCGACTATCCGAACCCACCGCATAATATCGTGTAAATAATGAGAAGAAGAAGAAATACAACTGATGTTCCTCTTTTTCATTGCAAAAGGAAAATAACTAAAAAATAAAATAAGAAGATGTTTTGGTTGAATGAGAGTGAGAAACTTAGAGAGGACCAGCAGGGTAATTTATAGTAGGGGCACGGGGCTATTTTGTCACGTACATTGTCATATATTTAATAATTTCATATTATCAGTCTATTTTTCATGTATATTGTCACATTATGTAATATTTTCATACAACGCGTCCATCTGTCGAGAGTATTATCACATTTATTTAGTATTTTTCATATCATGTGAATCATTTATTAGATTTATATGTGTAACTAGTGTCTAAATATGTGTGTCAATGTCGCGCAATACATATTTTTAAATATAATATGCATAATAACATAAAACATATTTGGGTATAATATTGAATCTAAAGCTTTGTAGATTTTATTATTTGTTTCCTTTGAAATCTAGAACTAACTATTTGAAGCAATTGTATCTAGCAGTCACACCAAACCTGGACAAGAAATTATAGTTTCTATGATTATTCAAAAAAGAACTATTAGAAAACTCCATGTTACTTGAGGGGCATATTAGGAGTATGTACAGTGTTCCGGTAGGCTTTGAGAAGCGGAAGAAATTGTTGAAATTCTATGTAATATTCTCAAAAGCTAGGATATATTCTTGCAAGGCTTGTTGAGCTTCTCCATGTCACTGGCATCACATTAATATTTCAGTTTCGTACGGTTGGGTGGAGTGAAGAGATGTGCCTCTTGAATTGTGTATAGATATTGATTGATTCACACAACAACTTGCCACAAGAGCGATGTTGTTTAGTTATTGATTCATTCACACAACAACTTGCCACATGAGCGATGTTGTATAGGCATTCATTCTCTCAACTTGCTGTGTTTTCTCTGTATTTTTTGGCATGAACCATACCATCGTGATTGACACCCACACTACAACTCGGTGGGAAAACCACAAATAGCAACCAACTAAAGCATGAAATATAAAATTAAGGCTTTTAAATTACGAAAGCAAGTTAAAAAGCTAAAGACAAGGTTTCATTACTAAATAAGGATCAAATAACAAACTAACAATGCGGAAGAATAAACCTAGAATCTGATAGTCAATGTACCAAAACTATAACGATATCCAACTAACGGAATCTCTAATGAACTAAATAGTAACTAAAGCAATATCTATGTCCGAAATGGTTGACATTGACCAACGAGAGTTCCTTGGAATCCCGAACAATGTGGCTCACCCTTGAATAATGTGGCTCAATAGTCGCATGAAGATGCTCTGTACTCAACAAAAATAAGAGGAAGTGCGGAATAAGTACACAACCACAATGTACTGGCTATCCCACTAGTGCAACATAAAAAAGTCAATACAACATTATAATCACATGCATATATATATATATATATATATATATATCACATACTCAATATTATCATCATTAAGAACAAAAACAAAATTCACATGCTTTCACGTAGTTAGTCCTCTCACGGAATCTAAAGTCAACATGTTAGCTTGCCGGAACATGGAAATTCGATCCCATTTTATGCCGGAACTTGGAAATTTGATCCAATTTTATGCCAGAATGTGGCAATCCGATCCAAGCTAGCTTGCCGAAATGGGGCAATCCGATACCCAATCGCACACTACAATCACAATTACAAGTACATCATAATTGATCATACATTAGTTCATGATTTCATGGTAATAACAATCATACATTGCATTTTCTAAGTCTATGATCATATTGCAACATGCATAATAAACAAGTATCACAATGAAGCAAGACGCTACCGCACATCATAGAATCACAACAATCACCTACCTCGGAACAAGCTTGAAACCCTATACAACTTGATCCTTCCCTTTACGGATTCGTTACGCTTGTTCGTGTTCTATGAGCAACAATTTATATACGAAAATCAATAAGGAAACACTAAACCATGAAAACTCACAATCTATGAACCCTAGTTCAAAACCCATGACCTCAATTAGTCAATTATGGTTAATTCCACCATAGGATTCTTTAAGAAATTCATCCCCATCAATATTGACCCATTTTAAAATATTGTACAAATCAAAAAATGAGTTCGGGGAGTGAAAATCTTACCTCTAGCTTCAAGAATGATGGAAAACGAGTTGGAATAGCCCAGGAGTCGTTTCTTTCTCAAAAGTAAAAAAATACAAAATAAGGTTGTCTAAGGGTTTTATTTATGAATTTTAAACCCGTCATCCCTCTACAGAGGCAGCCATCCTGTTGAAGCGGCATCACTGCAGAGGCACAAAGCGAACCATTGAGCTTTCCTTGAAAAATCTAAAATTCTTTCATTCCATCTCTGCATCGCCCTGTATCGCCCGCCACAGCGACACCCCTCCCACTGTAGCGGCGTCGCTGCAGCGGAACGAAGTGAGGAAGGGATCTCCTTAAAGGAATTTCACTTCTCCCTTTTTACAATAACCTCTTAACCCACTACGCTTAGAAAATTCCCTTAACGCTAAAATCAATTCCTAATTATTGACTTATCCGAATTCAGATCTGTAAAGTTGCACGGATTCCTTAACGAGTTATCAAACCGATTATGTAATAGTATCTACATTTAATCTATCCAATTGCTACCAAATTTCCTTACACCATGATGACTCTAATTTCCTCAAAATATGTACAAGGTTGGGAAAGTCCTAGTACTATGGAAAAGTTTTTCCAGCACTGATTTTTCCCTGTTTGCATTTTTGTAACGACGAAAATCGGTCTATATACCAATTTACCCATCAATCATCCCCAAGTGATGAACTAAGGAATGATAGGCAAGAAAAGGAACACGGTGGAACCTGATTCAACGAACAATTGCGGATACTTGTCTTGCACATCCTTCTCGATCTCCTAAGTAGCTTCCTCAACCGGCCGATGTTTATGTTTAACCTTCATGAACTTAATCTCCTTGGTCTCAACTTACTAACATCACTATCAAGAATAAGAATCGGTTCCTCCTCATATTGGAGGTCCTTGTCTAGCACTAATGAGTCCAAATTAATGATATAGTCACCATCACCGTGATATCTCTTAACCATAAACACATGAAATATGGGATGTACACCAGAAAAATTTGGAGGTACGTGAATCTATATGCCACCGAACCTACACGTTTAAGTATATCAAAGGGACAAATATAGTGAGGGCTCAACTTACCCCTCTTACCAAATCTCATCACCCCTTCGTGGGTAATACCTTGAGAAGAACATTCTCTCCCCTCTAGAATTCCATGTCTCTCACCTTGTGGTTTGCGTATTTCTTTTGCCTACTCTGTGCGGGTAGAAGTTTACCTTGAATGCTGCTCACCTTATCTTGAGCATCCTTCACTAAGTAAACCCCCAAAGGTTTTACATCTCCGGATTCAAACAAACCTATGGGTGATCTACATCCCCTCCCATATAACTCCTCAAATGGTGCCATATCAATGATAGAGTGATAACTATTATTATAGGAGAACTCACATAGGGGTAGGAACTTATCCCAATGCCCTCCAAAGTCCATTACACAAGCTCGTAACATGTCCTCCAACACTTGTATAGTCCGTTATGATATTCCATCCGTCTGGGGATGGAAGGTTTTACTAAAAGTGGGTTGTGTGCCTAATTCATCATGCAACTTCCTCCAAAACTTGGAAGTGAAAAGGGTTCCACAATCTGAGATGACGGAAAGGGGCACACCATGAAGCCTCACTTTCTCCTTTCCATAATTCTTAGCCAAATGTTCAGCGTTATAATCCACGCTTTCTGGAATTTAATGGGCGAACTTGGTCAACCTATCTAATACAACCCAAATAGAATCGAATTTAACCAAAGTGTTGGCAAGACCAACCACAATGTCCATGGCTATCCTTTCACACTTCCATTCCGGAATTGGCATCCTTTGAAGTTGCCCCGCAGGCCTTTGATGTTCATACTTCCCTTGTTGACAATTTGGACACTTCGCCACAAACTTCTCAATGTCTTGTCTCATACCCGAGAACCAATACACTCCTTTCAGATCTCTGTACATCTTGGTCATGCTCGGATGAATAGAATAGCGCAAGCCATGAGCCTTGTCTAACAACCTTGGAATTAAATCATCAACTCTCGGAACACATATTCTACCGTTATAGTTGAGTGCAACATCCGCATCTAGGGTGGTTCGTTGAGACTTACCTATTGTAATCTTTGTTATAAGCTCATCTAATTCTCCATCTTCAAATTGTTTGGACTTGATTACCTCTATGAACATGGACTTACCCCAACTGCACGAACTTAGACTCTAAGGTCTGAATCTCCTTGGCCAACAGTCGTTTGGTTTTACTCATGTGAGCTACACAACCCATAATTATCGCTTTTCGACTCAAAGTGTCTGCCACAATATTTGCCTTACCCGAATGGTATTGGATAGTCACATCATCATCTTTGAGTAATTCCATCCATCTTCGCTGTCTCAAATTCAAATCCTTTTGGGTGAATACATGTTGAAAACTACGATGATCAGTAAAACCCTCACACTTAACTCCATACAAATAATGTCGCCAGATCTTAAGTGAAAATACCATCGCTGCCAACTCGAAATCATGAGTGGGATAATTCCTCTCGTGCACCTTCAATTGACGCAAGGCATAAGCTATGACATTCTTATCCTGCATCAACACATCACCCAATCCATAATGTGAAGCATCATAATAAAGAACAAAGTCCTTACCATAAATTGGTAATGCTAGAATAGGTGTGGTCGTTAAAAGAATCTTAAGCTTTTGGAAGTGCACCACACATTTTTCAGTCCATTCAAACGGTACCTCTTTTTTGGTCATATTGGTCAAGTGAGTAGCAATTGAAGCTAAATTCTTAACAAAACGACAATAGTAACTAGCAAGTCCCACAAAATTCCTAACTTCTGTCACCGAACTAGGCCGTACCTAGTTCTCAATCGCTTCTATCACCCCATGAGAAAAGAAATATGAGTTGCTGGTTGTTCATCGTGGGCATGGCCTTTAGGCAGATGCATAAACTTCTGGACAAATACTTGCATTAACAATAAATGACAGTTGTAACTAAACTTCCTTAAAATATCATCTTCTGTCAAAATTCTTATTTGCATGATATAAGATCAAAAATGGAAGGGAAAAAAAGATAAATAAGGTTCTTGAAGAAAATAATTATAGCTTTCATCGTCTTGTCTAGTAAAATTTAAAACTCAATTAATAGCATTAGTTGGAACTGAGTTAAATTAAAACAAACACTAGAACAGACAATTACAACATTAAGTTCTCCTTTTCTTTTCAAAATATCAATAGCTTCACAATCCATGAGACATGTCGTATTTCCTGGAAGTTCTAAATTTAAATCAAGAGATTCTTAGAATGAAGCCATTTTATTCTCCCAAATCAGACCCTTTTCCCTTTGGAAAATAAAAAGGCTTCAAGAATATCTATTTTTCCGTGGGAGGAAATATTTAAGGAGAGAAGAAGGATAAAAAATATATTTACCAAGATAGAGAGATATAAAAAAGGAAAACTTTAAATATGAAAATCTGGCTAATTAGGTAAATCAATAATTATTAAAAGACCCTTTTTGGAATAAAAATTAAGGATGTCAAAAAGAAAATCACCCAGAAGTCTTTGTTCCCGGTCAAGGTTTGAATAATATTAAAAACTAATTTTATTGTTATAAATAGAGTGTTAGTGCCTCTCTTATTTTCCAGTGCATCCTTCAAAATATTTCTTCAATGTCTAATAAAAAAACTTTGATAAGCCTTAAGAAGACATTCTTTTACAATTTCTTTCCATCAAAAGTTGACGAAGAATCTTGCAAACTTAACAACACTCCGCATGTAGTGACTCGCTAACTAATTGAGATATGAGACATACACCCTCCCCCCAAAACTGATTTGAAAAACCCCTGGAAAATAAAGAAAAAGATTACCCATGATAAGGTTATTGTAGGAAAGCTGATGATTCCATTATTCGAGACGTTTGAGTACATTCTTCGATACTGGACGTTGGATGCATCAAAAATTTTGGTGAATGGGTGCGATGTTCGTGTTGGTGTTTGGGATGTGACGGAGGAGAATATCCCTAAGTAGAACGATGGTGGAAGTGTTTTCTTAAGGAAATTACACAATGATGACTTTTATCTTTCGTGCATCAAATTGTTCAACATACGCATATTAAATGTTGGTGATAAAATCGGACTTTATTGGGATCCTAACAACTCAACACATTACTAGGACTTAAATTTTCCAAAACTCAACTTAGTTTCTACCAATTCAATCTATGACCTATAGGACCTTCTACGGACACTAGATGGTCCTCGTACGACTGGTCCAAAAGTAAAATTTTCTGAAACTTTTTCCTTCCGTTTTCCTAGGTGTTACGAACTTCTTCCTTTTGGCCTTCTCCTATAATTTGGGTATTGGAGAAAATCCTTCTTCATGTAAGGAAAAATAAATCACTTGGTTCTTCAATGCTGAATCTAAGGCTTCAAAAATTATTTGTTTCCTTTGGAATCTAGAACTAACTATTCGGAGAAATAGTATCTAGAAATTATACCATAGTTGGACAAGGACATATTGTTTCTATGACTATCAAAAAAGACCTATATCTATTCTACGTGAAAACTCCATATTAGTTGAGGGGCGTATTAGGAGCATCAACATCGTTTCGATAGGTTTTGAGAAGCTATAGAAATTGTTGAAATTCTATGGAAGAGTTGTTGAGTTTTAAAATGTGTGGAAAATGAAGAGTTGTGACTTTTATGAAGACTTGTAACTTTAATGAAAGGTTGTGATTTTATGAAGAGTTGTGTCTTTTGTGAATGGTTGTGACCTTTCCGAAGGATTGTGACTTTTCCAAACAGTTGTGATCTTTCCGATAAAGGACAACAAGCATCGGTTCACACTACCCTTTGTTGTCTATTAAAAGAGAATTTTCATTTTATATTTAAACAACCAATTTTATGTACTTCTTCTACTACTACTAAATCTAGTATTCTAAGTGTCTTCTTCGACTACTAAATCTAGTATTCCAAATGTATTTTGTTGCCGTTGAGTGGTTCGTTTACACCGTAGTTTAGGTGCCGATACAACGGTGAGTAAGATTATTTGATCTTTGTAGGATATATTTCATTAAACACGGGTACATGAGGGGTACTTGAGGGCTATAAATTTCTTAAGGACACATTATGCATTTAGTGGACTCGGTTTTCTTCTTTGAGAATTTTTTTTTGTATATTATTTCTAATCTATTTCAGATTATAATTTCTTTACTGTTTTTGTAAGTTTCTAAAATACTCTTTAAACTTTGGTTTTTATTACCAAGTTCTTCAACGTTATTGTTCTAAATATCTTAGAAATACAGGATGAACAACAATCTTAATGATATTATTGTATATATATATATATATTTTATTTTATTTTATTTTGCGAGAAAGTTGAAGCTAGCACGTGCTTTCTTTGACCCAATTAACTCCATTTCAATCTTTTGCTCATCGTTGATGATATTCGTTTCCATTGCAAAAGAAAATATGAAGATGTTTTGACTGAATATGATCAAGCAACATTGAGAGGAACACCAGGGTAATTTATAGTAAGTGCATGAGTTTATTTGTCATATGTATTATCACATTATTTATTAGTGTACTATTATGAGTTATTTTGTCATGTTTGTCACATTATTTAATATTTTCATATCATGAGTCTATGTTCCATGAGTATTGTTGCGCTTATTCAGTATTTTTCATATCATATGAATCTATTACTAGATTTATATATATGACTAGTGTTTGGACATGATGCACATGTGTTCATGTCATGCAATACATATTTTTTAATACAACATAAATAATAACAAAAATATGTGGGTGTATTGACTAACATAGTGAAACCTTAAAAGTTGAATTAGCTACAATTCATTAGTTAGTTATGTAGGTTTATAATGAGTTAACGTTTTAGGGTTATTAAGTAACAAGTAATATCATTGTATGATACCTTGTTTTGTCAATGATGAATCTAAGGCTTCTAAGATTATATTATTTGTTTCCTTTGGAATATAGAACTATCTATTCGGAGCAATTGTACCTAGAAATTGTACCATTATTTGAGGGGAATATTAGGAGAATCAACAGTGTTCTAGTAGGCTTTGAGAAGAAAAAGAAATTGTTGGAATTTCATGAACGAGTCTCGAAAGCCAGGATGCATTCTTGCAAGGCTTGTTGACCTTCTCCATGTGACTGGCATCGCAAATAAATTTCAATTTCATACGACTAGGTGGAATGACCCAGATGTGCCTTTTGATTGTGTATAGATATTGCTGGTTTTTCTATAATCATGCGGCAGCGAAATAAGGTTAAAGCTGTCTCTTTTTGGATTTTGAATGACTTTAAATTGATTTCAATAATTTTATTAAGCATTTAGGCGCTTTAAATAGCAAATATAAAATACATAGTCTGCATAATTTAAATTTAAGAATTCTAAAATATCTCAACAACTAAAACAACATAAGATTCAAATTTCAAATTCATCTTAAACTAAACAACTTATTTTGCTAAACACTATTGCAGTAACTAAAAGTAAATTTGAACACTCCTCATTTTCTTTATTTACCGCAATTGTGAAAACTGCTCCTCCTCAATTTTTGTCCTCTATAATGAAAGCTACATTTCAAGAAATGGAACTGGAAAATCGACGCTACTTAGATGCAGTTGGTCAGATATATAGTTATTGAGTTTTTCACAAACATCCAACTTCTGATTTTAAGAACACATACATATACAGATAATCCACCTTCTGCGATGAAAACACGTATATATGTGCATAGTTTATCACACATACAGGGAGAAGGGAGAATTGTATACGGTATCTGGGCAATTTCAATTAGCACTAACCAAAATCTCACTGTATTTTACAAAAACACGATAGCCAGTAGCCCTAAATTGACTAGTACATGTAACATCTATGCAAATTTTGACCTTCAAACTATTGTATTGATTGAAGGAACTTGACAAGCTATTGTTCTGTTATTGTTTAATGTTTTCAAATAGACTAAAGAGCCTAACAACAGATATGTTTGTTCAACTAATCATTGTGAATTGAACTTCAAGTTCACTTACACAATGAGGATAAGTATCCCTTTGCTTCCTCCTCATAGGGATGAAAGTAGAATGTTGTTTGCTGAAGATATAAGTAAAGATAGACTTTATGCAGTTGATGCTTGTACTGGAGGCATTATGAACAGGCAGAATGTTCTCCCTCGTCATGAGAAGTTGAGCAGAATGTTCAACCCTGATATGGAAGCATTCAAACAGCGGACTGAAACTTTTATCATATGAGAAATGCTTGAAAATAGACCAAGAAAATCAGAACCTGCAGAAGTACTTGGCGTGATGCAACTTCTCGAGTTCATCTGAGACAAAAAAATCTAAAATAAGTTAGAAGTGTAGATCATGAGGTTTTGCAACAAATTCTATTCAATGGAGAACAGATCAACCACAATTGTTTCCGATAGACCCCGGCTTAAGTAAAGCATAAATAGCAATGTGTTGCAAGAAATAAAAATTTTCCAATTGCTCTTTATTATTATTGACATGCACAATAGAACAGTGCATGCACACAATGAGCATAGATAACTTTTAAATCGGGTCCTTTCTTCTACTGATCGAGTTGTGAAATATGTACAATGCCTACACACAATGAGAAAAAGAGTTGCTTTTCCAATCACCTGCAAGACACAACATCAAGGTTGATAATCAGATCTATGTTAACTGTACTCACACTGTCATAAATCTAGGTAAAACACAATCATATAAAAGATATTATACTTCTCAGTGACTATGCTATACCAAAAGAAGATATAATAGTAGACGCTTATAAAGATGTGTAAAATCTGTATGATTTAATTGCGGAAAGATAAAAATGGCATAAACATAATTACCTTAGAAGAGGCAAGAAATACAAAGTTTCTTCTCCCACAATGTCATCCTTTACCAATAACCATGATTTGCGCCAGAAAACAAAGCACATGTACTCGAGCTACCATCAGTCAATATTATTCCTCCAACACTAGGATTCAGAGGTGTAGAAATATAGCCACTGACGCCAATCCCAAATGAAGAAACCTTACCCCTTTATAAAGAACCAGGTTCTTGTATATTTGCCTAATAAATAGTTTAACAATACGTTTTATTGAAAACCTTCCTCACTTAAGGAAGGAAAAACTTTAGTTTTATTCTTCCACAATAATTTTATGATTACAACTCGATAATCAAAAACTTCAACAAATCTCGATTAACTATAATTGAACTAAACAACTCCCAAGAAGTAAAACCCAGTTCGTGATTACAAAAACTCACAACCTCTAGACTCTACAAGAAGCCAAAACCCACTTCTTGTTAAAAAGACTCGCAAACTCACTCACACACACTAATTCAAATAAGAAATAATGCGACTTACAGCTACAGAAGGATTTCTGACTCTAGAATTCTCTAAATCTCTTTCTCACACAACTCTAGGATTTTTCTCTCATTCTCTATTTCTTTCTCTCAATTTTCTTGAATTGCAAATACAAGTTTTCCTCTCTCGATCTTACCCCTTATATAGAAGATTTGAATTCAACGTTTGCCATCTTCCACTTTGACAGGGAAAATAACTTTTTGCGTTGTCTTCGACTTTAACACGGAAAGGGTTTCTTTTTCTCTTTTTCCATATTTGTCTCGAACTCATTTTCCTTATTTTGTCTTTCCATATTTGACTTGGAGTGTAGTGCTGGTTGCTATCCTTTACTGAGTTGGACTCTGATTATTAGTTCACACACGTGCGCCTTTAATTCTGCTGTTATCATACACATGACGTGTATAGATGCACCTAGTTCAGGTACCTTGTTCATAATTTTTCATCATCAAAAGTGAACGTATGATCATGTAATTTCTCATCAAATTCCCCCTTTTTGATTATGACAAATAATGTCTTTTCAGAATACTTGGTGTACGTGCTGCACAATTCAATTCAATGCATCCCCCTTTAGACATATAAAAAAGACTTAAGGAACAAGTAATAAGGAGGAAATATAACAAACTTAAAGCATATAAATTAACAAAAGAACAAAGTAACACCAAGTGACGAAAATCTAGGGATATTAGCCATCCAAACCAATAGCAGAGAAACCAATGTAAAAAGGATCCAGAAGAACAGAACAAAAAAAG
Organism: Solanum sitiens; assembly: GCA_016801875.1. Classification (NCBI taxonomy): domain Eukaryota; kingdom Viridiplantae; phylum Streptophyta; class Magnoliopsida; order Solanales; family Solanaceae; genus Solanum; species Solanum sitiens. The sequence goes on from JABWTJ010000629.1 coordinate 294,448, forward strand.
GCAAAACATCATAAACATAAACGTTGTCTGAACATGAACATGAAGGAGTCAGTAGGCTAGGAATTAGGAATCATGATGGGTGGAAGACGAAGCAAGAATTTGAAGCACGTGGTCCATACGAGCATTATTATCAATTTGTTGCTTAATGACTTGATCTTCTAACCGCGAAACTTCCCCTGAGAATTAGCCAACATCTCCTGAAGAGTGAGAACTTCACCACTTAACTCCTCATTCTGAGCTTTGGCCACATTAAGTTCATTGACAAAAGAAGCAACAGGCCCAGCAACCCGAGGAGGGAAAGCACGAACCTGGTCCGTAACATCCAAAAGATTACATTCAGCGAGAGCCGACCTAGTGAACATGTCATTCCTGTTCAAAAGCCAACCTTCTTTCAGAGGTACTCCAAACACAGTAGTCAACAAATTTCCATAGGCTGATTGGTGAGGCCTTTTTGGATCCACCACTCTGGCCATATGTTTGAATATAAGAGAGGGCTAGTCAATTGGATCCATATTTTAAGGCATTACCAATGCCCATATCCCTAAAGCTAGCCCCCGTGGTATTATCCCCTTATGCATCACCTCAAACACCAGCTTGTGAAACGGCGACATCTCCCATTTTAATACCTTCCTAAAATGAATATTAACCCTTCCCTATGTGAATTTTGAAGTTAACAGACAACTTTCTTCCTTTGACCAGTTATACTCATCCAGCCCCAGACAAGGCATGCAAAAGATTTCTCCTAGTCCCACTTTTGTCAAAAACTAAGTCCACACCATGAACGGTACTTTATTTTCCAATAAAGTCAAGTTAGTGTAGAACTCAATCACCTCATTATAATAAACCATTTGATCATTGTTAAAGAACACATCTACCCACCCTTGAACCTCAAGCAAGGCAAATAAATATTTGAGTGCCGGAAGATTCCTAACTTCTGGATGAATGGTTATACCAGTAAGACCATTTTATATTTATAATTGGCCTCTTTTATCATGGAAATAAACTTAATCTCATTTTTACTAAAGGTTTGTGATGGGGGAGGGTTTGAGGAATGAACAGATTCCACACCTTCTTCGTTAGTATCAAGAAGTATCGGGGTTTTGAGAGTACGAACGGGGGACTTACAGGTATGATGACGTTTGTTGCTTGAATCAGAGAGCATTTGAAGATGAGTCTGAGTCACACTTCTAGTTCAGGGGGTTAAGCAAGCACTTGTTTTACTGCGAAGTGTATGCGAGGTCGTCGGGGGCCCGATTTCTTCAGTTGGCATCATACCAGTTGAAGGATGTTGCTCATATCTCGTACACTCAGTGGAAGGAAAATAGGGGTGCAAATGCAGCTCTTATCACTTGGGATTAATTTAGTGAGACTTTTCTGGACAGGTTTTTCCCAATAGAGTTGAGAGAAGCAAGGCTCATGAATTCATGAACATGAGGTAGGGAAACATGACGGTCCAAGAGTATGGGATGAAGTTTAACCAACTCTCCAGGTATGATCCTCACATTGTTGCTGACTGCAGAGCTTAGAGGAATAAGTTCCTGTATGCAGTGTCTGATTTGGTGAAAACAGAGTGTAGAAATGCTATGTTACTTGGAGATATGAACATCTCTAGGCTTATGACTCATGCTCAGCAGGTTGAAGGTGATAAGCTTAGGGAACAGGCCAAGGAAAATAATAAGGCTAGGACTGGGAACTATGACTATTCTCAGCAGATATCGCGTGGTGGAAACCGCTCGCAGAATTAGCAGAAGTTTTCAGCTCCAGCCCCTTCATCAGTTACTATTCCATCCTCCAAGAAAAGGTATGACCAGAAGAGTAGAGCACCAGGCTCTAAGTCTCAGGGAAGTGTTTCAGGCACAAAGACTTACCCCACTTGCCCTAAGTGTGGTAAGAACCATCCGGGCGAATGTCTTGAAGGAAAAGAAGGATTTTTTGGGTGCGGTCAGTCTCGTCACAGTTTGAGGGATTGTCCTTCTAGACAGGGTCAAGGAGGTGGTAATGGTAGAGTTCAGTCTACAACTTCAGCAGCACCAGCAAGTCGCCCGACTCAGTAGGGTTACTCATCTGGTACAGGTGGCGGTCAGCGCCAGAACATGTTGGATGCTCTTCAGGCTCGCCAGGATCAGGAAGGTTCTCCTGATGTTGTCACTGGTACGTCACGAGTCTTTGACCTTGATGTTTATGTATTGTTAGATCCAGGGGATACTCTTTCTTTTGTAACTCCTTACATAGCAGTCCAATTCAGTGTCAGTCCAGAAACTCTGTCAGAACCTTTCTCAGTCTCTACTCCATTCGGTGACCCAGTTATAGCTAGACGGGTCTACATAAATTGCCCTGTCACAGTCTCTCAGAAAGTCACCTTAGCAGATCTTGTACAGTTATAAATAGTAGACTTCGATGTCATTCTAGGCCTGGATTGATTACATTCATGTTATGCCTCAGTCGATCGTATAACTAGGATTGTTCGTCTTCAGTTTCCATACGAAACAATCTTAGAATGGAGGGTAGTAGCTTAGCACCTATGGGTCGATTTATTTCTTACCTTAAGGCCAGAAAGATGATCTGTAAGGGTTATCTCTATCATCTAGTTCGAGTTAAGGATTCTAGCTCTGAAACCTCAACTCTTGAGTCAGTTCCAGTAGTCTGTGAGTTTTTAGAAGTATTTTCAAAAGATCTTCCCGGAGTTTCTCCCAAAAGGGAAATCGACTTTGGAATTGATCTCCTTCCAGATACCCAGCCTTTTTCTATTCCTTCTTACAGAATCGCTCCAGCAGATCTAAAGGAATTGAAAGAACAGTTGAAAGACCTTCTAGATAATGGTTTCATCAGACCTAGCATTTCACCATGGGGTGCACCAGTGTTGTTCGTAAAGAAGAAAGATGGTTCTCTCAGAATGTGTATTGACTATAGACAGTTCAACAAGGTCACAATCAAGAATAAGTATCCCATCCCCAGGATTGATGACTTGTTTGACCAACTTCAGGGTGCTAGTCATTTCTCAAAGATAGACCTCAGATCGGGTTATCATCAGCTCAGCGTCAGAGATAGTGACATTTCGAAAACAACCTTCAAAACTTGATATGGTCATTATGAATTTGTAGTTATGTCGTTTGGACAAACAATGCTCCTGCAGCTTTCATGGATTTGATGAATAGAGTGTTCAAAGAGTACTTGGATTTGTTCATTATCGTCTTCATTGATGATATCCTCATTTACTCTAGGAATGAGGAAGAACATGCAAGTCATTTGAGAGTTGTTCTGCAAACTCTCAAAGATTGCCAGATATTCGCTAAGTTTAGCAAATGTGAGTTTTGGTTGCAATCCGTTGCTTTTCTTGGTCACATTGTATCTAGCGAGGGGATCCGAGTGGATTCGCAGAAGATAGAAGCAGTGTAATAATGGCCCATACCTACCTCTGCTACAGATATCAGAAGTTTGTTATGTTTGGCAGGTTATTACGGAAGGTTCGTGGAAGAATTTTCATCCATAGCCTCACCATTGACTAGGTTGACTTAGAAGATTGTCAAGTTCCAATGGTCAGATGATTATGAGAAAAGCTTTGATGAATTGAAGACTAGATTGACTACAACTCATGTCTTGACACTACCAGAGGGTTCAGATGGTTATGCGATCTATTGTGATGCATCTAGAGTTGGCCTAGGTTGTGTGTTGATGCAGCGAGATAAGGTTATAGCTTATGCTTCTAGACAACTTAAGGTGCATGAGAAGAACTATCCAACTCATGACCTCGAGCTTGCAGCATGGTGTTTGCACTCAAGTTCTGGAGATACTACTTGTATGGTGTTCATGTAGATGTGTTCACTGACCATAAGAGCCTTCAATATGTGTTCACCCAGAAATAGTTGAATCTTCGCCAGAAGAGATGGCTTGAGTTCCTTAAAGATTATGATATGAGTGTGCATTACCATACTGGTAAGGAGAATGTAGTAGCAGATGCTCTTAGCAGATTATCTATGGGTAGTGTAGCCCATGTTGAGGAACAAAGGAAGAAGCTAGTGAAGGATGTTCACATGATTGCTCTCTTAGGAGTTCTCCTTATGAGCATATCATACAATGGTGTAACAGTTCATAATGAGGCAGAATCTTCTTTGGTAGTGGAGGTTAAGGAAAAGCAAGACAGTGAATTAATCTTGCTTGAACTTAAGGGTGCAGTCTATAATCAGAGAGTGGAGGTTTTTTCCCAGGGGGGAGATGGTGTACTTCGCTACCAGGGTAGATTGTGTGTTCCTGATGTGGGCGAGTTGAGACAACATATTCTTGCAGAAGCCCATAACTCCTGATATTCTATTCACCCAGGTGCCACTAATTTGTACCGCGATATGCGGGAAGTCTATTGGTGAAATGGCATGAAGAGGGATATAGCAGATTTTGTGAGTAAGTGCCCCAATTGTCAGCAGGTCAAGGTAGAACATCAGAAACAAGGGGGTATGACTCAAGAGGTCGACATTCCTACTTGGAAGTGGGAAGTGATCAATATGTATTTCATCACAGGGTTACCGCGTACTCACAGACAACATGACTCCATTTGGGTGATAGTTGATAGGATGACTAAGTCTTTTCGCTTTTTGGCAAAACTACAGATTCGGCAGAGGACTATGCCAAGCTTTACATTAATGAAATTGTGAGGTTGCATGGGGTTCCTTTGTCTATCATCTCAGATAGAGGTCCTCAGTTTACCTCTCATTTCTAGAAGTCATTTCAGAAGGGTCTTGGTACTCAAGTTAACCTTAGCACAGCATTTCATCCGCAGATGGATGGACAGGCAGAGCGTACCATTCAGATCGTAGAGGATATGTTGAGAGCTTGTGTGATCAATTTCAAAGGTAGTTGGGATGATCACCTTCCTCTGATTGAGTTCGCCTACAACAATAGCTACCATTCCAGCATTCAGATGGCCCCTTATGAGGCTTTGTATGGGCGTAGATGTAGATCTCCTGTTGGTTGGTTTGAAGTAGGTAAATCAGCTTTGATAGGGCCAGATTCAATCCTTTATGCTATGGAGAAAGTGCAACTCACTATAGATAGACTTAAGACAACCCAGAGTCATCAGAAATCTTATGCAGATGTAAAGAGGATGGAACTAGAGTTCCAAGTTGATGATTGGGTTTTTATGAAGGTATCACCTATGAAAGGGGTGATGAGGTTTGGCAAGAAAGGGAATGTCAGTCCTAGATATGTAGGCCCTTACAAGATCTTGAAAAGGATTGGCAAGGTGTTATATGAGTTAAAGTTGCCAGCAAACTTAGCAGCAGTGCATCCGGTCTTCCACATCTCGCTCTTGAAGAAGTGGGTGGGTGACCCAGCCTCTATAGTGCCATTAGAGAGTGTAGCGGTGAAAGATAGTCTTTCTTATGAGGATGTACTAGTTGAGATTCTTGACCGCCAGGTTAGAAGGTTTAGAAACAAAGAAGTTGCTTCAGTCAAAGTTTTGTGGAGGAGTCAGTCCGTAGAGGGATCTACTTGGGAAGCAGAAGCAGCAATGAAAGCCAAGTATCCTAACCTATTTCCTTCCGATTCCACTACAACTTGAGGTAATAGTTCCTCTTCAGTTTTTCAGTCATTCATGTGTGAATTCATTCTTAGAATCATGTTCCCTCATTTTGTGCTTTCCTTTTCAGCGTATTTCCATGTTCTCGGAACTTATTTTAGTCAAAAACTCAGTTCTCAGTGTTTAGTAGTAGGGTTTGCAGCTCTCTCCCTCTATTCCATCTAGTTTAGACTTCATTCGAGGACGAATGTTCCCAAGGGGGAGATAATGTAACACCCCGTATCAAAAATAGTCCAAAAACCAGTTTTTTCAGAAAACCTGCAGGTGAAACCAATGTGGTCATTGACGGACCGTAGCCTGACCCACGGTCATTCCTGCACATCTATTAATGGGGTCAGAAACCCCCAAAGTCTCAACCCAGGAAAAATTTAGATAAGTTATGATCGACGGACAGACCGACGGTCTATAGGTCAGACTACGGTCCGTAGTCTGTGACCGTCGGTCAACACCCCATTCACCCACTCTCTGACAAGAACCACAATTGACCAGCACGGTCCTTAGGTGCACCCACGGTCCGTAGGTCTGACCGTAGGTGGGAATTAGCAGACAGTTAGGGGGGAAATACAGTTGGGTCAACTTCAAATGATCATAACTCTTACCACAAAATGAATTAGGTCTCCCATGACATATCAAAAGATAAATAATTGAATTAGCTTTCCATATCCACTAACCTTGCTAAAATCAGAGATCCGAGTAAAAAGTTATGACCGTTTTAGTAAAGGTCTGTCGAAAAGACCCAACCTATGGACCAAACGACGGACCGTCGATTGAACGACGGAACATCTGTCCAGGCCGTCATTTGGTCTAACAACAACTAACCCAAGGGTCTTTTGGTCTTTTCTCACTTCGTTTAAACCTTACGATACGTCATTTTGACCCTAAATCATCAGATTTTAGTCAGTTTAAGCTTGGAAACATAACTAAAACTTACCTAAGTCAAACCATTAATCAAAACTTAGAAAATTAGAAGCAAGAAAGGAGAAAAAGGTCAAGAACCCTAGTTCAAGAATGCAACAAGGTTTCAGCAGTTCCAACCACGAAATCTAAGTGTTTCTCCGTGAATTTCATCACCAGGTATATGGGATTTCACTAGTGGAATCCTTTCACCCATTGGGTCCCCAGTTTTCAATCAGTTCTTGATTCTCTTATCATGATTAACCCTAGGGTTTCTAGAACTTTGATAGAACTTCATGAATTTATTAAATATATGTTCCAAATCAAATTGTAAAGTTATTATTCAGTTTATCGCATTAATTTCACAAACCTAGCTTTGTATTGCTTTAGTTCTTGAATTACACATGCTAGGTCAAATATTTCAGTTATGCAGTTATACATACTTCAGTTTTTAATGCATCATTATCAGATTAAATATTGCATTCCCAGTTTGCATGTTCAGTTTTGAGCTATCCAGTATTTACAAAAAATTCAGACATAATCAGTTAACTACATAAATCAATGGGAGTAGCATAATACCGAGTTGGACTAGGGTTCAGCGTACCCAATAGTCGTAGAACTACTAGCCAAGTAGGTTGTAAGTCCCCTCTATGGGCATCAATTTAGTTATCATGCCAGCATGCCTTTAAACCTTTGGCAGGGTATATTGGGTCCTCTCGATGGGGCGTATACATTGGACTCCACATTTAGCTCATGTGGTTTTATTATCGGTTATTAGTAGCTCCCACAGTTCAGTCAGACTCTATTGCACTGACCATTTATCAGTATATTCAGTATTCAGTTTCAACATATTATACATTGGCCATTGCATTAAGTTAACTTAGCATTCAGTATATCATGTTTAGATTTCTATACTTGATTTGTGTTTGTTCAGTTATGTTTTATTTCAGCCGTATTCTATCCTACATGCTCAGTACCTTTCAAGTACTGACGCATACGTGCGCTACATCTTCTCGTGATGTAGGTTTAGGTTCTCAGCATACAGATCCACCTTAGATCGATTTCCGATCTCCAGTTCAGCAGATTCAGTGGTGAGTCCTCATTCTCCGAGGACAACAATCATGAATTTCATTTCAGTCTTTTAGTCATTTAGTTTCAGTTTTTGCTAGATTTAGCTGGGGTGTCCCAATATTTCTAGTTCAGTTTAGATACTAATTTCAGACATAGTTAGTTTAAGCTTAGCGTTGAGTTAATATTTCTTTGTATTAAACTCATCAGATTACATATATCTCAGTTTTAGCATATGGACATTCTCCATCTTTTCATTTTAAGTATAATTTAGCTTTTGCAACAGTTTATTATCTTTAGTGTGCTCATGATTATGCCAGCAGGGTTAGCTTAGGATCACTTGTGGTCCTAGGTTCCGTGTCCGCGTCTCGGGGGTAGCTCGGGGCGTGACACTGATATTTACGTAAATGTCAAAACTAAATGTCATATATCTCATAAAAACATTTACCTAATTATAAAAAATAAACGTTATATATATCTCATACAGACATTTACCTAAATGTCGAAAATAAATGTCATATATCTCATACTCACATTCACCTAAATGTCAAAAATGAATGTCATATATTTCTTATCGACATTCACATAAATGTCAAAAAAATAAATGTCGTAATAATCTTACCAACTTTTACATATATGCTGCAAAGTAAATGACGCAAATTCTTTTTAACATTTACCTAAATGTCATAAAATAATTGTCAAAAATTCTCCCGACAATTACCTAAATGTCAGACAAATTCTAAACACTAAAATTTACGATATTTTGTTCAAATGTATAATAAAGGTCAGTAAACAAATTTGCGACATTTAAACACCATAATATGACATTTAGAAAATTTTGTTGTTTCTCCACTTTCTTGTAGTGAATTGGACAACAAGGGTTAGGTGGACGCAAAGTATAACGGAGGGCATATACGTACTATTTATCAAAGTTCGGGGGTAAATTCGTCCTTTTTACCTTAAATAAAATAGGAAACTGAAGACAACTTTCCTTTATTAAAACCTATGATTGGAATATTACTAATCAAATTTGCAAACAAGCAATTAAAAAACCAATGTCACGTAAATTGAATTAAAAAGAGTACTAATGAATCAATTCAACAAACCAATCAAAGTATTCACTATTTAAAGCTAAAATTAGAAAAAAAAGGAAAACCATTGCATTGGATTTGAGTCTCAAAATCATTCAGCAAACTTCCAAAAAACAACATGTGTATTTGCAAATATTGCAGCAGACACAAGCTGTATAACCGATAATCAACTTGAGATAACTAATCATGAGATGCTAACGACTCGAGAAATAAGTTATCTTGTGATCATCAACTAACTACCAAGTCATTAAATAGGTTCCAATACAATTCCTTATGGTTTTAATAATTTTAAGAAAGACTATTCTTTGATCTCATACTCATAAGGAATGGTGAAAGCCATCTAACTTGCCTGACTATTCCCGCTTACTCAATCTTCCTAGTAGGAGGATATAAGTTTGTATAATGGTTAGCTACCTTGGAGTCATACTTACCTTCAACTGATGTGTTTAAGTCTTTTAAGACAATGCATTATGACTGATGATATGCTGGAACTGCAAACTGTTCGGAGAGGTTTTTGTATTTGGTGGTGGTGATGGTGGTGTTGTTGGAGCCGGAAGCTTGTGTTTAAGTACAGGTACAACCCTAACACTCATTGTTCCTTTTTGCCACTCTTTCTAGTACCCTATGTTGCTCATATTGATGTTATGTTTTTTTCTGAAGTTGTATTATATATAACAATTGATAACAAATGGATTTGAGGACTTTAATCTTCCAAGTCATGTGTTCAAACTCAACAAAGCCTTGTATGGGATGAAGCAGACACCTAAAGCCTGGTATGAAAGACTGTCAAAATTTCTACTACTAAACATCTATGCGAAGAATCTGCCACTCTCATGGAAAATGGATTTGAGATGAGCATGATGGGAGAGTTGAATTTCTTCTTGGATTTGCAGATCAAGCAAACCTCAAGCGGCACCTCAATTTGTCAGGGGAAGTACACAAAAGGAGCTGCTAAAGAAGTTTAATATAGTGGATTCTAAGCCTATTGATACCCCCATGGGTATAAACTAAAAAATGGGAGCAAATGAGGCTGGTCCATTGATGAATCAAACCATGTACAGAGGCATAATTAGATCTCTATTGTATTTGACAGCAAGCAGGATGGACATTGTTTTCAGCGTAGGAATGTGTGCACGTTTCCAAGCATGCCCTAGGGAATCACATCTAAAGGCAGCTAAGCGGATCCTGAGGTATCTGACAAAAAAGGGGACCTGGTCCTGTTTTTTCCTGCAAGTGACTCTTTTGAATTGGTAGGATATGCAAATGCTGATTTTGTAGAGTATTAAGTGACAGAAAGAGCACATCTGGAATGAAACATTTCCCTAGATTCTCACTCATCTCTTGGGGAACTAAGAAGCAAAACTCAGTAGCTGTCTCAACGGCTGAGGCTGAATATGTAGTTGTCGCCTCCTGTTGTGCCCAACTTCTTTGGATCAAGCAACAACTCAAGGATTTCGGAGTCCACATCAACACCATTCCTATCATGTGTGACAATACCAATGCAGTCAACATGAGAAAGAATATAGTCCAGCCCAAAAGAACAAAGCAAGTTGATGTCAGAGATCACTTTCTAAGACATATTGTTAAGAAAGGGAACATCATCATGAAATACTGCAGGACTGAAAATCAGATTGCAGATATCTTTACCAAAGCTCTCAGCAATGATCAATTTGAGAGCAACAGGATGAAGTTGGGAATGATGAACATACACTAACCTAATCTCATCAAGAGGCCTCCAATCCTTGTTATGGCAATGATATGGAGGACAATATCCTCATTACTTGTAATGCATTATATAAGTGAGATCATATATGTACCTGTTGCAGTATACACCCATGGAAAGCACAGGAGCAGAGAATGGACAGAACCATTCAGTAATCATATCTCATTTGCAGTTGAGGACCTGGTCCCTCTCAAGATTAGCACTCTTTACATTTGTTTAAACTGCCTAATTAGAACTGTCGATATACGTGTCAGTCATCGGCCCTTTTGACCATTGTCCCATCGCTTTTAGTCTATTCAGGGACCTGACACATCATTTGAAGTTCTTTTTATACAGACTTTTCTTCACTCAATCTCCTTATATTTCGAAACCCTTCTCTCTAAGTCTTCCGCCAAAACCCTATTTGTCTCTCTATCTCATTTTCTTTCTAGTCTTTCAATTTTTTTTCTCAAACAACATGTCTCTATCTCAATCCTCTTCAAAGAAAATGCTAGACTCTCTAAACGAGATAGACCCAGTGGCATTTTACACTTGTTTAGACGTTGTGTCTCTATTCAGAATGTCAACCATTTCTCCGGTCAACATTGGTACTACAAAAATTCTCCTATCCCCTTATGTCACTTCGACCTCAATAACCCAGCACCCTCATACCAACCTGGTCCTTGTTCTGAGGTGCTATTTGACTATCTTTTTGAGGGAGACCTTCCCAAGACTAAGTCGCCGGAGTCAAATATTATTGTTGCTAGTGAGAACTTCTTTGTGGAAAGTTTAACGCGTATAAGGGAAGAAGTGTTGAATGAAGAAAATGACCAGGGTGTGGAAGAGTTGCTAGATGGATCTCAACTTATGTTTGAAAAAACTGCTGAGATCTGTTGCTACCCTTCATCCGATTCCACTAACACTGATTAGATAATGTCCTATCAAATGGATGATTCAAATAATAATGGTTCAAACATCTGCAAAAGGGAAGGAGAAGGTGATTGAAGAGACACCTAGAAGGAGACCTTCCAGCAGAGCAGTTACTCAAAAATTCATGGTGATGCTATGAAGTCCAACGTTTTAACCACTGCTGAGAAGAGAAGGAAAAGAAAATCCAGTGAGGCAGCTTTTGAAGTGCCCGTTTATAATGTAATGGAAGACTCTTGTAAAGGTTCTGAAAAAGAGTGCATGAGAGAAATTTCTAAAGATAAAAAGTAACAACTATCGAACAAGGCTAGTAAGAGAAAGAGAAAAATAAAATCTAAGACTTATGTGGGGAAAGGAGTTGTTTCAGAGAACGGAAAGGAAAAGGGTTCACAAATGAAAAGGGAGACATCAAAGAGGAAGAGAGAAATCTCTCCTGATGACCACAAATATTCGAAGGGGGACATGGTCCCAAATGGAATCAGGAGGATCATAAAGGAATCAAGAAGACCATCATCGATAATCTACGTGTACAAAGTGTTCTAGGTGGCAAAGTATTCGACATGGACATTACACACAAACCAGGAATGAACTCCTTGCATGATCTTGTAGAAATTCAGTCTTGGATCAACCTGCTTCAAACCAAATCACTTTTTCTGCATGAGGAAGAAGTTCGAGAATTCTATTACAACATAGAATTTGTAGAGGATGGCAACATCACCTCAAGGGTCAGAGATAAGCATCTATACTTGGATGAGGACCTGCTGGGTCAAATTCTCTATGTACCCAGAGGAGGGATTAGGTCATTGGTTGGAAAAATCTGCACCACAGAGTTTGTGAAGGAATGTTCCCAGATCCCTTACACTCATCGTGCTGGGGTTCAGAAAAAGCTCATGAAAGGAGAGTATTAGTTGTTGTTCGTGTTCGTTAACAAAGTCCTCCTTCCTCGGACAGATAGGAGGACCGTTTCCACTTCAATTGATTTATGCCTCATGGAGACACTGAGCAAATTTGAGCGTATAGATCTTCCAGCTCTCATAATGGAGCACTTGTACAAACAGTGATTGAATGCAAGGGCAAGCATGGCGTGGGGTATGGCTACTTTCTCACAAAAGTGTTTCACAACCTTCACATTTCTGTGGGGACGGGTAAGATTGGTACAGCCAAACAAGCTTTTACTCGACTACTCTAATCGAATGTGAGTGCATTGAAGGAAAAGTTAGTCCTCTAAGCAAGATATCTCGGTTAGTTATGGAACAAGACCAGTTGAAGCATGAAATGAAAGAGATGACTGTGCGTGTGAGAAACAAAGATGCTGAAATTGCTCTTCTATAGGCAGAATTCCTTAAAGCACAAACAAAGGGACCTTGTATTGGGTTGTTAAGGAGATACAAAAGCAGAATGATGAGATCATGGCAAAGGTTACTTCTCTTCAGGAGAAGTTGATCAAAGATAATGATGCAGAAAACTCTAGGCTTACTCTTGTTATCAACTCCATCTCTCATCCGCCTCCCTCCTCATAATCCTTCATGTGTCTTCTTTTCGTGTGGACAGTGTCCGGGGTTCTCAAATATCAGTTTAATTTAAATGTATTGAATGTTAACTCTTGTTCTTATGAAATGGATTCTTGTTTTGTTGTGGTTAATGTTTGTTGCCTCATGTCTTAATAACTATGTTGGTGTTGTCTTTGACTGTGAAATTTCTTATTAATCTTACTTGTTCTGTTGGTTTTCTGCACTACCTTTTTATGATGCCAAAAGGGGGAATCAATTGGGGGGTTTCCTGATGGTGCTTAGGTTGATAATTGCGAACAAGCTGTGAGCGACAAGGGGAAGGAAACAACAAATGAATATGAAGTGTGTCTACTCCACAAGGGGAAGAAAAATGCAGGCACACGTGTATGGTTTGTCATCATCAAAAAGGGGGAAAATGTTATTTGTAGTTTTGATGATTTGACAAACCCAGGGACCTTGTGAAGGGACCAGTTCCAATGTGCGATATATTCTCTCTAATGTCAAGCTGCAAAAGGTATAATTGGTTGGTGCACAGTCTCCAACTGATGAGTTGAAAAACCCAAGGACCTTGTAAATGGACCTGGTCCTTGGTGTGACATAATCCTCATTGCCAGGCTGGAAAAAGTACAGTTGGATGATGCACAGTCTCAAACTGTGGTAGAAAGTATAGAGACCTCGACCAATGAAGTGGTCTCGAAGGTTGTGACTATTCTTCATTAACCTAATGTCCAATAGTCACAACCTTAGTTTTTGAAACTTGATAAAATCTCTTAAGAACTCTTACAAAGGCTAATCAAAAAGTGAACTTTTTCTACCTATTACTTGGTCGTGAGATTAATAACTTTTTCTCACATTGGGTGTAACTGGGTTAACTTTTGCGTAAGGAAGATTAGTGAAACAGTTGAAAATCATGTGTAACAGGTCGTGGTTTTACTCCGTTAGGCAAGGAGGTTTCCACGTAATATGCTTGTGTTGTGTTATTATTGTTATTTACTTTGCAATATATGTTGGGTTCAGTCAAGGGAACTGGTCTATTGAGTGGTAACGGACGCATGCATTCTATCAAACCCAATAACCACCCGATTTCCTCTAAGATATATTATAATTAAAAGACCCAAATCTCCATTGGAGAACAACTTCAATTTGAGCTGTGACAATTCGTTGGGTGTGTTAAATCAAGGTAGGAATAGGATGATGAATACTAGGTTTCATCATACAGTTCATGTGAATAAATTACATGTTGCACTGTCAGTTTGTACTTAATTCACAAACATTTTGAACTATGAAAAACTCAATCTTGCTTACCATAAATACACAAGTTAATTGTAACAAAAAGGAAAGGAAACAACAAATAAATAAATGGAAGTTAAATGTTGATATATTGTAACTGGCTAAAACATGTTGAATTCGTAACTGAAATTCACGAGAATTTTCTATAAATAGAATTTCATGCCCCATGGAAATATACCTAGAAGCTACAGTATAGTTCCATGGGGTATCATATTCTTTTTACAAAAAATTCTCGTGAATTTCAGTTACGAATTTAACATGTTTTAGCCACTTACAATCATCAAGATTTAGCTCCCATTTATTTATTTGTTGTTTCCTTTCCTTTTTGTTACGATTAACTTGTGTATTTACGGTAAGCAAGATTGAGTTTTGCATAGTTCAAAAGGTTCGTGAATTAATTACAAACTGATAGTGCAACATTTAATTTATTCACACGGACTGTATGATGAAACCCAGTATTCATCATCACATTCCCACCTTTATTTAACACACCCAACGAATTGTCACAGCCCAAATTTAAGTTGTTCTCCAATGGAGATTTTGGTCTTTTAATTAGGATATATTTTAGAGGGACTCGGGTGAGTATTGGGTTTATGGGGTGGTTGTTAGTTTATGGGTTAAAAAGAAAGGTCAAACGGGTAAATGATGAGGATTAAGACACGTATACAATATGAGGGGGCCATTTGTGAGAGGGGCATGTATGTACCTATAATTGGACGAAAGGGGCTTAGGTAGACGAAAAGTATAACGGAGGGCATATACGTACCATTTATCAAAGTTTGGGGGTAAATCCATCCTTTTTACCTTAAATAAACAGGAAACTGAAGAGAACTTTCCTTTATTAAAACCTATGAGTGGAATATTACTTATCAAATTTGCAAACAAGCAATTAAAAAAACAATGTCGCGTAAATTGAATTAAAAAGAGTACTAATGAATTAATTCAACAAACCAATCAAAGTACTCACTATTTAAAGCTGAAATTAGAAAAAAAGGAAAACCATTGCATTGGATTTGAGTCTCAAAATCATTCAGCAAACTTCAAAAAAACAACATGTGTATTTGCAAATATTGCAGCAGACACAAGCTGTATAACCGATAATCAACTTGAGATAACTAATCATGAGATGCTAACGACTCGATAAATAATTTATGTCGTGATCATCAACTGACTACCAACTCTTTCAATAGGTTCCAATATAATTCCTTATGCTTTCAATAATTTTAAGAAACACTCTTCTTTGATCTCATACTCATAAAGAATGGTGAAAGCCCATCTATCTTGGCTGGCTATTCCCGCTTAGTCAATCTTCCTAGTCGAAGGATATAATGGTGTATCATGGTTAGCTACCTTGGAGTCATACTTACCTTCAACTGATGTGATTAAGTCTTTTAAGCCAATGCATTATGTCTGATCATATGCCGGAATTGCAAACTGTGTGGAGAGGTTTTTGTATTTGGTGGTGGTGATGGTGGTGTTGTTGGAGCCGAAAGCTTGTGTTTTAGTACTGGTACACCCCGGACACTCATTGTTCCTTTGTGCCACTCTTTCTAGTGCCCTAAGTTTCTCATGTTGATGTTATATTTTTTTTTCCTGAAGTTGTATCATATAGAACAATTGATAACAAATGGATTCGACGTTTCCCTTTGAATATGAAAAAGGGCGCATTAGCTGGTGCTACTTGGAAGGACAAATTTTTGCAATTGGCGGTGGAGATGTGATTGACTGTTTTTCAGAAGTTGAGATGTTAATCAATCTCCAATCTCTTTTATTATTGACATCTCAACCTATGAAAAGCAATCAATCACCTTTCCACTGCCAATAGCAAAAAAATTGTCCTTCCAACTGGCACCAGCTAAAGCAATCTTTTCCGCATTCAAAGGGAACAACATAGAATCCACTTGTTATCAACTGGTCTATAAGATACAACTTCACAAAAGCAACATAACATCATCATGAGCAACTTAAGACACTAGAACGAGTAGCAAGGAGCAATGAGTGTTAGGGGTGTACTTGTATTGTACCACAAGCTTTCTGCTCCAAGAGCACCACCATCATCACCACCAAATACAAAAAACTCCCCACACAGTTTTTCAACTCCGGTATATGATCGGGCAGAATACATTCGCTTAAAAGACTTAAAACATTATTTAAAGATGATTATGACTCTAACTTAGATAACCATAATACACCATTATTTAAATTTTGTTAGGGGCACAAATATTTGGAAGATATGAGACATTTTTACAGAGCTCTACCCAGCTTTTTAATATGAGAATTATGAAGAAAAAGAAATAGGATAAAGTATGAAGGGAAGAAGACATCAGTAACACGAATCATTCGCAATGTCATTAGGAACATGTATATGCTGGCAAGACTAAGACAACCTCATAGGTACTGTCTTGTTAATTGGTCTGATATGCTGATGAAATGGACAAGTTATAGACCTAAAATGAAGGTTAACATAGTCATATGGTGATTCCAACCGAATGGGTGGGTGAAATATAATGCAGATGGAGCATCTCGGGGAAATTCGGGTATTAGTTCTTATGCCTTTCGTTGAAGGAATGATAAGGGAGATATTGAATACGTAGAAGGAGCAAGCATAGAGAATATTACCAATACTGTCGCATAAGATAAAGCCAATACAGGCATGCAAGCATTGCAAACAGTCACAACATAGAAAATTTATCATTTAGACCGAAACAATGCTAATGTACAGGTACTAGAAGGGAAAGTGGCCATGTCCATGGATAATTGCAACAATGATGACGGAAATACGAGGAAGTTTACATGAGAAACAATTCATTTTTCAGCACATTCTAAGAGAAGTAAATAAATTAGTAGATCATTTGGCTAACATAGTTATTGACATAGGAAGTTGCACATTCCAAGTTTTAATAGCATGGAGACTAATGGGAGGAGAATCATCAAAAACGACAAACTAATATGCCCCTACTTAAGAGTATCACCTTTAAGGGGATAGGGGTAAGGAGAGGCTACAACATAAATTTTTCCAGAAGAAGAATATTTACAAAGCCCTTGGAGGCAACAAAACAGGCGAAATGCTATCTAGCTTATTTTATATAAAGGACTCGGCAAAATGGAGGATCTGGAGTCAAGAATTGAACTATTAAAACTAGAGGAAGCCATAAACACTAGTAAAGGGCGAACAGAGCTTCCATGCACTTTGTCACATGACCACCTGTCGATAGATAGATAGAGGACACCAGAGGAAAATGATAAGGAGCAAAATAAGTGAGAAGAATTACCAATGGAAAAGGCTTTTCTCCTTTGGACAGGATCCAATAGTAAAAAAAAAAAACATGCGCAACCCATGGAACTTGAGAACGCAAGAAGAAAATAAAATGAAGTTGGTAGCAAACAAGGAGGAAAAATTCAGAAACAACGATACTTACTCTTGTTCGTTGATTCTTCAGCAATCAGGAAGAACATCAACATCACGTTGATAATCCATAGCAACAGAAAGCAGAGAGATGGATTAGTCCAAGGAGGCATCATTCTCAGGTGAAGAAATGAAATCAAAGGAAGTGAGGAGAAAGCGGCGAAGTGACAAAGAATTTTGAATGAGATCTAATTATGAAACGCTACCCTAGAATAGATATACTTCACTATCTATTTTGGTTTGGGCTTGGGTTTATTCATTTCCTTTTTTTTATTATTTGTTCGGTTTTTTAGCAATGGGCTAGTTAGGTTTGGGCTTTGCCCATGGAGGTGTAACTTTGTTTTTTTTGTTGGTTTCTACAAAGACATGAATAAAATACAACTTTTTCCAAAAAATATTCATTTTATAAACTAAATTTAATCTTCATAAATATATATAAAAAATTAATCATAAACAATGAAGCTTGACTTGGATATCTTGAAAATTTTTAAAAACTTGATATGATGTATTTCAAGATCTTCACATTTCCCACAATTTAACTCTAAATTGTCAGTTACAATTCACAAGTCCATATTTCATACGCAGAGAGCGTACACTTTTATTTACTTACTTACATTTTTAAAATGTCCCACGCATGTGGAGTACCAATTATTTTTCTTATGTGTCAAGAACATGATTTTTTATATGACGAGCAACGAAATTCGAATGCAGACTTTTATGTGTGATCATCTTATCTAAAATCTTAAAGTGTTAGAGAGAATACATAATTATTTCCTTTATTATGTTTTCATCCTTTGGCGGTGCAAATCTGATCCATTGGATTTATTAATCCAAATAGGCAACTGAAGATATTTCTTTTATTAAATCCTATGATTGGACTTGCTGATCCAATTTGAAACCTAGCATAGTTTGACACTGTAAGTAGAGACAGATCTAAAATTAAATTTGATGATTTTGATCTTTAAATCTTTTAGTGATATGCTCGTTGTATTTACAATTATGTTTTCAAAAAATATATGTCGAGACATTTTGATGGATCAGCATACAACAAACACATATGCACACACGCACACACATATGCGTGCATGCGCACACACACGTGTTGCACATCGATTTCTAATTTTTGCTTAAAGTTTGTATTAGAAAATAGTGAATCGAAAATACATTTTAATCAAAAGTTATATATCTTGAGAAACTATTTGTCATTACCAAAACAACGAAAGTTTATCAATTATTTCTTCAAAGTAACTTTGAATTAGTTTCATCAGATAACTTTGATTTATTTATCATGTTGAGTGAATTTTCTACTACACAATTAATGGTAAAGTAATTTCATGTAAATAGCTTTAATAATTATCAACTAACGTAAAAGAATTTATATTGTTGAAGAGTCAGAGAGGGAGTAAATTTTGACAAATATATTATAAGGAATTACAATAGGTATTTCCCCAAAGATAGGCATGGTGGTCCCAATAGAGTTCCTAAGTTTCCACACCCCGAGAATATTGTAGTTAAGACAAAAACATATTTCAATTGAGCACCTGAGCACACGATAAACTCTTCTTATAAACAATTTAGAATCAAATTTGAAAAGGTTATGCACGTATTTTGAAGTTGCACTCTCTCCTCCAAGTATACACAAAATATAATACTCTTAATAAACCTTTAAATCACATACACATTTCAACATACATCATTGTCACATATTAGATTTTCTTAAATTTAATTATCAAGTTATTATGTAATTTTCTTGTTAGCGTTTAATGTTTATTATAGAGTACTATGCAATTTTTCCGCGCGCATAAATAATAATTGTGTTGAACTTATAAATAATTATTTAATAATATTCATACATTATAAATAATAGAAAAATGGGTTCTTGAAAAATATTTGCAATCTACAAACATGAATTTGATTATTTATCATTATCACACAAGTCAAGAACCTCTAATGAATAAACTATAATTATCACATCATAAGCAACCTGATCATGTAAAATAATTTTATACAATCTATCTATGGTGTTTGCACCTTTTCTTCCCATAAGATGATCTAAATTTGAATCCTTATATATATAGATGTTATCAACACATCATGTACAAAGGAGGTTGATAGTTTAATTTCTATGCATTAATGATGAATTTTTTTAGGTTTAGCACTTAATATGCATTATAGAGAATTACTTATTATAACATTATAAGCAATGTGATCGGGTAAAATTATTTTACACAGTCTATCCATAAAGTTTGCACCTTTTATTTCGTAAGATAATCCCGATTTGTATCCTTCTATATATAGACGTCATCAGTACTTCATGTACAAAGGAGTTTGATACGTTAATTTCTTAGCATTGAATATTAATACTGAAACATTTTGTTACATAATAGTATAAAATTAATTGATTGATAGATCTATTTATCAAGTATTAATTGATAACTTAAAATAAATATTTTAAGTAATTTATTATAACAAGTGAAAAAAGACTATAGTAGTAAAGTTTGAAATTATGTAATATTAGTTTTGTCTATATATAGAGGATTTACATGATCCCTAATTCGTGCTTGAGCAAGGGAAAGACTCAATTGAGGACCAAGATAGGATGCTTGCAGATGTACATATGTTTGGTATTTTAAAATTTATGAATTATAATGGCGAATTGATGATATAATATATACTATTAATTTTGACGGTTAGCTTATGTTTCTTTATGTTTTCTTTTTGTGAGCAGAAGACTAAATTTGAAGAGTGTGGATATGAAGAATACTAGTTGAATTATTTACTTAGACATATCGAATAAAAGCGGCTACTTTTGGTTTATTTTATTAGTGGAACATTTTATTATGTTAAGATCATATTGAAAATAATTACATAGGTACAATTATACATAACTTTGTTTTACATGATTCATATTAGAAAATATTGGTAAAATATATATGTTGTGTTCTCAACACTTTATAACATGGTTAAAAGTGAAACATTAAATTAATTTATATTCAAATCAAAAGCAACATCTCTAAAAAATATGATTAACACAAGAAAATTCATGTGAAAAAGAAATAAAAGAAAATTAACTTGTACATTGACTTCCCGTAAAAGAGAAATTGTTTGATATGGAGTATATAGGTTGTTCTCAAACACAATTTTTTACTTCTAATGTAATAACTTGAGCTTTTTCTATAAATAATAATAAAAACTAATTAACTTATTGTGAAAAATAAAACTAAACAAAGACTTGTATTATACTTACGATACTTTTTTTTATAAAATATTTCTTTTAGCTTGTCTCAATAACTTTTGATACTTTGTCAGCGAACAATTGCAGGTGTTACTTGAAGAGCGTTCAATATCTTGTCTTCTATATTTTTCTATCATTTCATTGAAGTGGGGTATTATTCAATTTTTGTAGATAGTCATCTAACTCAAATGAAGCATTTTTGATATTTCTTTGAAAATATTGCTACGATAATTAAAGACATTAAGATATTTGCATCACACTATTAGTATAAACAATCTTACATTCTGAAATTTCATAAATAACACAACTCTTACTAGGCAGATTTCTTATTTTTTCCCCAATATTTTTGGTTCATCTTATAATTAAATATGTATTCCTCAAGAATTTTACATATTTCATATATATTGGAAGAAAAAATAAATAGATAATGTGCACATACGAAATCCAAATTTTTTTTTTGCAACTGCATGTCACATGTAATATTACAGGATTTAACTCATCAAATCAGGTCTTCCTTAAATTATGCATTCTTATTTCATTTGAGATACTTGACTAGCACAACATACTTGTGTCTCAATTCAACATTAGAACTTGTCCTAGATCCTTGAAAAAAATTCTAAAATATGTTATTAATCTTATGAGTGTAGATTGCAAAAAATTGAGTTAAAGTTGGGCTATATTTAATAGCAAAAATAGGCTTACGTTATTAATTACACTTGATGTCATTTTGTTCTTCATTCAACTGCTACTTAGTAAATACATATTTCTTATAATCAATCATACAAATATGTAACTAAGTATTTGAATGTCCAAATCCATTTATAATATGATTAGTACTTCAAGATGTCACTTTTCATCTGAAACTAAATACATGTTCAGTAAAAATTATTGACCACATATGTCGAGTATTATAAAAATTATTCTACCAATCATGTTCTTCTACATATTACGTTGTTAGCATAATCTTTAATGTTTCTTCAAATTCAATAATGAAATTACAGTTATACGTTGCATTTGTTAATTTTTTTTGAAGAACTTTGTCATTTTCACTTGAACTATGAGATGGGGCATTCTTGCACTTACACGATCTATGTCAGATGCTCGACATTATTTCTCTTATGGTAATTTTAATGCTCGAGCTTCATGATTTTTAGTATGTGGAAAAAGGCTTTCCATTGACTTTAAAAATATCATACAAATAAAGCAGCACAATAAAAATTATAATCTGTCTTTAGTGATTTATTCTGCTAAACGATGCATAAATCATATGATATTTTTTGCTTGATACATGGAATCAAAATACATGACTTCATTAGAAAAAGTATAGTTTATTCTGAATTAACCCTCTCTCCATAAAATTAACTATACACCTTTCATAATCAAGTTGAACATCTCAATAAAATATGTCTCACTCACTTGTCTACTATTTAATCGTTAACAACACTTTTAGGATTCCCTACTTGTACCTTTGATTTCTTCAGTTGATCTATAAATGAGATAGAACTTGACAATTCATTCACAAGAAAAACAAAAAATGAATATTGTCTCTTTAATTATTTTATTAAAATAAGCATTTTCACTGTTACTTTTAGTTAGCTACTAACTTTACTGTTAGTGTTAGCCTTTTCACTGTTAGTCTTTTTAATTATTTTTATAAAAACTATTTTCTTTTTAATTATTTATTAACATAAGCCATCTGATATATTTTAATTTGTTTTATATAGTTAATTTAACTTAATTGGGTATTAACACTGTTGCATGACTATATATCATTTTTTATGGTATAAAAATTTAAAAATTAAATTACTAAATAAAAAAAGGTAACAAAACTATGTTAATTAAGAAGTAGAACAAAGTAGATAGAAGAGAAAAGACTTCTCATTCATCTTGAAGTATATTCAGGATTCATGGATCTGATTTACAATGAAGGAAAACCCCTTTATTTATAGGGGAGACCTAACTTTGTCCCCAAGTAATATTTTGTAACACTTCGGAAAAACAAGACGTGTCGTAAAGTCTAACATAGGTGTCATGAAGTCTAGATACTATTTTTAAGGTTATTCTAATGAATATAGGTTATTTAGGAAGTTTAGTAACCAAAACGTCCAAGAACGTCCATCACGTTCGGAAGTTGGTTCAAGGAGGTACTAGTGTGCCTTAGCATATTTGACTAGTTTTTAGGAGTCGGAAATTAATGAAATTTGGTGGAAATGTGTGTAACACATTTTAGAGATGTTTCATGTTCGAAACGTCCGGGTACGACTCCCCAAGGACCAACCAAGGGCCCTTGAGGAGGACCCTTGCAGGATGAGGCAACACTGCCTGGGCAGTTTGCATCGACGGGACAGGCTACTGTCCGTCTGGACTGACGGGGCATCGATGCCACCGTCGTCCCACACTTAGACAACTGGTGGAAGCCCTCTCCTTCACAAGTCTCTGAACTAACCTACGGATGTGCAGGACGAGAGGGGGTCCGACGTCGACACACAGACGGCCCGTCGGTGGGGTTCCGTCTGTGAGGGGTCTTGATTTCCTGCACGTTTTTAATTGGTTTCATTTAATTAGTTAAGAGTTTAGGTGGTTAATTAGGGGATTAATGGGCCTAATTAAGTTAGTTAACCTCCCATATAAATTTCCAACCCCATTAAACTAATTAGAACTCCTAAAACAATTCCTCTATCTTCTCTCTTCTTTCTCTCTCTATTGGAAGACTCCATTGAAGGCTAAGTCAAGGAAGGGTGTTTGGGGATGAAAAAGGGTGATTTAATCTCCAAATCTTCATCAAAACGTTGAGGTATGGGATCTCTTTACCTTTGAGACCTCTTTCCTTAAAGGGTTCATTCAAAGTATTTTCAAATCTAGAGTTTTCAAATGGGGTTCATTCAATTACGAATTTGAAGTTAAGAATTGAGTTGTTGATGTTGTATTTAGGTTATATTGAATATATTAACATGTATTTTAACTTGATTATTGTAATTGTTGATGGTCTTGCCTAAATTGAAGAACATGATCCTAAGTCCCTAACCCTAGGTTGTGATCTTGACTTATATTGTAGATTGTTCATTCAATTGACTTGTTTAAAGGTTGAATTACTACTAGATGATGTTGTTATGTTAATTATGAATGAATTAGGGTGATGTATAATCTTTAATACTAGTTCTTGAGAAGTGATCTAGGGTATGATGAATTGACTTAATCCTAAGCTTTGATCTATTATCGAATTGTGATGTAGTGATTCTTTTAGCCTTGTGATTATATTGGTTATTGAATTATGGTGACTTGATGACCTAATTGATTTGAACTAAGGGTTGATGGTAAGACCTTGATGATGAATTGTAAAGAAGACTTGGTCAGTCTTGTGATCCCTATACTTTGCTTCAATTAGGATTAATTGTGATTAAGTCATGATGATTGTGTTGGAGTATGCCTTATTTAGGATTGGTAGGGTGGTATGATAATGAATTGAAATGTCTTGCTTATGGTTGTGAGGTTGATCAAGATGTAAAGTTATAAGGATGATGGTGATTACCAATGCGCCTTATTATGGAAGAGTATGTAATGTGTTAACCTTACTTATGTGGATTGTGATGAAAGGATTATACTCATGCAATTCCTATTGAGCTATTATGATGATCATTAAACAAGACTTAGACCCTATGACCTAAACTAAGTTATGATTTATAAGTAAAGACATTAAAGACATTTCAAGAAGGGACATAGCTTAGCAACGAGTGATCTTGAATGTGAGAGGGTGACACTTTCCCACATAGGGAAGGTAGGGTTCACTACGTTCTCATGGGGTGGATAGCCTCATGACCCAAATAGGGTGTAGAGTGATGTTTCCGATGTTGCCCCAAGTTCCATAACTATGTTGCCACCATAGGAATACTAGCTAGTGGATCCACCTAAATGCTACGTTTCATGTTCGGTTCTATCTTGGCCGGTAGCCCACCTTCCATCGGTGTAAGGTTTTACGACACCAGATTCCACATTAGCTCATGTGGTCTACGTCGGTTAAGGCAAGTGTTTCCTAATCTAAAATGAAGTAATGAGGTATAAACTAACTTAAGTGACTTGAGGGGTTTGACTTAACTTAGGTAGGGGTATGTGACTCTACCTATGCCTTGATAGGATCTTTAGAAGGTTAATATTATGTATGTAAATGATGATAAATGTAAATGATCTTATATGATGATTATGATGCTTATGAACATGCAATTGGTCTTTATTGTTAAAAGTATGAACTTATGTGTAATTGAAGACTACGTTATGTGAAGTGAGTTACTATTTATGGTTCTTGTTAGGTTACTTGATTGAGTAAGGTTATGGGGCTTTGCTTGGTCATTGCACTTGTTGACTTTATGAGGATTTATGATTAGTTGTCTTGCTTTGCTAATTACATGATCAACTCTTATTCATGCTTGTGATGTTATTACTTGGTGATAGAGTTATATGAGATTATGGGTTCAAGTATGTTGATATGCATATATCTTATTTGATTTGTTGAACATGTCTAAATGGTTAGTATAGTTTGTTGATTGTGCATAAGTCCTTAAAAAGGTAAAATGGCAGGATTTAACTAAATGTCCCTTTTTAGCATGTTTGGTTGTTATATGTGCATATGGTCTCATACTTAGTACATGTGGCGTACTAACCCCATTTTCTCCCCTTTTTCCAAACATTTTAGGTTTCGGTCGTTGAGATTTTTTTCGAGGAGATCTAAAACGAGGCTTTGATATTCTCTCTCATCCAAGTGGTAGGTCCTCATTTGGCCGAGGACAATGCCAATACTCTAGCTATGGATTTGCTTAAATATTAAGACACTTATGTTTACTCTATCTTTCATTTGAGAACAAGTTGTATAAAGCCTATATGTGACTTACTTTTATTGTTGTAGGGCTATGTCCAAGTTGATATTGTCACTAGATGGTTATGAGATGAGACGGATTAAATGACTCTATTCTATCTTATATATGTATGTGAAATAAAAGTAGAAGACTAAGTAATCTTCTTATACGAAGGTCTATGTATACTCGATAATAATACTATTACGTGTATGTATAGGTCTATGTAAACCTCCAATTAGATATATTTAAAAGTTTTAAATTCC
Source organism: Solanum sitiens (assembly GCA_016801875.1). Taxonomy (NCBI): domain Eukaryota; kingdom Viridiplantae; phylum Streptophyta; class Magnoliopsida; order Solanales; family Solanaceae; genus Solanum; species Solanum sitiens. The sequence continues at coordinate 320,251 of JABWTJ010000629.1, forward strand.
TCCGTATTTTTGACTTGTGAATGCAATGATGAAAACTAAGGGGCTAGTCTTAGTCCTTAAAGAGGACGCCGCTGCCGGTTGTGTCTAGGGGTAAACCCGGATGTGCCAGATTTCTAACCATATCCTAAAAGCACTCCACATAATTAGACATTCACTATAATAAAAATATGTTTATAACACTCCCCCTTGAATGATGGTAGATTATGTGCCTCGTTAAAACCTTACTAGATAAAAACCTAGTGGAAAAAAATCTAGTGAAGGAAAAGATTACACATATATAATAATACGCATTATGAATGCATCATTAAAAACCTTACAAGGAAAACCAAATGGGACAAAATCTTGTGAAGGAAAAAGAGTACATCACGTAGTAACTCCCCCCTAATGACAACATTAATCCACATACTTCAATCTTCGTTTTCAAAACTTGTGCGTCATCTTCTTGAAAGTTATAGTTGGTACAGACTTGGTGAATGAATCAATTATATTATTACTTGAACAAACATGTTGCATGTTGATATCACCATTTTTAGGAGCTCATGAGTGTAGAAAAACTTTAACGAAATATGTTTCGTTCTATCTTTATTTTTGAAGATCAAAGAGTTCTACAAGTTCCTTACTTCAACTTCTTTAAGCAAATAATCTATTGTCTTTGAAAATTATTCAAGAGTTTCAATTCAAGTCATCAACATGCATAACATTACAAAAGATTCTCAATTGTTTGAATCTATATAAGAGGATATAAACTAGTTTTTCAAAAACTTGTATATGTTTTAGATATTGAACTCATTGGATATTTTAACATTAATTTCTCGAGTGACAACATTCAATATTAGATGTATAACATCTTCTAGTGCCTAGATTGCAAGTCAAATAAACTATATGCTTATTAAGATTCACCATTCCACTTTTCACTTGATAATTATTTCTACACCAGCACGCTTTAATAGACATAGAATTCATATCCTCATAATCTTTTATAATATTGCACGTGATAGTATCAAAGATATTGTCAATGATATCATTCTGTATCGATTCACAATACAACATAAGTTATTGAGATCTCATCACTTCATTACTTTTCAGGTAGCTACCCCTCTCATGAGGTTTCATAAAGTGTTATGTCGTAGGCTCTCCACGAGCACATTGTCTCTTTATTATGATCATTTTGATTCTTTGATCCTCCCCTTTTTTCAAGAATTAATTTATTAAGAATTGATTAGTCTATCATGCTTCATGCATGTCGTAGACTCTATCCTCAAGGGACATTCAATAGGAGTATTGACAACTCTTGTGTTGCTTCTATTCTCCCCCTTATGTTAGACAAACTAACATATATCTCAATATATTTTTGTAGAATCCACCTTTGTGTATCATATTATATTCAAATATCATATACTACATATCAAAATAACCAAATGAAATACTTTTGGTCATTGACCATTAATCAATTGAAAGAAAATCTTGTCATAATGTATTGATCTGATGTGTACAATTACTTTTGTATGTGGTATCATATTTCAGATCAACACATGAAACTTTATTTTTAGATGTAATGATTATACTATATATTTGAGACATTCAATGTCACGTAAGCTTAAATATTTATCAATATTATCAAAATAAATTGTCTTGATTAGATATTCTGAAACTTATGCTTTTAACTCAATTATCTTGCTCAAACAGTTTTGCGAATGTCAAATTGCAAGTTGACAACAAACGCACATGTAATTATATTATAGATGCATCTCTTTATCATTTCACATGATAGGTGAGCGTGCCCATATTCACCTTTAATACTTTTCAAGCTTTAGGGATTTAGTCTCAACATTAGTTGCTCCAATAAACTTGTCAAGAGAACAAGCAAGAAAATAATTCTCAAGTAATCTTCTAGTTTTCAATGTATATCCATTACTCAATATGCACATCTTAGGGACGATCGAATTAGTGATGCCAACTAATAAAATTATTTGTACTCTTAAACTCCAAGTTTACTTTGCCATGTGCCTTTTTGCTTTAGTAAATTCTCAATTTATTACTATTAGATAAGCAAACTTCAACTTTAATACTACGGAGTAAATTTAAGATTTATTTTTTCTTAATTACTCTACCTCTTCTAAAGGTGACTCGTGATCCCATCATTGAATACACTTATTGTACCTGTAATTGTATTATTTTGCCAACATTTTTTGCTAACATCAAGTTGCGAGATAACAATATAAACACATGAGACCATCTAGAAGTATCATCTATTAGGACCATAAAGTATCTAAATAATCCACTAGGTGAGTGAATAGGTCCACAAATATCCATATGTATACGTTACAAAAATGAGGTGGACGCAATCTCAACTTCCATTGATGATTGTCACATCTTTAACTTGTCTTGATAAAAAGCAGTATAAGAAAATTCACCATTTAAAATAATCATAAATTTTTCATGAATGTCCATTTTAAATATATATAATTTGTCTCATCATTATACACCCGTGATGTCTTATACAATCATGCAAAAGTAAGGCAAATACTCGAATTAGCATAGAATGTGTCTCAATTTCACTAATTATTATTCAATAAAAGTCAAAAGATAACGTATGGAACTTTTCTTTTAACATATGTCTGCAGAGACATTTTTGGTCTACTACCAAAGGTCGCGATCGTTTCCATGCCTAGCATTGTTGCTTACACCTCATTCACTTTAGAAATTGAATTTATATTTTTGACATTTATCAAAAGTTCTTATTCTTCATGCATGGAACACAAACATGTGAGCATATCGAATTATAATAGCTTTAGTACGTCATTTCATATTTATGTGCATTATTCAATCACCTGTCTTCTTCATACATATTATGCACTATTACCACAGTCACTTTAAGTAATGGAGAAAATTCAGTAAATTTCATGACTTTTCAACAAAAAACACATTAGTTTTTCTTTAGTTATTATTATATCATCAATATGGTGCATTAAGATTCAAATTCATGTCTTATCCATATAAAAGTGTCTTAGGACATAAAAATATGAAACTTGAACTGAATATCTTCTCATCATGGTGCATCATGACTTTAACCCAATGTCTTACCATCTTAGTACGATTGGACGTAAATCCATCGTCTTATTCTTTTTATGCGATTGAACATAGATCCATCGCCTTACTCAACAAATAATGACATATTATGTCAAAATATTTCAAGATTCACCATCAAACCTTTAAAAATATCATCACTTCCAATTGCTAACAAATTTAATCACAACAGATCATACATAAAATACATATAATCAACATTACAATAGTAAATGTTGTCAAATAAAACATGTACCTTTTATGACCAAATATACTTGTATTGGTCATATCTATCTTTTGGCAATAAGTTTACACATTATTTTGTTGTTTTCACGTCATATTGGAGTTGGAGCCAAACTCTGTTCTCGTACTTCATAATTTAATGAAGCACTCCATAATTCTTTATGGGTAGAACAATCGTATTGATAACGTGTAATGAAACTATATACATTAAGAAGAAGAACAAAGTAGATATAAGACAAAAGACTTCTTATTCATCTTGAAGTATATTCAGGATTCATGGTTCTGATTTACAATGAAGGAAAATCCCTTTATTTATAGAGGAAACCTATCTTGGTCCCCAAGTAAGATTTTTAACCATATCCTAAAAGGACTCCACATAATTAGACATTATCATATATTTATATAAAAGAGAATCCTAGGCCCGCCTATGTGGCGCAACCACAAATTAGGATTCCCTTTTAACTTTCCAAAATTAGCCTTCCCTTTCATGAAAACTTGTGACTATTATTAAAAGTTGCGACTTTTACAAAAAGTTGCGACTTTTTATAAAAATTTGTGACTTTTATGAAGAGTTGCAACTTTTACGAAGAATTGCGACTTTAATGAAGAGTTGCAATTTAAATGTAGAGTTGCGACATTTATGAAGAATTGCAACTTTTATAAACAAAAAGTGTGACTTTTATTAAAGATTTACTTGTCCAAAGAGTTGTTCCTTTTCTGATAAGGCTCAATAAGAATCTATTCACGCTAACCTTTGTTTTCTATAAATAACCTTTGTTTTCTATAAATAGAGGAATTTTCTCTCATTTTAACACAACAAAAATTCTGAACTTCTTCTTATTCTTCTGCACAATTAAATACATGTGCACTTTGGTCCTGTTGAGTGGCTCATTGACACCATTGTTTATGTATCAACACATTGGTGAGTAGAATCATTTTGTATTGACAGGATCTATTCATTTAAACCTCGAGTACTAGAATGATATAATTTCCTTAAGGTAGCAATGTGCATTCAGTGGGGCCGACTTTTTCCATTATGTTTTATTTTATTATTAAAGATCCTGACACGTTTTTTACAATCATTAACTGATGCTTATTTTAGTAATTTTTATTTTTGAATACATGTTTTAAACTTTGTTATTTATATTTATGATTTTGATTTATGTTGAAGTAACTATATGTTAATCAAGAGTTTAATGTAATCATTAGACTGTTGGTGTCATATAGATTAGAATTCTTAAACTTGTAAATAAATTACTTTGATCTTTATAGATTTTTCTTTGGCTAAAAGATTCATGCAATGTCCAAGAAAGGACTTTGAGTGTTCAAAAGTTATGGTGGTTCCACACTACCTTGGATTTTTATTTATTCAACTTTCTATCTTATTGAGTCATTCAATCGATTAGTGACATAAATAAAGGAATGTAGTGGGATGGTAAGTATTGTACTCAACCTTAATCAAACGTTTGAGATTCAAATATTGGATTGAAGTCAATGAATTACCCCTCCAAGTAAGATGAATCTATATGGAACAAATATTAAAGAAATAATTATCTCCTTATAACTTTAGATTAAAAGTCCCAAAAACTAAAGTTTTAATCATATTGATCGACACATAAATAACAAAATATGTCTTTTGTCTATCAAAGCACTGTCATCGACTGCGTATGATTTTGCATAAGGACTTGCCAAGACATTATTTAATCCAATTATTAGAGTGACATGCGTTATTTCATTGAAATCGAAGACATGTGTCTTATATTTTAATAAACTTATCAAGTACAAAACTAATTATATAAGATGTATAATATTTAGATTCTGTACGTAGAGGCCTTGAATAGGAGAAACACTCTCGCAGTTGATGAATAAAATGTTTTTACCACTTTTTGAAAATAAACATATAGACAATGAAAAAATTACATATCTTTTTGAAAGACTTTGGTGATGAACAACCATAGTAAAATGAATAATTCATAACAAAATCCATAAACACTATGTTCAGAAGTAGATTATTGACGTAATTTACCACCACGCGAAGCGAAAATTTATCTAGTTTACTATAATACAAATATATTTATAACAGATCAACAATTTTAAAATCGTTATCACTCTATAAAACTAAAAATCATACAATCTATTAATATAGTATACCCCCAATTAATATTCCTTTTGATACTGCCTCAAATAAAATTTAGTTAATCAAATACCATAGTTGATTATCTCAATAGTAAAATTAAAATATAAAAGGACCAAAGAAAAAACTATATTAATAACAACACTTCAAATGATATAAAAAATTACCGATTTCATCATAAAAGTTAATTGAAGAGTCATCCTTTCTAATCTCTTTCTAAATCTTTTGGGGTGGAGTGGGGTAGGTTGGAGGTGATTGGATCCTCCATACACTTCTTATGAATATAGATAATTTTGCTCTCTTATCCTACACTTCTAAAATAGTCTAATGAGATACTATAAAAGCAATTAAAGTTTAAAGAGAATATTAACTATGATCTCTTCATTTTTCCTCCTCCTTATTCAAGTTTTACTCAATCTTTGATAACTCCAATGTTGTTTACAGTAGCATACCCTATTGCTTCCATGTTAATGGAATCCCTTTCATTCTCTAAGTCAAACACATAATTTTTTACTTCTTTACGTATCATATCCTGTAACACTTTCAAAATATTTGGACTCAACAACTGTTTCTCCATACTTGTAAGACCAGAATTATCATTCTCAGTTAGTGAAGTTTGAGGCATAAAACTTGATAGACTGGGTTCAGATGTTTATACAGGTGTTAGTTCATCTACTTTCTCGATTTGGTTTTTCGGATTCAAATTCACCCCAGATTTAAATCCATGTAAAGAGAGACTCAAAGTTGTTGATTGACAAGGCAATACTGGTGAAACTGATGAAAGAGGCATAATTTCATCTAGTTGGGTAATGGAAGAATTAAGACTCCAATGAGGTAACTTAGCAAAATTTGAATTGCTAAGACTAGATCCATTTGGACTAACAATTGTTAAAGGATTAGGAATTACTGGTGAAACTGATGAAAGAGGGAAAATTTTACCTAATGGGGCAATGTGCTGATCAAGGCTCAACCAAGGGCACCTCGAAATACACAAATTGGTCAAATCATATCCATATGAACTCATAGATGTTAATGGATCGGGAATTACTGGTCAATATATTGAAAGAGCCAAATTTTTGACAAGGTGGGACAGCAGGCGGATAACGACACAACTGAGGAAACCTAGACGATTCCAAATGAGATTCATATGGGCATCCTGAAGTTATATCAATCTCAACACTGAATTGTCTCTTCAAAGGAGGTTGAGTTTTTTTGAATGTCAAATCTCTGACAAGGAAGAGTGCTTTCGTTTAAGGGTGGAATTCCAATGATTTCTTATCAATTCATTGGTTAGACCCGGTAACAAAGATGCTATCATAGCCCATTGGTTCTGAATTTGGCATGAGCTTTGAAAATTGTTCATCGTCTTCTAGAGTAAAAGGTCGGCGATCCAAATTGAGAATTAAGATGATTACACCAACGCTCCCTACAGGATTTTCCAGTTCTACTTGGAATATATTTTCTGATAAACGACCAGGTCTCTACTCCATGTTTCTCTACTAGCTTCTACAATAGTTCATCCTCTCCAGGATTCCATTGACTCTTAATCTGACCCATTTTGTTGACTAATTCCACTGAATAAAATCAATTGAGTATATGAGATATCAGAAATGGAGAATTGGGATGTGGGTTTACTTATAACGATTTGTAGGGAGAGTGGGATATATATAGAGGGATAGGGAAAGATGGGTGGGAGTAACCGAGTTATTAGGACTTTATTTATTATCAAGTTTTTAAAATATTAGGAATTAACTTGTATTTCCTTTAAGAAGTGTTTGGTGAGTTGGGTTGGTTGGATTAGAGGGGATAGGATTAGAGTAATTGAAGTTTGACTAGCAATTAGATTAGGGAAAAAATCAAAATAATATTCGAAGTAATTATTTTAACTATAATTATAAGTTGACTGATAAAACTTTTCAGGAAAAAAAAAACTTTAAGTGATTTGACATCAAACTAATGAATACAAAACATTTACTTTGATATGCATTTTTATTATTTAGTAATAATCTATTAACCATATTGTAAACATAACTTATCATTTAATATGACAAATGATTTATGTGAAATTTTCAAATCATCAACCATTTAGGAAGTTTGTATAAATTTGAGAAAGGAAGTGAAATATATTATTAAGGGAGAGGATATATAATAAACGTTTGACTAGCTGACCTCTCTAGATAACATAAAGTATGTGGGAAGTTAGAAGTTAATATATTCGGATTGTCTTTCATGTATATATTTTTTTTAAATTTCTGTTCATTGTTGATACTCTCATTGAATATTGATTAATTCAAATTCGTGCATTATAAGGGCAATTCATTGTGATAGCAAGTGTCACTCCCTGAGGCTACGCCCTAGGTGCGACATAATGCTTAGTGTAACAAGTGACACCAAGCTATCCTTGGCGTGACATATTTATACAAGTTAGGTTAATCATTCAATTTGCGGAAGCAAAATACAGTTAATATCTGAAATAGGGAAAAGCTTAACAAGTCTGAGTATATCAAATATATGAAAAGTATAGTGATGACTGAAAACAACACTAACAACTCAAGTTGATTCTACTGTATGTTTGAAAGCCTCTAAATATTCCAAGTTGTTGGGACATGCACCCAGCACACTATAACAAGAATGAAACTGAAATGTAAGGACCGGAAAGTAAAACATGTTTATTTTCCTCAAACAATGAGGATTCACAACTGAAGCTGCTGAGTACGGACTGGAAGTCCAGCTAAGCGTCAATTGGATAATGAGCGCCTAAAACCTACATCATACAACGATGTAGCACAAAAGTATACATCAGTACTTTGAATATACTAAGCATGCAACATACATGCTAAGATGAGCAATATAACAAATAAACATGGAAACAGATATACTGAAGCGTAACTTGGAACTGAGTTAGACGCATGACCAAGTACTAATCATTAAGATAATATGCTGAAATGAATACTAAAGTAAATAATGAATGCATGGTCCATGCAACATGAATCTCAATGTAGGAGATATTGTTAACCGACACAAACCACATGAGCTAAATATTGAGTCCGATGTATAATCTCCAATCGAGATGATCTCATATACCTTATCGGGGTATAAAGGCATGACTGTGGAGTGATCACTAAAATTTGTGCCCTATAGAGGGGACTTATAAATCTATGGGAGAAGGTAGTTCTAGTACATGAGATATCCATCCATGTGGTACTTCATTCTACGATATATATAAGATCCATATGTATAGATATCATCATCTACATCCAGAAAGGTTACGCAGAAACCTAGTCGAACTGAGTGCTAAGTCTCCCAACTGAATGTAAAGCTAAAAAGCAACTGAAATATTGAGTAGCTCAAAATACTGATAATTATCTAAGAATATAACAAACATATATTGAAAGATATGACATTGAAATTATGAAGCATGATTGTATAGCTAATCTTCCTAGCAAGTATAATTCATGAAATACTAATAACTAACACAAACTAGGGCTTCTGAGTTCTTTACATAGGACTACACTAATTCTCCATGAAACATGTAATTATCATTATAGAGACTATAACAACTGAATTGTAGTGAATCCCTAAGATTTAGGAAACCTAGGTCTGAACAATTTATAGAGAAAAGAATTGATTAAATTCTCAGGATCTAATGAGTGAAAGAACCCATTAGTGAAATCCCACATACCTGGTGACAAAAATTACGGAGAAATCCTTTGGATTTTGGGCCGAATTTGAAGTAAACATCTGCTTGTTCTTGGGAGAAATTGTCACCTTTTTCTCTTTTTTTTTCTTTCTAAGTTAGATGATTTTAAGAGAATAAGGGTTTTAGGTTGTTTTTGACTCAGTACTTAGGTTTAGACTAAGTAAAACAACATAGTTTAAGTACCAAACGACATAATTTAAGTACCAACACATATGGAAAAATACCAATACAACCCTTACTTAAAGTTGGCGAATTGACTTTCATGAGGGGCTTGATGGTCCGTCTAGTGGGTCTCATGATTTCCTGCCCGACAGGGCTTAACTAAAACAAGAATAACTTTTTACTCCAGGCTCTGAATTAGGAAAACTTTATGGCGTTGGAAAGAGGACTCAAAGATGTTTAATTTGATAGGTCATGGACCACCTAATTTATTTTATGCTAAAACATATGATTGTTGAATTTGACCCAAAACTCTAAGTCTAAGAAGTCTCTTTCAAGGATAAATTCACGGTAGGTGCTTCACATTGACCTTTGGTGCAACCTCATTGTTTGGGTGACTTGTATGGACCCTTAGATGGGTCGACCAAGTCACCAAAGGTCGTCAAAGGCACCATCTAGGTGTCTCCCTCCTAGGTAGATCCTTGAGGGTGGTTCAGGATGCCCTTGATGGTCGTGAACCACTAGACGGATCATCTAGTGTGCTATCTCGGTGACCTCAGCAGGGTAGTCCTGGATGAGTACCTACAAAGCCCTTAACAGGTCATGGACCGGCAAACTGCTCGTCAAGGGAGTTGTAAAGGGTCGATGGTCCATTTTTGGTTTGTGATCTTGCTAATTTTCCTTTTTAGACCTTTCTCAAAGTCCGAGGTGTTACAATATCTCCCCCTTGGTATCATTCATACTCGAATGAAGACTAAACAACCTCAATTTGGAGGAAAGCATTGCAATCTTTCAGTTGTTATTGAACTCTTATTACATTTCATATATTCAGACTAGTTAGGTATTCCCCAGTTTGAGTTACCACTGTTTTGCTTCCGCATAATATCTCTTTATTCAAATTGTTTTTGTATGCTTATGATATACCATGTTAAGGGTTAGCTTGGGGACACTCATGATCCTAGGTCCCGTGTTTACATCAAGGGGGTAAACTCGGGGAGTGACAGATCATGTGCCCTCCAAAGTCCACCAAACTGGAGTTTTACCCTACCAAACAACCTCCGACTGCATCTAAGTTATCACATCAATGATCGTGGCATCAGAACACAATAATTGTAAATTGGTCTAAAAACAAGCCAAATGGATTTGTGGGTCCCACATAAGGAAACACAAAATTGGTTCTACCAATAGGTCCCAACCTGATCAAGTAACTTGTGCCCCCAAAATATGCACAATCTGAGCTTTACCTCACCCAAAGCAGGTCAAAATATTTTCAAAAACATATATCTTTTTTTTTTTGGAGAAGCACGCAACTCCGACCACGAGGATTTTCTTTGATTTCACTGATAGTCATGGATGGCCCGGCCACTGATCAGCCACCCCAAGTGACTGATCAGACTGATTTTCAACCTTTAATACATCCTAACACTTCTTATTTTTCAAACCTTAGGTTGATTGAACCTAACTTGCCTACCGGTCCTATGAATTTGTCTAGAGATAGTTTGGAGAAGGAGGAACTTGCTACTATAGTACAATAGGCTAATATTGTTAAGGTTTCTAATAAATACAATATGAGTAAGCCTTTGATAGAGCTAACGTACAATAATGGAGTCTCGAGAATCGTTCGGACTAAAAATGAAGTGGAGAGAATGAATACCATAGAAAACTTACAATATGCAGTGGTTGTTAAGTTTTCGTATGGGTTGCCAGAATTAGATGAAGTTCGAATTCAAATACCAACACAGTGTGATATAAAGGAAGATTGCAAAATCGGCGTATTGCATAATAGACATATATTAATGAGATTCTGTAACATCTCGCAACCAAAAATAAACTATAAGGAAGTTTAGGAATTGGAAATAACTATTTTTGGAAATAAATTAAAAATCTGGAAATTGGTAAGTAAGTTAAAGTGAGTTTTTGGTCAACTTCAAATGACTAGAACTCCTATATCAGGAGGGGTTAATTGTAGTTCGAGATATGATTGGAAAGTTCTTGGAACGATCTTTCCAACGCCACCAAGTTTGTGCCATTTAAATTTCGTATGAGTGAACTATGCCTTTCGAAAGTTGACTAGCACAACATACTTGTGTCTCAATTGAACATTAGAACATGTCCTAGCTCCTTTGAAAAAAAATTCTCAAATATGTTATGAATCTTATGAGGATAGATTGCAAAAAATTGTGTTAAACATGGACTATACTTAATAACAAGAATAGACTTACATTATTAATTACATCTGAAGTCATTTTGTTCTTCATTCAACTGCAGTAAATACATTTTCTCATAATCAATTATACAAATATGTAATTAAGAATTTAAATGTCCAAATCTATTTAGAACATGATTAGACTTCGAGATGTCACTTTTCATCTAGCACTAAACACATTATTATTAAAAATTGTTGACCACATGTGTCGCGTATTATAGAAATTATTCAACCAATCATGTTATTCTACATATTGCGTTATTAGCATAATCTTTAATGTTTCTTCAAATTCAATAATAAAATTACATTCAGACATTGCATTTGTCAAATTTTCTAAAGAACCTTTGTTATTGTAAAATGAACTCAAATGAGATGGGGCATTTGGCGCTAACACAGTTTATCTCAGATGCTCGACATTATTTCTCTTATGGCAATTTTTAACGCTCGAGCTTCATAAGTTATATTATGGGGGAAAGTACTTACAAATGACTTTTAAAATGTCATTCAAATAAAACAGCACGATAAAAGTTATAATTGTATTTGATGATTTATTCAAATAAATGATGCACAAATCAAATGATATTTTTTGTTTGATATATGGAATCAAAATACATGACTTCGTTTTCTTGATCGACAATCTCTCCATAAAATTAACTATACGTCTTTCAGAATCAAGTCGAACATCTCAATAAAATAAGTCTCACTCACTTGTCTACTATTGAATCGTTAACAACACTTTTAGGATGCTCTGTTTTCACCTTTGATTTCATAAAATGAACTAGAAATGAGATAGAACTTGGAAATTAAGTCACAAGCATGGAAAACATTAATATCTCTTGTCTTTTTAATTATTTTTATTAATATAAGCCTTTCCACCGTTAAATTTAGTTAGCTAGCTATTAACTTTACTCCATTTTGGGCTATGACTAATAATTATTTTCATTTTTAATTATTTATTAAAATATGTCATCTGATATATTTTAATTTGTTTTTTACGGTTAATTCAACTTAATTGGGTATTAACACGGTTGTATGACTATAGATCATTTTATGGTAAAATATGATAAAAATATAAAAATTAAATTATTTCTAAATAAAAAAAAGAATCATCAATTTTAAAATAGTTATCACTTTATAAAGATAAATATCATACCATCTATTAATTTAATATACCACCGATTAATTTTCATTTTGATACCACCTCAAATAAATTTAGTTAATCAAATACCATAGATGATTATCTAAATACTTAAATTTAAATATTAAAGGACCAAAGAAACAACTATATTAATAACAACACTTCAAATGATATAAAAATGAACGATTTCATCAAAAAAGTTAATTGAAGATTCTTCATTTCTAATCTCTTTCTAAATCTTTTGGGTTGGTGTGGGGTAGGATAGGGGTGATTGGGTCTTCCATACACTTCTTATGAATATAGATAGTTTTGCTCTCTTATTCTACAATCGTAAAAGAGTCTAATGAGATACTATAAAGAAAAACAATCAAATTTTAATGAAAAAATTACCACTATAATTTCTTCATTTTTCCTCCTCTTTATTCAACTTTTACTCAATCTTTGCTAACAACAATGTTGTTTACAGTAGCATCCATTGTTGCTTCTGTGTTCCTAGAATCCCTTTCATTCTCTAACTCAGAAACAGAATTTTTAACTTCTTTTCGTATAATACCTTGTAACACTTAAAAAATATTTGGGCTCAACAACTGTTTCTCCATACTTGTAAGACCAGAATTATCATTCTGAGTTATTGAAGTTTGGGGCATAAAATTTGATGATAGGGTTGAAATGCTGATACAAGTGTCAATTAATCTTCTTGCTTGATTCGGTTTATCAAATTCAAATTCTTGCTAAATTCGAATCCAGGTAAAGAGAGACTTAAAGTTATTGATGGACCAGACGATACTGGGGAAACTGATGAAAGAGGAAAAATTTCACTTAATAGGGCAATGTGTGGATAAAGGCTCAACCAAGGGCACCTAGATATACCCAAAATGTTCAAATCAGATTCATACAAACTCAGATATGTTAATGGATTGGGAATTACTGGTGAATATATTGAATGAGGCAAATTTTGACTGGGTGGGATTGTAGGCGGATAAAGACACAACTGAGGAAACCTAGAAAATTCCAAATTGCTCAAATGAGATTTAGATGGGCTTCCTAAATTTATACATGTCCCGACACCAAATAATCTCTTCAAAGGAAGTTGAGGCTTTTTCGAATGTCAAATCGTCTGGCATGGAAGAGTGTTTTCGTTTAAGGGTGGAATTCCAATGATTTTTATGAATTCATTAGTTCGACCCGGCAACAAAAATGCTATCATAGCCCATTGGTTACCGAATTTGGCATGATCTTTGAAAATAGTATCTTCTTCTTCAGGAGTAAAATGTTTATGATCCAATTGAGGATTAAGATGATTACACCAACGCTCCCTACACGATTCTCCAGTTCGACTAGGAATTGATTGGCTGATAAACGACCAGTTCTTTGCTCCATGTTCCTCTACTAGCTTCTTTAATAGTTCATCCTCTCCAGGATTCCATCGACGCTTTATCTGCCCCATTTTCTTGATTATTTCCACTTAATAAAATGAATTGAGTATATGAGATATCACAAATGGAGAATTGGGCTATGGATTTACTTATAACAATTTGTAGGGGGAGTGGGATATATATAGTGGGGATATGGAAAGACGGGTGTGAGTGACCGAGTTAATAGGCCGTTATTGATTATAGAGTTGTTAAAGTCTTAGGAATTAATTAGTATTTTCCTTTAATAAATAATTAGTGGGTTAGGCTGGTTGGATTAGAGGGATGATTAATTGAAGTTTGACTACTAATTAGTTTAGGGAAAAAAAAATATTCAAACTAATTATTTTAACTATAATTATAAGTTGACTTATAAAAGTTTTCAGGAAAAAAAAACATTAAGTGTATTCACATCAAACTAATGAATACAAAAGATTTACTTTGATATGCATTTTAATTATTTAGTAATAATTGATCAACTATATTCTAAACTTAATTTATCATTTAATATGACAAATGATTTATGTGAAATTTTCAAATCATCAACCGTTTAAGAATTTTGTATAAATTTGAGAAAGGAAGTGAAATATATTATTAAGGGAGAGGATATATAATGGACATTTGACTAGCTGACGTACCTAGAGAACATAAAGTATGTGGATTGTTGGAAGGTTGGAAGTTGGAAGTTGGATATTTGCCTTCCACCTGATTATCAAAGACCAACTACAAAATACAGAACTATAACAAGAGATGACCCTGCCTTACACGTGATTCTCAAAGACCAATTGAAACATACAAAATCATAATAAGAGATTTCCCGAGCCTTACACCTGATTATCAAAGACAATTAGAATAGAAGTCAAGTACGGAGGAAGTGCTGCTAGACATCAGGCATTGATAGATACTATATAAAAACTGATAGCTAAGGTGTTTAAAGATTTTAACTTGTTGTAGACTGTTTGGTGTGGGTTCGTCATAGTCATATTTTATAGAATGGGTGGAGCATTATGGAAAATGTGAATCTAGCAACACTTACCATCAAAACTAATTGAGATCAGAACTGATTCTTTGTATCAATCAGATTAACACATTACAAAGTAACTATGCTAATGATTCTGGAATAAAATTCAAGGGCTAGAAAGGCATCAACAAGAGTTCTCAAAAATAATAATAAACCATAACATGAGATGGCCCCTGCCTTACACCTAATAATCAAAGACCAAATGAAAAATACAGAAACATAACAAGAAATGACCCTACCTTACTCATGATTATCAAATACCAATTGAAAAATACCGAACCATAACAAGAGATTTCCCTTGCCTTACGCCTTATTATCAAAGATAATTAGAATAGATGAGGTTTGATGAGGTAAACTTTGTACACTAGTCTATAATTACATGAAAAATCTTTGTAAACTCATGCATATAATGAGGTATTTAAAGAATATTATTAATTTATACACAAACAGTAACAAAAAGAATAGCACTAAGGATAAAGATGAGGTTGTACCATGAGAAGTTGGTTTACTTTCAGCAACACTAGGTATCCTTGTTGTTTATGGTATTTGTCCGTGAGAAATGCCGGCATCAGGGAGCTGATAAATATTACCACATTTGTTAATAAGACTATTATAGTATTGAATTTCATTACACACATGTCTAAATCTTATGGAATCGAGTTACCTCTCCACTTAAGGTTCCATTGCTATTTTGAAGCATGGATTCATTAGGAGCATATTTGTGCATGAATTGTCTCATTTGGACTAATTCTGATTCCATATTATCTGGTTTTTGCTTCATCATATTCATTTCTTCAGTTTGTTTTCTTTTAATTCAGTTATCTCCTGTTCTAACCTTTGTACAACTTCATTAGATGAATCCTCTTCGTCAATATTTTCTAAGGAAGATCTACCACCCCATAGAACAGAAGGAGTTGGACCAAGTCCTAAGCCTCGAACATACCTAGTTCTTTCATTTCCCAACACTTGAGAATACACACCGTCCTTCCAAGCAACACGATTAGGAGGTTGGTCAATAGATCCCTCACTGTTGATCATTTTCTCATTGATCATGTCTTGGCCAAAAAATACATATTAAATCAAATTTGTAATTGATTTATTCTCTTTTAATATTTTTTTCTTATTGTTTTTTATTTACAATATAAATGAAAGAAGAAATATTACAATTACTTTTGTAGAATCCTCATCCACTAGTCCACCATCCACACGTTTTTTATAAGTCAGCAAAAAACATTTTGCACGTGTAGGCGCTATACCATTTGAAGACTATTAAAATAAAATCAGTGTCATCTATGCTTGACAAGAAATGTTAAATTATTATAGTTAGTAATTTCAACAGATATACCTGCTCATTCATCAATTTAGCAATACTTTTGGATCTTCCTGTGTAAGGCATCTTTTGTTTGGCCCTGTTATTTCTATTTGCTTGGGTACGTCTCTGTCATTGAAAACATAAATGATATATTATGAATTACATAGGAAAATTGATCAGAAAGTAATTTAAACACTATGAAAATTAGCAACAAGGAGTATGTTTTCAAGGATTTTTGATAACTTAGATTTTTCAGAAAGCCAATAAGAGACAAGCCACTCCATTGATCTCTCGGTATACGACCTGGTCTATTTTCAACAAAGCATCTTTAGTCTTATACTTTGAAAGATAGTCAACTTTTAAAGAGCCCTTGTAATCTTTCCATTTCTTTCCTAGTGACTTTAAGACAAAGTCTTCTCCGCATTTTTGGATAGTGAACTTCTTCTAGAAAAAATAAAAGCCGACATTTAGGAAATAACATCATGTATAAAACCTTTATCTTCTAGAGATATTTTGGAGAAGGAGGAACTTGCTATTAAAGTACAATATGCTAATATTGTTAAGGTTTCTAATAAAGACAATATGAGTTAGACTTTGATAGAACCCATCCTCTGAAAAATCTAACGTACAATAATGGAGTCCCGAGAATTGTTTGGACTGAAGATGAAGTGGAGAGAATGAATACCATAGAAAACTTAAAATATGCAGTGGGGTTGGTAAGTTTTCGTATAGGTTGCCGGAATTAGATGAACTTCGAATTCAAATACCAAAACAGTATGATATAAAGGGAGATCGCAAAATCAGCTTTTTTCGGAATAGACACATAATAATGAGATTCAGTTATGAGGATGACTTTGTTAATATGATGTGTAAAATTAGCTATTATATTTTTTTCTAAAGATGGATATGTATACTTGATGAGACCTTTGATTTATGATTCTATATTCTCGGTTGATGAGGAAACTACTCAGGCGATGGCTTGAATTTCCTTTCCTGATCTAAAACCAACATACTTTGTTAAGGAATTAAATTTTTATTTAGCCTCCTGGGGAAACCTCTTCATCTTGACACGGCTACTATCAATAAGACTAGATCAAGTTGAGCTAGGGTTAAGGTGTAAGTAGATCTCTTGGCTAATTTTCCTAAGTATTGTAAGACATGCAAATTACAAGGGCATAATGAGGAGGAATGTAGTGTGTTACCCAGAATTAAGGAGAAGTTATCTTGATAATCCCAAAAGGAAGCAAGCCGGGGAAGAAAATAATAAAGAGGCTACTGAAATTCGTGTTCCTTTGATAAGATTTGGAAGACAATTTATGAAATGGCATCCTACTAACAAAAGGTTTCCCATAAAAGCTGACAATGATAAGGAGGATATGTTTTCAGGTAAAATTGAAGAAGGAATTTCGAGTGCTAATGCTTTTGAGGCTTTGCAAGAAGAAGATTGTACAAACATTGCAATTGAACAAAAAAATAGTAAAGTAATAATTACTGTTTTCGCTCTGAGAAAGATATCGTGTATTCTCCATTTCATTTTCTCATTGCAATATCGCAGAATCATAAATCCTCCGGAGCTGGGATACCTTGATTATGACTATGATAAGAAAGGTCCAAGACCAACAACATTTTTGTTAACTTCAATTCCTTGTAAAACAGTGTTCTATGGCACACAGATCCTTTTTTTCTCATCAAAAACTCACAAACTAAACCAGTCCAAGATGTTCAAATCGGGCCAGTCCACGGTCAATGAATAAGGAAGGGGATAAATCACAAAATCCACAAAGTTTACCAGGGATATCACAAGCAGCAAGCATTGACAATGGTATGATGTAACAATCTACAAAAGAATGGATAACAAAGGCTTTTGTCAAGAAACAAAAGAATGGTGTATCACAGGATAACAATGATGAAATGGTGGTTTGAATTACAGAAGATATAGAGAGTACAAGAACACCATCAATTCAGCTGGAGGTTGAACATGTTAATACAGATCAAGGAGCTATTTCAATTAATGGTGTTGAACATTTCAATTAATGGTGTTGAACATCAATTCAGCTGGAGGTTGAACATGTTAATTTGATTTATTTATCGTGTTGAGTGAATTTTCTACTACACAATTAATGGTAAAGTAATTGCATGAAAATCATATCATTTATTTATATAAAAGAGAACGCTAGGCCCGCCTATGTGGCGCTACCACAAACCAGTATTCCCTTTTAAATTTATTTATTTCCAAAACTAGTCTTTCATTTTCATGAAAAGTTGTGACTTTTGTGAATAGATGTGACTTTTTTGAAAAGTTGTGACAATTATGAAAGTTGTGACTTTTTTGAAAAGTTGTGATTTTTATGAATTGCTATGACTTTTATGAAAAATTAATACGTTTATGAAAGGTGTTGACCTTTCTGAAGGGTTGTAACTTTTTCAAAGAGTTGTGACTTTTCCTATAAGACACAATAAATATTTGTTCACTCTACCCTATGTTGTCTATAAATAGAGAAATTTCTTACCACTCTAATTTGTAGGGTTTTTTCCCACTATAGAGTAGTCAAATTCAAATACATTAATTGAGTTTTTTTATGAAGTTTGTTTCATTCTTGAAAGTTTTTATGGAGCTTAAACTTTACTATAAGTCTTAGTGATTCATCTAACTATGGTAATTTCTTTTTTCTATTTTGGTGACCTTGTTTTTACTTTGTTAAAATTTCAGTAAGGATGATTGAAAATTGATCTTCTCTTTTGTCACTTTCTACAGTCTTGTTCATATAAACAAAGAAAATTGATTTTAGTTGCAATGCGACATTACTACTCTTGAACCTTTTAGTGCACAACTCATACACTGTTCAAATGGTTGATGGTTGAATTCATTATATTTGGTTCTTTAGTAAATGAATCTTTTATTTCTGTCATTATTATTTGTAAGTTTTTTTAAAATTCAAATACATTAATTAAGCTTCTTATAAAGTGTATATTTTATTTCTCAAAGTTTTCTTCCTCCTATTTCATGAAGCTTATTTTTTTACTATAAATCATATTGATTCATGTATCTATTGCAATTTCTTTATGCTATTTTGGTGACTTTTTTTTTTAATTATGTTCAAAATTCAAGTGAGGAAGATTGAAAATTTATCTTCTCTTTTGTCGCTTTCTACAGGTTGAGAAAATTGTGTGTGGATGTTACGCTCAAACTTACTTCTCGAAAAAGAAGTACTGCGGTCGTATTAAGTAAAGAACCCAACTAATGAGGTTGGGATCGATCCCACGAGGAAAATGGTTCAGACTTAACTTTATTCTATTATTACTTCTATTTAGCCAATTATTTCCCAAAAATAAATTACTAAAGGGGGGTTTTGATTAACAACTATAATTAACTAATTCTATATAAGTAAATGAGAAGTTCAAAGATTGGATTTTTATCAAGTAATTAAAGTAACTAGGGCTTAAGTGTTCCCCATAGGTTCATAACTCGGTAATTCTAACTATAACAATCCCTTCCTAATATCTTGCATGCAAAGTGATAAGGTGTGTATCCCTAAATCCTTGATCCGGCATCTATAGAATTTCACTCCGCACCTTGGTCCGGCTACGTGTGTTACTTTACTAAACCTTACCTTTACCTCATATTAAGCATCATAAACGATATTTGTCTAAGTTGTTACTTCGTACCAACCGACACTAGCCTATTAGATAGTATACACTAAATCTACGTTGATAATTCTTTTCCTATTATCTACCTCCTTGGTCCGGCAAGTAGCAATAAGGCGAGTTCTAACGTTGGCCATCCGTTAAAAAGACTTCTAAACGGAAGAATTATCAAAGCATGCAAGACACTATTCTAGGATTGTTATTTTAGCTAAGTTTTACCTTGTTATTTACCCATGGTTCCCACAATCCTAGTTATGGAGTTTAGTTACCCATGCTACTATTCACACAATTCATATTGATAATAGAAGAATTCATGCACTTACTTTGATGAGACTGAATAAAATCCAGAAATTCACTTGAATAAATCACAAAAACACTAACAATTGATTCCGGAAAAATATGATGAAATCCCAAAATCAAGAGTTCAATACTTAAACAATAAAACTGAAAAATATCCAAAATTCTAAACCCAAAAACGAGTTTTTTTGAACTATTTCTAACAAACAAAACCTAATAAAAGAGGAAATCTAATTAAGGAAAATCTGCCCAAAATGCGTCTGAGTCGACGACCCTTGTGACGGACCATCGTGGCCTCCGTCGTTCCATACTTAGCACATATCTCTGCTGCTTTCTTCATCAACTCTCTGTGACCCTCGACGGACAGGTATGACGGACCGTTGTAAGCACGACGGTCCGTCGAGGGGTTCCGTTCCACGACACTTAGAATCATCTGAAGTTGGGTACTGGGACTACTCTCTGATACTAATAATGAATGTGCAGGACGGACCGTCGTGGCTATGACGATCCGTCATGAGCTTCCGTAGTCCCACACTTGGTCAGAATTCCCCAACTTCCTTCAGCAGCCATTTTCTTCTCACCTACGGACCGTCACAGTCACGACGGACCGTCGTGGGGTCCGTAGGTGCTCACTTCTGCAATTTCAGCTCAAATTCTCCGCGTTCTCCTTTGGACAGATTTCCTGCAAATAAAGAGAAAAATACATCAAAAATCAATACAAAAAGGCTTTAGACCCACACTAAACTTAAGGAAAAAGCATTGAAAGTACCGTGAAACTACGGTACATCAGTGGGTTGTACTATATTTGATAGCACACAACAACAAATATTTGATAACAAATAAGAATCAATGATGAAATTTTTTAAAAGAATTCAAATGATTGCTCTCTTGCTTGCCACATTTAGTATATTATATTGATTATTTTTTTAAGTACAAATATTTTGTATGTCATTGCACTATTTTTAGAATATTTGTATAGAGACAATTAGTCCACATTTTTATTGCAAGTTAACTAATTTTTCATATTTCTTCTCCTCTTACTTTTGAAAATAATAAGATATAAATTTTGGTGAAACTAACAAATGTCCAAAATACACAATAACAAAAATATTTTTGTCGGCAATAAATATGCACATTTACAAAGAGTGCTACAACATTTACCGATATTAATTAATTGTCATCGAATTCAATGTTTCTATAGACTTTAGGACATTTATACAGAGTATCAATTGCCTAAGAAAATACATATTTAACGATAATTAAGCTATTAATTATCATTAAAGATCATTTTGTTGTATTGGTAAATCATTCTTTTGATTAAGTTTTTAATTTTTGATAAAGAAGTAATAACTCTTTAATTTGAATTCCTTCAATTAAATTTGTGAACTATAAACTTTGATACAACCCGAAAGACTATATTTTTGAAAATATATTAAGCAACATGCCTTTTTCTCCTTGATTGTTAGGAAAGTAAGGTCGTTGTAATTATTACTTTTGGATGTTTGTGTGTTCAAGTGCTCACAAAATTATGTTGTGAGATTTTAATATGTTATGTGTCAAAATTTTGGTTTACTATATCCCGTTGTGAACATTCAGATGTCACCTACCGCTTGGTTGATAGTTGCATTATTTTTTTGTAAATACATACTATAAACATAACAATAACTATGCTTTAATTCAAATAAGTTG
Organism: Solanum sitiens; assembly: GCA_016801875.1. Classification (NCBI taxonomy): domain Eukaryota; kingdom Viridiplantae; phylum Streptophyta; class Magnoliopsida; order Solanales; family Solanaceae; genus Solanum; species Solanum sitiens. The sequence continues at coordinate 342,273 of JABWTJ010000629.1, forward strand.
GGGCTGGTGATATGAAACCTTAAAAGTAGCAATGACAATTTTGAGACAATAATAAAAACATTTATGATAATAACAATTTTAAGTTCATTTTCAGAATATACTTGATATGGCATACAATAGTAGAAAAGAGACTGAATGAGGTTTATAAGAAAGGAGTCCAAGATCGTCCATTTGAATTTAGTTATTTATGATCTTGTATGAACATGATTTTCCATTTTACTTGGGATTGTTGTTGTGCAACGGTTTTTGGTCTCTTTTTTAGCGTCTAATGTTGTTCTTTATAACTTCTTACAATTTAAGAATTTTCATAACATCTTACCAACTATTTCCAGGGGAATTTTCTTAAACTTTCTATTTATACTTAAAATCTGTCTATGACTCATAATATTTGTATAACAAAAGTGAATATTTTTTAAAAAATAGCACTTAAAAATTTCTGAGAAACGTTCTGCCTAAATATAAAATGTTTTTGCTAATTATGTATTGAAAATACAAATAATATCGAATGATCATATGTAAGCTTAATAAAATAGTTTAATCCCGTGCAAAGCACCGATAATTTACCTAGTAGCTTAATAATTATCAACCAAACGTAAAAGAATATATACCGAGAAAGAGTAAGCGAGGGAGTAGATTTAGACAAGCATATTATAAAGAATTACAATAGGTATTTTCCCAAAGATAGGAATGGTGGACCTATATGAGTTCCTAAGTTTCCACACCCAGAGAATATTGTAGTTAAAACAATAACATATTTCGATTAGGCACCTGAGCACATGATAAACTGTTCTTATATACAATTTCAAACAAAATTTAAAAAGGTTTATGCACGTCTTTTGAAGTTACACTCTCTCTTTTAAATATACACAACATATAATACTCATAATAAACCTTAAAACCGAATACACATTTCAAAATACATCACTGTCACAAATTAAATTTTCCTAAATTGAATTATCATAATAGGTTATTATGTAACTTTTTTTGTTAGTTATTAATGTTTATTATAGATAATTACTTATTATCACATCATAAGCAACCTGACCATGTAAAATAATTTTACACTATCTATATATGGTGTTTGCACCTTATTTTTCCGATAAGATGATCTAAATTTGAATCCATTTATATATAGATGTTATCAATACATCAAGTACAAAGGAGGTTCATAGGTTAATTTCTATGCATTAATTATTATTATTTTTTTAGGTTCAGCGGTTAATATTCATTATAGAGAATTACTTATTATCATATTATAAACAATGTGATCCTGTAAAATTATTTTGCACAATCTATCCATAAAGTTTGCACCTTTTTGTCATTCATCATGACATCAATTGTGATGCCCCGAGGATACCCCTAGTCATGATACAATGTTTAGTGCCACAAGTGACCCAAAGCTAACTCATGGGCTGACATATCTATACAAGTTCAGTTAAATCATGCAGTGTGCGGAGTAAAAAAACAGTTAATATAAGAAATAGGAAAAATCTTAACAAGTCTTAATATATAAAATATATGAAAGTATAGAGATGACCGAAAACAACTCTAACAACTCATGTTGAATCTACTCTATGTCTTAAAGCCTCTACTGATCTAAGATGTTGGGAAATTCCCCCAGCTAACTCTAACAAGACTGAAACTAAAATATAAAGACTTGAAAGTAAAGCATGTCTATTGTCCTTGAACTATGAGGACTCACCACTGAAGTTGCTGAGTACGGACTGGAAATTGATTAATCCTGATTTGGATATTGAGAGCCTCAAACCTACATAATACAATGATGTAGCACAAAAATATACCTCATTACTTTGAATATACTGAGCTTGCAAGATACAAGCTAAGCTGAACAATATAACACGTAAACATGTAAACAAATATATTGAAGCATAACTCGAAACTGAGTTGGATGCAATGATCAAGTACTAATCATGAAGATAATATACTATAATGAATACTGAAGTAAATATGAAATACATGGTCAATGAAGCATGACTATGAGTATATGAGATACTATTAATCTACATAAACCATATAAGTTAAACGTTGTGTCCGATGTATATGTCCCATCGAGAGGATCCAAAATACCTTATTGGGGTATAATGGCATGAATGTGGAGTGATCACTAAAACTAATTCCTAATAGAGGGGACTTATAAACCTATGAGGGAAGGTAGTTCTGGGACTTGAGGGTATGTTGAACCGTAGTCTGATTTAGTGCTAAGTCTACTCCCAAATGAATGTAAAGTTGAAATGCAACTGAAATATTGAGTAGCTCAAAATACTGATAATTATTTAAGAATATAACAAACATATACTGAAATATATGACATTCAAAATTTGAAGCATGATTGTATAACTAATCTTCCTAGCAAGTATAATTCATGAAATACTGATAATTAACATAGGCTAGGGTTTCTGAGTTCTATACATGGGACTACACTAGTTCCCAAAGAAACATATAATTGTCATTATAGAGACTATAATAGCTAAAATTGCAATGGAAATATTTAGGAACCCTAGGTCTGGACAACTATGGAGGAACTGATGAATTCACTGAATTCTCGGGATATAATGGGTGAAGGAACCCACTAGTGAAATCTCACATACCTAGTGACATAACTACAGACAAATCCTTTGGATCTTAGGGTAGAACTTGATGCAGACCTTTTCTTGTTCTTGGGTCAAATTGTCGCCTTTTATTTTTTCTTTCTTTCTAAGTTAGATGATTTTAGGAGAATAATGGTTTTAGGTTGTTTCTAACTAATTACTTAGGCTTAGACTAAGTAAAATGACGTAGTTTAAGTACCAAATGATGTAGTTTAAGTACCAAACACTTAGGATAAATACCAATGCAACCCTGACTTAAAGCTGACAAAGTGACCTTCACGAGGGGCTTGATGGGTCGTCTAAGACATGAGAGCCCATCTAGTGGGTGTCACGACTGGAATCTAGACCCCAGACGAGACCGGCGTCGTTGACCTCTCAGAGGTCGCAGACAAGCCTACTTACGTCATTCTTACTTTACATAGGTTAATTTTAGCGGAAAATTTGAAACTTTTTATTTCTAAATATTGCTTGCTAAACATTTATAATACATTCATAATTTGTTCACCATCAACCATCTAACATTAAGAGATAATCAAAGAAAAGGAATAGTTCAATAAATCTTAATTGTATAATTGCCAAAATGGTCCAATACAAAGTCTGAATCAAAATAGGAAAGAAACGCTAGTGGAACATGCTCCACTAGCTCAATTCTAAAACTAAGATAGAATGTAAAACAGTAGCATCCTCGAAAGCATGAGGACCTACCAAACTCCGGATGAATGCTGACGTCCGGATAGCTGCAACAATGATCCTGTAGCTCTACCGTCTACCTGTGCCTGCACCTAAAATAGTATAGATGTATAGGGTTAGTACACACTTGTACTAAATATGGGTATATGCAAGCACACACCAAGGACATGCATGAGAAAGAATAGCTCTTTCCTAACGACATGATTTTTGGAAGTCAAGTCAGTGGACTTGCCAAATTGAGAATAGGAGGTTCCCAAATTTGGATTAGGAAAGTCAATGAGCTTTCCAAATTTGGATTACGAAAGTCAGTGAGCTTTCCAGATTTGGAATAGGAAGCTTATGCCATGCGAATAACATACATCATCATACTTTTCACATTTCCAAACAACACATAACATTTACACGTAGCACATATCATATAGCTTACAACACACTTTGTATGTAGCACATAACTCCTTTAATATCATTCATTCATATGCCATGAGACCTCGGAATCATGGACTTAACATTAAGACATCCCAGATATGAGGGCTCAACAGATGGGACCTCAACTAGAGAGTCTTCATTAGCAAACACAGAGTCTGTTTCGTTCATTCATACGTACTCCATTTCATTTCGTTCATAGGCCAGTGTAAACACCAGTTATACCTAGGATGTAGTTTAAGACTTTCATTAGGTTCGTTGTGCAATGACCAAGAATGACCTAATGTCATTACTTGAATCTAACTCACCTTTTGATTATCCTATTCTAACACCTTTGGTATCATTCATTTCATTATGTGCTTCATTTGAGGCTGGCCTCATTCATTCATTGGGAACTTTAACTTTAACCGACATAGATCATGTGAGCATCATGAAATCCAGTGTCTCCCCCACACCGAAAAGAGGTGGAATCACCGGCCAAGGTGACCCAAAACATGCTAGCGTACATGGGAATTTAACCCCGCCAGATCCCTATATTGGCAGTATAGGTTCGAAGACCAGGAGATATAAGGAGACCCATACCCGGCAAGCCGGACAGTCTCATCTCATGAGAGTTACGTGAACCTCCGCCCTTCCCGAAAGAAGGCATCACCGCTCATAGCTAGTCTATCGGTGCTCAGTATAAAGTTCCATTACATTCAACTCATACGTCATGGAAGCTGGCTTCTAGTATGAGGACATCATAGCTCAATAGATGATTTCTCATCTCATCATTAGTATTAAGTGTGTTAATCTCAATACTTTTATTAGAGTGTTCATAGAGACTGGTCTCTTCATTAACTTTACACTCTCATAGGTGAGTACGTTTTGGTAACAATTACTTAGGCTCATTTGAGATTGTTCTCATCTTTTACATTAGCCTCATATCATGTTGTCACCACATTCATTAACATTAGCACAATTGCTCTTCATAATTACTCACCCCATTTTACGTGAAAGTTCATTTCATCATATGCCATGTACTTGGCCATTTGCGTATTTCACACTCTTACTTAACCCTTCTAGGGTTTCTTCGTTTCTTTACATACATCTTAGGTTCACTTATTTTTAAGCGTATGCTAGACTTATGGGTCTATACATACAAGCCATGAGGCTTCATTCATAGTTCGTTAAGTGACTCATATCTTCCTAAGATTATGTAGTACAAGACTTATGTATCTTGTATATATGCCAAGATATCGATTTCGATCTAAGTAGGTGGCATTATTCTTGAACATTTAATTCACGTATGATTTATGTATCAATACGGAAATTTGGGCAAGGGAACCCAAGTTCGAATCCCTTGGACAATACTTACATTTTTCCTTGACTTTATTTTTAGTCTTCATGATATTGGGACCCTAGGTCGAACCCCAACATCAACATTTCTTTTTAGTTCCTTTTCTCTAGAACTTCTCTCCTTTGGCCGAGGGGTTGTGGGTTCGAACCCCCACAGCCCCCTCTTATTTTCCCATTTATTTTCCTTGTCCATTTCGGCTTAACCAGGAGGTTGTGGGATCAAACCCCCATAGCCTCTCTTTATTTATTTTTTCTTTATTTCGCTTGGGACTTAGAGGTTGTGGGTTCGAACCCCCACAGCCTCCTTATTTTCATTTTCATTTAAAAGTTAACTACTTAAGTGTTGGCAGTGAGGTTGTGGGATCGAGCCCCCACAGCCTCACTTTATTTTCTTTTTAATTTCTCTCTTTGTCTCCTTCTTCAGCCAAGAGGTGGTGGGTTCGAATCCCACTCCTCCCATTATTTTTATTAATTTAAAATTCCCCTCTTACTCTCTTGTTTGACCGAGAGGTTGTGGGTTCGAATCCCACACCTCTTTTTTTTTTCCAGCTTTCATGTAGTGAGGTCTTGGGTTCAATCCCCACTGACCTCACATATTTTAAATATATTTTTAAACCTCTCAACCTTAAGTATTCTGGCCGAAAATTCCATCACCAAGTGCTGGAAATTTTATTAAATTTTCTAGCCTTTATTTAACAACATTCATACGTTCGTTTTGAGGTACTTTCATGATTCGTTTAACACATTCTTAGGTGTAGATTCATTGTTGTTTTAGCTTAGATTTTTCCACTTATGATCAGCCACCTTACACTTCATTTAACATCACAATTTACACACCTTATGCACAATAATTTCAATCATCAAACAAGCCATTTTAAGACTTCAAAACGGAGAACAACAACAAACATTTTACACATTGCACCACATCATTTTCGGTTGACATCATTGAACATGCTTGCTATTTCCAAACATAAAATCACAAGGAACATCATATTTCACACTTAGCTACCAGCAACCATACCAACAACATGATTTCTAAACTAATTTAGATTGAAATCGGAAGGAGACTAGGGACAAGGAGTTCAACGTTCAAGGGGACAGCCCTAGTTTCATATGTCGACTTTTGTAGAAAGAAATTCCTCTTGGAGAAAGGATTCCAAGAGAGAAAACCCATACCTTGTTGTAGCTTTCCACACCTTCCAAGTGCTGCCAAAATCCTCCCCTAAACCTTCAACACAAACCCGTCGAGAAGATGATGCAAAGTTTTCGTTTCTTAAGTTAGCTTGCTTGCTTGTATTTTTTTTTTTTGTAAGTTCTTTGAGTTTAGAGAACTTTTGATTGCTTTCTAATGTTTTTATCTTCTGTTTTTACAGCCAAGAAAAATAATTTGGATGAGAGAGAGAGAGAGATTTAGGCTTGAGGGAGAGAGATAGTATGAGATAGTGCATCTTAAAACTAGGATAGTTGGCAAGACTTAGTCAATTTTAAAAAAAAACATTAATTAATAAGTAAATAAATAATAAATAATAATAAAATCTGATTTTCTTTTTTACATCAGCCATTAATTATAAATTTATTAAATTAATTCACCAATAATAAAAAAAATCATATTAAATCCTTGCTCCCACCTAGGTTCGAACCCGGGTGGAGCAAGACTTCATTTCAAGAGACCAATTTCGGCTCTCTCTCCCCAAATTGCCCCTCCACTTTATTAAATAATTAATTAATTATATATTTAGGGTAATTACGATATTACCCCTACTTGGTAAAAGACCATTTTACCCCTAGACCCTCAAAACTTAAAATTTCTTCTTTTTAAGTCCGGTAAAGACTCCTTCGATTAAATCTTCATTTTTGAGAGCCTTACTTGGTTGGTTCCAACCTTTCCAAGTTCAACTAACTCCCCAAGTTAGTTGGCTTGGTCGTAGTAAGGGTTCTGATGTCTGGTTCTACGCGTATCAATCCGTGTGAACCTTGGTCTAATCGCAAGCATTCTTGACACCTTAAACATTTAGCTTATTCATTTTTTTAGGGTTGTTACATTATCCCCCCCTTAGGAACATTCGTCCCCGAATGACACTACTCTTTACTAACAATAAGTATGTCATCTATAGAACGTACAGATACGTAGGTACTTCAATACTTCCATGGGTGAATATCTGATTCACATCTTAACATGATGGTACACATCCTTGAAACCTACTAGTAGCTTCACATTAATAGACTAAGGAATTCTTCTAAACTAGTCTCATCAAAGCATAAATCATAAGTCAACATAAAAGTCATATAAATCAGCAACCAACATGATGACTTCAAACATATTAACCTCATACTAGGGCATAAACACCATACACAGTCAAATATATGAAAGGCTAATTAAGGATACGCACCCGAGGCTTCATCAGAAGTGCCTTCCCCTGTACCCCTAGACTTGAGTGCGAAGAATCGTTGCTTCCTTTGAGCCTCTTTATTTGGGCCATTAGTCTGAACTCTCTCCTTCCCTTGTTCTTGACTTCTTCTATTCGGAAAATCCTTCACCATGTGTCCCGGTTTTCCACATCTGTAACAAGCGTTAGAGCCTATCATACACTCTCCTCCATGCTGTCTGCCACACTTCTTGCAAGGTTGCCTTTCCTTAGGTGTATATACTTCATTGTTTCTCTTATCTCTGGACTCGAAATCCCTATCATAGAGACCACTGGATGAACTTGACTCCCTTTGGTGGGAGAGTCCCTTCTTAAACCTTAGCTGCTCACGGACGCCAAAGTTGTTTTTGTGGCCTCCGTGGCTGGGACCTGCCTGATCTTGAGGACTAGGCCTCCTAACATCACGAATACCCCTCTTTCTACGGCTGTCCTCCACCTGCTGTACATGCACCATCAACCTGGAAAGGTCCATATTATCATGGAGCATCGTAGACCGACATTCCTTCTCCAGGTCTCCATTGATTCCTGTGAGGAACCTACTCATTTCATCCCTGTTGTTCAAAACCAGGGAAGTAGAATACCTGGATAATTCAACAAGCCTCAGTACTCTCCTCAATCTTGCTATTAAATACTAAGGAAAGTAATATACCTGTATAGCTTAACAAACTTCAGGGAATACTCCCTGACTGTCATGGATCCTTGCTTAAGGTTGATGAACTCTTCAACCTTGGCTTCCCTCATCTCCCTGGGAAAATCCCTCTCTAGAAATATTGTCTTGAACAGCTCCCAAGTGACTGGCACTCCACCTAAGACACGACTATCTTGCCACATCTTCCACCAAGTCTGTGCAACATCCTTGAGCTGATAGGAAGCCAGCTCAGCCTTCTCAATATCAGTGGCCCCCATAGCCACCAGGATCTTATGCACCTCATCTACAAACTCTTGAGGATCCTCTTCAGTCCTAAACCCTGTGAAAATAGGAGGATTCATCCTCGTGAAATCCCTCAGGCTGTCATCCATGCTACGAACCGGTGGGTTCTCCCTCTGAACATCCTGCCGGTTGACCTGGGCAGTCATGGCCTGGGCTTGCATAGTAATGGCCAGTGCCATCTGGGCCAGATATGCCCTCACCTCAGCATCAGTCAACCCAGCTAGATTAACTGGCATAACCACTCCTTCAGCTGGAGCCTGGGGTGGAACTCGGTTGCCCCCAGCAGCTGCTCTTCCTCTCCTCTGACCAATAGCCCTCCTAGGGTCCATTCTTTGAAAACAACAAAGATTGATGTTAGATACGCTCATAACACCAAGAAATCAGACATTCAGAAAAGCATGATAAGATCAGAAGAAGGGAAATGTTCCTACGCATCATGCAGTCTCTAATTCAGGATAGTGGTGCACTTCACTACCATAACTTAGAAACTACTCAATGTGGTTGATGTGAACTCATTATTCTCAGAATTTAACCTAGTGCTCTGATACCAACTTTGTCACGACTGGAATCTAGACCGCAGACGAGACTGGCGTCGTTGACCTCTCAGAGGTCGCAGACAAGCCTACTTACGTCATTCTTACTTTACATAGGTTAATTTTAGCGGAAAATTTGAAACTTTTTGTTTCTAAATATTGCTTACTAAACATTTCTAATACATTCGTAATTAGTTCACCATCAACCATCTAACATTAAGAGATAATCAAATGAAAGGAATAGTTCAATAAATCTTAATTGTATAATTGCCAAAACGGTCCAATACAAAGTCTGAATCAAAACAGGAAAGAAACGCTAGTGGAACATGCTCCACTAGCTCAACTCTAAAACTAAGCTGGAATGTAAAACAGTAGCATCCTCGAAAGCATGAGGACCTACCAAACTCCGGATGAATGCTGACGTCCGGATAGCTGCAACAATGATCCTGTAGCTCTACCGCCTACCTGTGCCTGCACCTAAAATAGTATAGATGTATAGGGTTAGTACACACTTGTACTAAGTATGGGTATATGCAAGCACACACCAAGGACATGCATGAGAAAGAATAGCTCTTTCCTAACGACATGATTTTTGGAAGTCAAGTCAGTGGACTTGCCAAATTGAGATTAGGAGGTTCCCAAATTTGGATTAGGAAAGTCAATGAGCTTTCCAAATTTGGATTAGGAAAGTCAGTGAGCTTTCCAGATTTGGAATAGGAAGCTTATGCCATGAGAATAACATACATCATCATACTTTTCACATTTGCAAACAACACATAACATTTACACGTAGCACATATCATATAGCTTACAACACACTTTGTATGTAGCACATAACTCCTTTAATATCATTCATTCATATGCCATGAGACCTCGGAATCATGGACTTAACATTAAGACATCCCAGAAATGAGGGCTCAACAGATGGGACCTCAACTAGAGAGTCTTCATTAGCAAACACAGAGTCTGCTTCGTTCATTCATACGTACTCCATTTCATTTCGTTCATAGGCCAGTGTAAACACCAGCTATACCTAGGATGTAGTTTAAGACTTTCATTAGGTTCGTTGTGCAATGACCAAGAATGACCTAATGTCATTACTTGAATCTAACTCACCTTTTGATTATCCTATTCTAACACCTTTGGTATCATTCATTTCATTATGTGCTTCATTTGAGGCTGGCCTCATTCATTCATTGGGAACTTTAACTTTAACCGACATAGATCATGTGAGCATCATGAAATCCAGTGTCTCCCCCACACCGAAAAGAGGTGGAATCACCGGCCAAGGTGACCCAAAACATGCTAGCGTACATGGGAATTTAACCCCGCCAGATCCCTATATTGGCAGTATAGGTTCGAAGACCAGGAGATATAAGGAGACCCATACCCGGCAAGCCGGACAGTCTCATCTCATGAGAGTTACGTGAACCTCCTCCCTTTCCAAAAGAAGGCATCACCGCTCATAGATAGTCTATCGGTGCTCAGTATAAAGTTCCATTACATTCAACTCATACGTCATGGAAGCTGGCTTCTAGTATGAGGACATCATAGCTCAATAGATGATTTCTCATCTCATCATTAGTATTAAGTGTGTTAATCTCAATACTTTTATTAGAGTGTTCATAGAGACCGGTCTCTTCATTAACTTTACACTCTCATAGGTGAGTACGTTTTGGTAACAATTACTTAGGCTCATTTGAGATTGTTCTCATCTTTTACATTAGCCTCATATCATGTTGTCACCACATTCATTAACATTATCACAATTGCTCTTCATAATTACTCACCCCATTTTACGTGAAAGTTCATTTCATCATATGCCATGTACTTGGCCATTTGCGTATTTCACACTCTTACTTAACCCTTCTAGGGTTTCTTCGTTTCTTTACATACATCTTAGGTTCACTTATTTTTAAGCGTATGCTAGACTTATGGGTCTATACATACAAGCCATGAGGCTTCATTCATAGTTCGTTAAGTGACTCATATCTTCCTAAGATTATGTAGTACAAGACTTATGTATCTTGTATTTATGCCAAGATATCATTTTTGATCTAAGTAGGTGGCATTATTCTTGAACATTTAATTCACGTATGATTTATGTATGAATATGGAAATTTGGTCAAGGGAACCCAAGTTCGAATCCCTTGGACAATACTTACATTTTTTCTTGACTTTATTTTTAGTCTTCATGATATTGGGACCCTAGGTCGAACCCCAACATCAACATTTCTTTTTATTTCCTTTTCTCAAGAACTTCTCTACTTTGGCCGAGGGGTTGTTGGTTCGAACCCCCACAACCCCCTCTTATTTTCCCATTTATTTTCCCTGTCCATTTCGGCTTAACCAGGAGGTTGTGAGATCAAACCCCCATAGCCTCTCTTTATTTATTTTTTCTTTATTTCGCTTGGGACTTAGAGGTTGTGGGTTCGAACCCGCACAGCCTCCTTATTTTCATTTTCATTTAAAAGTTAACTACTTAAGTGTTGGCAGTGAGGTTGTGGGATCGAGCCCCCACAGCCTCAGTTTATTTTCTTTTTAATTTCTCTCTTTGTCTCCTTCTTCAACCAAGAGGTGTTGGGTTCGAATCCCACTCCTCCCATTATTTTTATTAATTTAAAATTTCCCTCTTACTCTCTTGTTTGACCGAGAGGTTGTGGGTTCGAATCCCACACCTCTTTTGTTTTTCCAGCTTTCATGTAGTTAAGTCTTGGGTTCAATCCCCACTGACCTCACATATTTTAAATATATTTTTAAACCTCTCAACCTTAAGTATTCTGGCCGAAAATTCCATCACCAAGTGCTGGAAACTTTATTAAATTTTCTAGCCTTTATTTAACAACATTCATACGTTCGTTTTGAGGTACTTTCATGATTCGTTTAACACATTCTTAGGTGTAGATTCGTTGTTGTTTTAGCTTAGATTTTTCCACTTATGATCAGCCACCTTACACTTTATTTAACATCACAATTTGCACACCTTATGCACAATAATTTCAATCATCAAACAAGCCATTTTAAGACTTCAAAACGGAGAACAACAACAAACATTTTACACATTGCACCACATTATTTTCGGTTGACATTATTGAACATGCTTGCTATTTCCAAACATAAAATCACAAAGAACATCATATTTCACACTTAGCTACCAGCAACCATACCAACAACATGATTTCTAAACTAATTTAGATTGAAATCAGAAGGAGACTAGGGACAAGGAATTCAACGTTCAAGGGGACAGCCCTAGTTTCATATGTCGACTTTTGTAGAAAGAAATTCCTCTTGGAGAAAGGATTCCAAGAGAGAAAACCCATACCTTGTTGTAGCTTTCCACACCTTCCAAGTGCTGCCAAACTCCTCCCCTAAACCTTCAACACAAACCCGTCGAGAAGATGATGCAAAGTTTTCGTTTCTTAAGTTAGCTTGCTTGCTTGTATATTTTTTTTTTGTAAGTTCTTTGAGTTTAGAGAACTTTTGATTGCTTTCTAATGTTTTTATCTTCTGTTTTTGCAGCCAAGAAAAATAATTTGGATGAGAGAGAGAGAGATTTAGGCTTGAGGGAGAGAGATAGTGCATCTTAAAACTAGGATAGTTGGCAAGACTTAGTCAATTTAAAAAAAAACATTAATTAATAAGTAGATAAATAATAAATAATAATAAAATATGATTTTCCTTTTTACATCAGCCATTAATTATAAATTTATTAAATTAATTCACCAATAATAAAAAAAATCATATTAAATCCTTGCTCCCACCTAGGTTCGAACCCGGGTGGAGCAAGACTTCATTTCAAGAGACCAATTTCGGCTCTCTCTCCCCAAATTGCCCTTTCACTTTATTAAATAATTAATTAATTGTATATTTAGGGTAATTACGATATTACCCCTAGCCTGGTAAAAGACCATTTTACCCCTAGACCCTAAAAACTTAAAATTTCTTCTTTTAAAGTCCGGTAAAGACTCCTTCGATTAAATCTTCATTTTCGAGAGCCTTACTTGGTTGGTTCCAACCTTTCCAAGTTCAACTAACTCCCCAAGTTAGTTGGCTTGGTCGTAGTAAGGTTTCTGAGGTCTGGTTCTACGCGTATCAATCCGTGTGAACCTTGGTCTAATCGCAAGCATTCTTGACACCTTAAACATTTAGCTTATTCATTTTTTTAGGGTTGTTACAGTGGGTCTCCTGATTTCCGGCTGAATAGGTCTCACTAAAATAAGCATATATTTTTACTCCGGGACTAGAATTAGGCAAACTTCATGGAGTTTGAAAAATGACTCAAATATGTTTAGTTTTATAGGTCATGGGTCACCTAATTTAATTTGTACTGAAAGATATGATTATATAAAGTTAACCCAAAACTCAAAGTTTGATAAGTCTCTTTCACGAATCACTTCACTCTCCATGTGAATATCCACGGACCGTCTAGGGATCCTATGTTCTTCACAGTGACCTTGGGTGCAACCTCATTGATAGGGTGACTTGTAGAGACCCTTAGATGGGTCGTCCAAGTCACCAAGGGTCGTTAAAGGCACCGTCAAGGTGACTCCCTCATAGTCAGCTCTTGAAATCTGGTCCAGGATGCCTTTGATGGTCGTGAACCACTGATGGACCATCTAGGTGACCCCTAAAGAGTAGTCTTGGATGGGTACTAACAAAGCCCTTAACGAGTTGTGGACCCCTAAACTGCTCATCTAGAAAGTCGTAAAGGGTTGATGGTCCATTTTAGGGTTGTGATCTTGCTCATTTTACTTTTTAGACCTGTCTCAAAGTCTGAGGTGTTACAATATCTCCCCTTTGGGATAATTCATCCTTGAATGAAGACTAAACAACATGAATTTGGACGAAAGAGTTGCAATCCCTGTCATTGAGTTCTAGAAACTAATATTTAACTAAGTTGAGTTCCATGAACATGAAAACATTTTGAAATGCATTGATAACTGTGGGAACAATATATTGAGACTAAATTACGCAAGAGTAAGCTGAGAAAGTGGAGAGAAAATATTACCTCAAGCTGAAATTGAATCGGAAGGAAAAAGGTGAGGATACATGGCCATCATGGTTGCTTTTGCTTCCCAATAGATCCCTATATGGAATGATTCCTCCACAAAACCTTTACTAAAGCGATCTCCTTATTTCTCAACTTACGAACCTAATGGTCAAGAATCTCAGTTGGAACTTCCTTATTATCGATTCCAGATCACCCACTCACTTTTTCAATAAGGAAATGTGAAAGACTGGATAAACCATACTAGTTTGGCTGGGAAATATAACTCATAAGCCACATTACCAACCTTTTGAAGGAATCGGTAATGACCTACATACTTCTGACTAATTTTATCTTTCTTATTGAATATCATCACTCCCTTCATGTGTGAAACTTTCAGGAAAACCCAATCATCGATGTCAAACTCTAAGTTCCTTCACCTTACACACGCATAGGACTTTTGAAGACTCTGAGTTGTCCCTAGTCTATCTCTATTGAACAGAACTTTATTCAAAGCCTCGTAAGCCTAATCTGGCCAAATCAAGGTTGCTTCACCTACTTTGAACCAACCAACCGATGACCGACATCTAAACCCATAGAATACCCCATAAGGGGCCATCTGAATACTGGAATGGAAGTTTTTATTGTAAGTGAAATCTATGAGAGGTAGTTGATCATCCCAATTACCCTTTGTAACATCTCGCAATTTGAAATAGCTAAGAACTGAAAATGGTCATTTTTTGAAAGAATGAAAATCTGGAAAATTGTTTAAGTTAGGTGTAACAACCCTAAAAATGAATAGGATCAAAACTTAGGTTGTCAACAATGCTTGCGATTAGACCAAGGGTCACACAGATTGATACGCGTAGAACCAGACCTCAGAACCCTTACTACGACCAAGCCAACTAACTTGGGGAGTTAGTTGAGCTTGGAAAGGTTGGAACCAACCAAGTAAGGCTCTCGAAAATAAAGATTTAATCGAGGGAGTCTTTACCGGACTTAAAAAGAAGAAATTTTAAGTTTTGAGGGTCTAGGGGTAAAATGGACTTTTACCAGGATAAGGGTAATATCATAATTACCCTAAATATGTATATAATTAATTATTTAATAAAATGGAAGGGCAAATTTGAGAAAAAGAGCCGAATTTGAGCTCTAAGAGTGAAGTCTTGCTCCACCCGGGTTCGAACCTAGGTGGAAGCAATGATTTAAATTGTTTTTATTTAAATTGATAAATTAATTTAATTAATTAATATTTATTAGCTGATTTAAGAAAAAGAAAAATCAGATTTTTATTTAAAGGTTTGAAAGAGTCCTAGTTGACTAAGTCCTTACCTAAGCCTAAACCACCTTTCACGTTTAACTCTCTCTCTGTCACGTCAATATCTCTCTTCTCTTTCACGTTCTCTCTGCCAAAAACACAAGAGCTGATCAAAAATTAAAAGTTCTTCACACTTGAAGAACTTTCACGTTAAAAACTTATTCAAAACATAACCAAAAACGTTAGGCAAAGAGAGGAGTTTTTCCGTCGAGTTAGTGTTGAAGCTTTTGGACTTAGAAGAAATTTTGGAGAAAGTTTGGGCAGCAAGTTCAAGGTTTGAACGTCAAAATAAGGTATGGGTTTCTTCTCTCTTGGTCCCTTTCCCAAGAGGCCCCTTACGATTCGAGATATTCACTTTGAAACTAAGGTTGTTCCCCATTGCATGTCCTTGTCACTAGCTCCCAAATGATTTTGTGGGTTGGGTATTTTGTGCTGGTAGATTTAGGCATGTATGATGTTTTTATGTTGAATGTAAGTATGTTATGTGCGTGATATCACGAAAATGATAACTAAGGTGAAATAAAAGAAAACAAATGTGTATGTGTACATGTTGGGCAGTGAGGTTTAGTCACTGTTTTGGAGAAGTAAAGAGGCACGTTATTGCTTGTATTTCATGTGTTAAAGTTGTGCATAATGTGATGTTCATATGGTGTGTGAAGTTACAAATTTTGAGTGCAAACGCTTGACTAAATGTAACCCCTAAACTACACCTAATTACACACTAAACGCTTGGTGAAATGCCCTATGGAACTAACATGAAAAGTTGATGAAAAGTACCTAAAAACTATGAACGAATTCCCAGCCTAGTGTACTATAAATTTCGATCAAAAGGGGGATTAAATTCTGGAAATTTAGTGCATTTAAAAGAGGTGAGGCCACCAGGATTCGAACCTGTGACCTCACCCTTTAGCTACTGTGAACTCGCGAGAAAAGGAAAAGGAAATGGGGCTGGGGGGAATCGAACATGGCTACTGGAGTCGCGATAAAGAAAAAAGAAAATGGGGCTGGGGGGAATCGAACCTGGCTACTGGAGTCGCGACAAAGAAAAAGAAAATGGGTCTGGCAGGAATCGAACACGCGACGCTGGGGGAGAAAGAAGAGAAAAATAAATCAAACAAATGAATGGGAGGCGTGGGATTCGAACCCATGACCTCCAGATAGCGAATGAAGGAAGAGAAAAATAAAGAAAAGAAAACGTGAGGCGTGGGAATCGAACCCACGACCTCAAGGCTGGAAATGGAGAGGAGCGAAAATAATTAATAAAGCAAGTGAGGATGTGGGGGTTCGATCCCAGAACCTCACTGCCAAATACCCTTAGCCTAGCGAAAGTTAAATAAAAAAATATAGGAGGCTGTGGGGGTTCGAACCCACCACCTCACAGCCTCTAGCGAAATTAAATTAAAATAAGGAGGCTGTGGGGGTTCGAATCCACAACCTCCCTATTTCTGCGAATTAAATGACAAAAATAAAAGAGGTTGTGGGGGTTTGATCCCACAACCTCTTGGTTTAGGAAAGAATGGACGAGATGATGTTAATGAAAAATAAAAAGGGGTTGTGGGGGTTCGAACCCATAACCCTTCGGCCAACTTAAGAGTAATATTAAATAGAAAATTAATCCTTCGATGTTAATATTGAAATTTAATTTAGAGTTCTAATGTTATGAATATTAGAAATAAAATCAATGAAAAATATAAATGATATCCAAGTGATTCAAGACTTGGGTTCCCTTGCCCAAACTTCCGTTTGATACATAAGTCATACGTGAACAAAATATCCAAGAATAATGCCACCTACTCATATCGAAATCAAGATCTTGGCATATATACAAGATACATAAGTCTTGTACTACATAATCTTAGGAATGTATGAATCACTTAACGAATTATGAATGAAGCCTCATGGCTTGTGTGTATAGACTCATAAGTCTAGCATACGTTTAAAAGTAAGTGAACCTAAGATGTATGTACTGGATGATGAAATGAACAATGAAATGATGAAACCCTAGAAGGGTTAAGTAAGGGTATGAAACACACCAATGGCCAAGTATGTTGGCATATGATGAAATGAACATTCACGTAAAATGAGGTGAGTAAATATGAAGAGTAAATATGCTAATGATAATGAATGTGGTGACACCATGATGTGAGGCTAATGCTAATGATGAGAGCAATCTCAAATAAGCCTAAGTAAAAGTTACCAAAACGTACTCACCTATGAGAGTGTAAGATAATGAACAGACCAGTCTCTATAAACACTCTAATGAAAGTATTGGGATTAACACACTTAATACTAACGATGAGATGAGAAATCATCTAATGAGCTATGATGTCCTCATACTAGAAGCCAGCTTCCATGATGTATGAGTTGAATGAAATGGAACTTTATACTGAGCACCGATAGGCTAGCTATGAGCGGTGATGCCTTCTTTTGGGAAGGGCGAAGGTTCACGTAACTCTCATGAGATGAGACTGTCCTACTTGCCGGGTATGGGTCTCCATACATCTCCTAGTCTTTGAACCTATACTGCCAATATAGGGATCTGGCGGGGTTAAATTCCCACGTACGCTAGCATGTTATTGGATCACTTTAGCCGGTGATTCCACCTCTTTTCAGTGTGGGGGAGACACTGGATTTCATGATGCTCACATGATCTATGTCGGTTAAAGTTAAAGTTCCCAACAAATGAAAAGCATAATGAAATGAATGGTACCAAAGGTGTTAGGATAG
This sequence comes from Solanum sitiens, assembly GCA_016801875.1. NCBI lineage: Eukaryota > Viridiplantae > Streptophyta > Magnoliopsida > Solanales > Solanaceae > Solanum > Solanum sitiens. The sequence continues at coordinate 360,255 of JABWTJ010000629.1, forward strand.
GATAATCAAGAGGCGAGCTAGACTCAAGTAATAACACTAGGTTATTCTTGATCATTGCACAACACTCCCGATGAATGTCTTAAACTACACCCTAGGTATAGCTGGTGTTCACACTAGTCTATGAATGAAATGAAATGAAGTACGTATGAATGAATGTAGCAGACTCTGTGTTTGCTAATGAAGACTCCCTAGTTGAGGTCCCATATGTTGAGCCCTCATTTTGGAAAGTCTTAATGTTAAGTCCATGATTCCAAGGTCTCATCGCATATGAATGAATGATACGAACGAAGCTATGTGTAATGTGTTATGTGCTATGATATGTGTTATATGAATATGATATGTGTTGTGTGCAATACGATATTTAGTATGATGCATGTTACTCTCATGGCATGACCTTCGTAACTAAATTTGGAAAGTTCACTAACTTTCCTAATCTCAATTTGGCAAGTCTACTGACTTGACTTCCAAAAATCATGTCGTTAGGAAAGAGCTATTCTTTCTCATGCATGTCCTTAGTGTGTGCTTGCATATACCCGTACTTAGTACAAGTGTGTACTAACCCTATACATCTATACTATTTTAGGTGCAGACACAGGTGGTCGATAGAGTTGCAAGATCATTGTTGCAGCTATCCGGACGTCAGCATTCATCCGGAGTTTGATAGGTCCTCATGCTTTCGAGGATACTACTGTTTTATATTCTAGCGTAGTTTTAGAGTTGAGCTAGTGGAGCATGTTCCACTAGCGTTTCTTTCCTGCTCTTTATTCAGACTTTGTATTTGGGCCATTTTGGCAATTATACAATTAAGACTTACGAACTATTTCTTTCAGTTGTTTATCTCTTTAATGTTAGATGGTTGATGATGAACGATTATAAGATTTTAAGAATGTTTGGCAAGCATGTTTAAAGAACAAAAGGTTTCAAATTTTCCGCTAAAATTAACCTATGTAAAGTAAGTATGACGTAAGTAGGCTTGTTTGCGACCTCTGAGAGGTCAATGACGCCGGTCTCGTCTTGGATCTAGATTCCAGTCGTGACAAAGTTGGTATCAGAGCATTAGGTTAAATTACGAAAATAATAAGTTCACATCAACCACATTGAGTAGTTTCTAAGTCATGGTAGTGAAGTGCACCACTATCCTGAATTAGAGACTGCATGATGCGTAGGAAAATTTCCCTTCTTCTGATCTTATCGTGCTTTTCTGAATGTCTGAATTCTTGGTGTTATGAGCATATCTAACATCAATTTTTGTTGTTTTCAGAGAATGAACCCTAGGAGGGCTATTGGTCAGAGGAGAGGAAGAGCAGCTGCTGGGGGCGATCGAGTTCCACCCCAGGCTCCAGCTGAAGGAGTGGCTGTGCCAGTTAATCCAGCTGCGTTGACTGATGCTGAGGTGAGGGCATCTCTGGCCCAGATGGCACATGCCATTACTATGTAGGCCCAGGCTATGACTGCCCAGGTCAACCGGCAGGATGTTCAGAGGGAGAACCCACCAGTTCGTAGCATGGCTGACAGGCTGAGGGATTTCAAGAGGATGAATCCTCCTATTTTCACAAGGTCTAGGACATCAGAGGATCCCCAGGAGTTTGTGGATGAGGTGCATAAGATCCTGGTGGCTATGGGGGCCACTGATATTGAGAAGGATGAGTTGGCTTCCTATCAGCTCAAGTATGTTGCACAGACTTGGTCCAAGATGTGGCAAGATAGTCGTGTCTTAGGTGGAGTGCCAGTCACATGGGAGCTGTTCAAGACATCATTTCTGGAGAGATTCTTCCCTAGGGAGATGAGGGAGGCCAAGGTTGAGGAATTCATCAACCTTAAACAAGGCTCTATGACAGTCAGGAAGTATTTCCTGAAGTTTGTTAAGCTGTCAAGGTATGTTATTTTCCCCAGTATTTAATAGCAAGAATGAGAGGAATACTGAACTTTGTTGAAATCATCTAGGTATGCTACTTCCCTAGTTTCTAACAGCAGGGATGAGATGAGTAGGTTCCTCACAGGAATCAATGGGGACCTGGAGGAGGAGTGTCGATATGCGATGCTCCATTATAATATGGATCTTTCCAGGTTGATGGTGCATGTCCAGCAGGTAGAGGACAGCCGCAGAAAGAGAGGTGTTCGTGATGCTAGGAGGCCTAGGCCTCAAGATCAGGCAGGACCCAGTCATAGAGGCCAAAGGAACAACTTTGGCGTCCGTGAGCAGCCAAGGTTCAAAAAGGGGCAACAGAGTTCTGGGAATTCTAATCCTCAGAGGAGTGCTACACCTAGAGGAGGCAGACCTGATCCCAAGAAGGGCAATGGAGGTGAGATGCAGCGTCCTAAGAATAATTGTGCTAAGTGTGGCCGAGCTCACAGTGGAGAGTGCAGACAGGGCACTAATGCCTGCTTCGGTTGTGGTAAGAGTGGACACATGGTCAGAGACTGTCCACAGAACAGAGGTCAGGCTGGAGGTAATGCTCAGCCTAGGCCTAAACCACAGGGTGCAGCAGCAGCCGAGCCTCCTAAAAGGAACAGGTTCTATGCCTTGAAGGGAAGGGAGGAGCAGGAGAAGTCCGCTGATGTGGTCACAGGTATGCTGCAAGTGTTCTCAACTTCTGTTTATGCTTTACTTGATCCAGGGTCTACACTTTCCTTTGTAACTCCTCTGCTTGCTCTTACTTTTGAGATATTGCCTGAAGTTCTGCATGATCCTATAGTGGTTAGTACACCTTTAGGAGAGAATGTAAGAACTGATAGAGTATACAAGGATTGCCCAATAGTTGTGAGTGGTAGAACTATGTGTGCAAACTTGGTTGAGTTACCCATGCATGATTTTGATGTTATTCTTGGCATGGATTGGCTTCACAGTTGTTATGCTTTCTTGGACTGTCGTAGTAGAGTAGTGAGATTTCGCTTTCCTAATGAAGAAGAGTTAGTGTGGGAGGGGTATAATTCGAGTCGTCCTAACCCCTTGATTTCTAACCTTGAAGCCAATAAAATGATGTCCAAGGGGTTATTGTGTCATCTTGTGAGTGTTAATGATTTAGATCATGACATTCCTTCCATAGACTCAGTACCTGTAGTGAATGAGTTCTTAGATGTGTTTCCTGATGATTTACCTGGAGTCCCTCCCCTTCGAGAGATTGACTTTGTTATCGATTTAGAACCCGATACTAAACCAATCTCAATTCCTCCTTACAGAATGGCTCCAGCTGAACTCAAAGAGTTGAAGCTGCAGTTAAAAGATCTCACTGACAAGGGTTTCATTCAGCCGAGCATATCCCCTTGGGGCACTCCAGTGTTGTTTGTAAAGAAGAAAGATGGAACCCTTAGAATGTGTATCGATTATCGGCAGCTCAACAAAGTAACTATAAAGAATAAGTATCCACTCCCCAGAATAGATGATTTGTTCAATCAACTCCAAGGGTCTAGTTTCTTCTCTAAGATTGATCTTCATTCAAGGTATCATCAGCTTAGGGTTAGGGATGGAGATATCCCAAAGATAGCCTTTCGTACCCGCTATGGTCACTATGAGTTTTTAGTCATGTCATTTGGTCTCACGAATGCACCTGCTGCATTTATGGATCTCATGAACAGGGCCTTCCGTGAATACCTTGACTCTTTTGTCATAGTATTCATTGATGACATTCTCATCTACTCTAAGACCAAGGAAGAGCATGAACAGCATTTGAGACTAACCTTGCAGGTACTTAGACTGCATCAGTTGTATGCCAAATTCAGCAAATGTGAATTCTGGCTGAGATCAGTGACCTTCATGGGTCATGTTGTGTCCGATCAGGGCGTGAAGGTGGATCCCAGAAAGACTGAGGCTGTGAAGAACTGTCCAAAGCCTCTTACTTTTACTGACATCCCTAGCTTTTTGGGATTGGCTGGTTACTACCGCAGGTTTGTGGAGGGCTTTTCTTCCATTGTTGCCCCATTGACAGCTTTGACTAAGAAGAAAGCCAAGTTTGAATGGACGGAGACTTGTGAGAAGAGTTTCCAGGAGCTCAAGGACAGACTCACTTCAGCCCCGGTGCTTACTTTGCCTAAGTGTGGTGAGAATTACACTGTTTATTGTGATGCATCTAGGGTTGATTTGGGTTGTGTTCTTATGCAGGTTGGTAAGATGATAGCCTATGCATCCAGACAGCTCAAGGTTCATGAGAAGAATTATCCCACTCATGACCTGGAGTTGGCAGCTGTGGTGTTTGCACTGAAGCTGTGGAGGCATTATCTGTATGGAGTGCATGTGAATGTGTTCACAGACCATAAGAGTCTCCAGTACATGTTCACACAGAGGGAGTTGAATCTACGTCAGCGAAGATGGTTGGAGCTGTTGAAGGATTATGACATGAATGTGCACTACCATCCAGGTAAGGCTAGTGTTGTAGCTGATGCTTTGAGCAGGATGAGCATGGGAAGTACAGCTCACGTTGAGGATGAGAAGAAGGAGCTGGTGAAAGATGTACACAGACTGGCCAGACTGGGTGTGCGTTTGGTTGACTCCACTAGTGGGGATGTTTCAGTTCATCCTAGTTCGGAATCATCCTTGGTAGTTGAAGTCAAGCAGCGTCAGCATCTAGATCCTGTGTTGATGGAGCTGAAGGACTCAGTGCTGATGAATATGAATGAGTCTTTCGCTTTGGGAGGTGATGGCATACTTAGGTATCAGGACAGGCTGTGTGTGCCAGATGTGGATGATTTGCGGACCAGGATTATTGCAGAGGCCCATGGTTCCAGATATTCTATACATCCAGGTTCCACCAAGATGTATCATGATCTCAAGCTGATTTATTGGTGGGATGGCATGAAGAAGGACATTGCAGAATATGTGGCCAAGTGTCCTAATTGTCAGCAGGTTAAGGCAGAGCATCTTAAGCCTGGTGGTCTGACTCAGATTATTGAGGTTCCAACTTGGAAATGGGAGGCCATTAATATGGACTTCGTGGTTGGGCTTCCGAGGACTAGGAGGCAGCATGACTCTATATGGGTTATGGTGGACAGATTGACTAATTCTGCCCACTTTATCCCTGTGAAGTCTACTTACAGAGCCGAGGATTATGCGAGACTCTACATTTATGAGATTGTGAGATGGCATGGGATTCCCTTGTCTATTATTTCAGACAGAGGAGCTCAGTTTACTTCTCATTTCTAGAGATCTTTCCAGAAGAGCTTGGGCACGCAGGTGAAGCTTAGCACTGCCTTTCACCCTAAGACAGATGGACAGGCAGAGCGCACCATACAGACATTGGAGGATATGTTGAGAGCGTGTGTGATTGACTTCAGAGGTAACTGGGATGACCATCTGGCTTTGATAGAGTTCTCGTATAATAATAGCTATCACTCCAGCATTGGGATGGCACCGTTTGAGGCACTGTATGGTAGGAGGTGTAGATCTCCAGTTGGGTGGTTCGAGGTTGGAGAGTCATCCATTTTGGGTCCGGAGATCATTCATGAGGCCTTAGAGAAGGTCAGAATGATTAGGGACAGGTTCACCACTGCTTACAGTCGGCAGAAGTCATATGCTGATAACAGAAAGCGGCCCTTAGAGTTTGATGTTGCTGACCAGGTTTACTTGAAAATATCGCCTATGAAAGGGGTGATGAGATTTGGTAGAAAAGGGAAGCTGAGTCCGAGGTATGTTGGGCCATATGAGATCCTACAGCGTGTGGGTGAGGTGGCCTATGAGTTAGCATTGCCTACAGAACTAGCTTTTGTTCATCCAGTCTTTCATGTCTCTATGTTGAAGAAGTGCCTAGGTGATCCAGCATCAATCTTACCTGTTGAAGGTTTGGGGGTTGGTGAAGACTTGTCTTATGAGGAGGTACCTGTTGAGATTTTAGACAGACAGGTCAAGCGGCTGAGGAACAAGGAGATTGCCACAGTGAAGGTATTGTGGAGAAATCATCTTGTTGAGGGTGCTACGTGGGAGGCGGGGTTAAATTCCCACGTACACTAGCATGTTATTGGATCACTTTGGCTGGTGATTCCACCTCTTTTCGGTGTGGGGGAGACACTGGATTTCATGATGCTCACATGATCTATGTCGGTTAAAATTAAAGTTCCCAACGAATGAAAAGCATAATGAAATGAATGGTACCAAAGGTGTTAGGATAGGATAATTAAGAGGTGAGCTAGACTCAAGTAATAACACTAGGTTATTCTTGATCATTGCACAGCACACCCGATGAACGTCTTAAACTACACCCTAGGTATAGCTGGTGTTCACACTGGTCTATGAATGAAATGAAATGAAGTACGTATGAATGAATGTAGCAGACTGGGTGTTTGCTAATGAAGACTCCCTAGTTGAGGTCCCATATGTTGAGCCCTCATTTTGGAAAATTTAATGTTAAGTCCATGATTCCAAGGTCTCATGGCATATGAATGAATGATACGAACGAAGCTATGTGTTATGTGTTATGTGCTATGATATGTGCTATATGAATATGATATGTGTTGTGTGCAATACGATATTTAATATGATGCATGTTACTCTCATGGCATGACCTTCCTAACTCAATTTGGAAAGTTTATTTACTTTCCTAATCTCAATTTGGCAAGTCTACTGACTTGACTTCCAAAAATCATGTCGTTAGGAAAGAGCTATTCTTTCTCATGCATGTCCTTGGTGTGTGCTTGCATATACCCGTACTTAGTACTAGTGTGTACTAACCCTATACATCTATACTATTTTAGGTGCAGGCACAGGTGGTCGATAGAGTTGCAGGATCATTGTTGCAGCTATCCGGACTTCAGCATTCATCCGGAGTTTGGTAGGTCCTCATGCTTTCGAGGATACTACTGTTTTATATTCTAGCGTAGTTTTAGAGTTGAACTAGTGGAGCATGTTCCACTAGCGTTTCTTTCCTGCTCTTTATTCAAACTTTTTATTTAGGCCATTTTGGCTATTATACAATTAAGATTTATGAACTATTTCTTTCAGTTGTTTATCTCTTTAATGTTAGATGGTTGATGATGAACGACTATAAGATTTTAAGAATGTTTGGCAAGCATGTTTAAAGAACGAAAAGTTTCAAATTTTCCGCTAAAATTAACCTATGTAAAGTAAGTATGATGTAAGTAGGCTTGTTTGCGACCTCTGAGAAGTCAATGACGCCGGTCTCGTCTGGGGTCTAGATTCCAGTCGTGACATTAGAAAAAATGAGGTTTTGGTTAAATTCAAACGGACATAACTTCTAGATAAGATGAGTTAGGTGTACTTACATATATGATTGGAAAGCTCTTGGAATAATCTTTACAACGCCCCCGAGTTTACACGATATCAAGTTCGTATTAGTGAGTTATGCCCTTTGGAAGTTGGATTACTGGAATGAGGAAGTCCAATTCGGATTTTAAAAGGATAGTTTGGTCTTTTCCTTACCCAATTAATTTATTTTGTTTTTGGTAATTAAGTTCAAAATTAGATCAGTTTACACTTTTACCAAAATACGCTAGGGCTTGGAGAAGAGAGAGACGAAGAATAAAAAGGAGAAGAGAAGCAAGATTCGCAAAGATCGTCGAGTTTAGCTTGTGGACTTCGTCGAGGGGGGGGGATCCCTACAAGGTATGTGAGATCACATAGTGTCGGTTTAATTCACCCACACGCCAATCATGATTTATTTCAGCGAATTTAAGTTCTTGAAAGCTTACAAATCGTGTTCTTGATAGGTTTAATGAAGTTATATTAATTCCTTGATTTGTTGAAATCGTTGAGGTGTTGTTTGAATCGAAACCATGAAATTAGGTTGATTTTGAGTAGAATCTGATGTACTTTTAACATTTAATCAATTCTAAGTGTTTGGGGAAAAGAACCCATGGAGTCACACCTTAACTAAACTAAGGTTCTATAAACCCCCTCCCCCCCAAACTTATTTTTTAAATAATTTTGTGCATCTTTTGTCTTACGTGGTTCAGTCCGTGGCTCTACGAAATTGAGGCGCGTGGGAGATATTTGTATGTCACATAAGCCAAAAAGGTGCATAAAATTACAAAAAAAATAAGTTAGGGGGGGTAATAGAACCTTAGTTTATTTAAGGTGAGTCTCTGAAATTTCAATCATAGTCTAGGGGGGTACTTGTGCATTTTCCCCTTTTTCAAACATAAAGAGCTAATATATGCCCTCTTCATGTAATTATACAAGTTATTACATTAAGAAAGTAAGCTAGTTGTTTTTATATCATAAAGAATGTACCGTAAGTATAATACAAGTCTTTATTTAGATTTAATTTTCGCAATAAGCTAAGTAGTTTTTATTTATTATTTATAGGAAAAACCCAAGTTATTACATTACAAGAAAAAAAATTTGTTTGAGGACACCATGTACTCCAAATCAAACAACTTCTCTTTTACGGAAAGTCAATCCACAAGTTACTTTTCATTTATTTCTTTTTCCCATAAATTTTCTTATGGTAATCAGTTTTTAGAGATGTTCCTTTTGATTTGAGTATGAATGAATTGAATGTTTCACTTTTAACCTTGTTAAAAAGTGTTGAGAACACAACACATGTATTCTTATCAATATTGTTTTATATATGAATCATGTAAAACAAAGTGATGTATAATTGTACCTATGTAAATTTTTCAATTTGATATTATCATAATAATATGTTTCACTAATTAAATAAGGGAAAATGCACAAGTACCCCCTCAACCTATGCCCGAAATTCCAGAGACACACTTATACTATACTAAGGTCCTATTACCCCATGAACTTATTTTATAAGTAATTTTCTACCCAACCAACGTTGGGCCCACAAGATAGTGCCACATAGGCCAAAAAGGGGCAGAAAATTATTAATAAAATAAGTTCAAGGGGGTAATAGGACCTTAGTATAGTATAAGTGTGTCTCTGAGATTTCGGGCATAAATTGAGAAGGGTACTTGTACATTATCCCATTAAATAACGCAAAAGTAGCCACTTTTGTTCGATATGTCTAAGCAATTAATTCAACTAGTATTCTTCATATCTATACTCTTAACTAACTCCATACTCTTCCAATTTAGCCTCCTGCTCACACAATAAAAAAAACATAAAGCGACATAAGCTTACCGTCAAAATTAATTGTATATATTATATCATAAATTCACCATTATAATTTATAAATATTAAAATATGAAACATATGTACATCTGCAAGCATCCTATGCTTGGTCTTCAATTGAGTCTTTCCCTTGCTCAAGAAATAATTAGGGGACATGTAAATCATATATATATATATGAAATCATCTGGAAAACTATCCTCCTCCCTGGAAAGAAGCTTCTCGTAAAAGGACTTGGAAGAGAACACTTTTTATTCCCAACACCCAACTTGAAACATTGGATTTTCGATTGGCTCAAACTGCTTGTGAAGTCAAGCAGGCAATCTCTGAATTTCAATCACCTCCCACTATTTGACATTCTCTTAAACCTCAAATCCAAATAGTCCATCCCCTACCTTTTGCGCCAATGTACTTGAAATTAGTGGTGGAAGAAGACATCGACAATGTGTTCATCCAGCCTACATATATGTATGTGTGTTGTGGACAAGTCCATAAAAATGTCAACAAAAATTTAATCTGAACACACAATTTCAAAGTGTAACGAGTTCAACACTAAGAAATTTAAAGACAAAAACTCATTGAATTAAAATTCTATACCTGCCTCCGGTTATAATGTCATACAATGTTTGTCTGCAACAATATTCCAATCACAGGTTTTAATAAAGGAAAGTTGTCTTCAGTTTCCTATTTGATTTACTTAGTCCAGCGGACTGGATTTCCATCACCGACTATTGAAATTATAATCAAGTAAATAATTGTATATTCTCTCTAATGCATTAAGCTTTACGATGAGATGATCACCGACAAAGGTCATGTGTTCAAATTTCACCACCAGATATATCAGAAGAAAATTTCACATGTTTGACACCTAAAAAGGACATAATTGAGTAAATCAAATTATTACACTCTCTAAATATGATGTATGTACATGTGATGCAGAATTGAGGACTTAAACCATGCAAAATGTGAAGATCTTGAAATCTATCATAATAAGTTTTTTTCACTATTTCATTATATCAAAGTATGGCTTATCATTTTTTTTCCGTTAATGAAGAATTAAATTTAGTTTTTAAGAGGCATAAAAGTATAAATTTGTGAGATTAATTTTGAGTTTTAAAAGGTGTGAATGGAAAATGAAAGGATTATGTCTTTTCTGAAGAGTTGTGACTTTTCTGAAGAGTTGTGACTTATTTGAAGGGTTGTGACTTTCAGAAGAGTTGCGACTTTTTAGAAAGGTTGTGACTTTTCTGAAAAGTTGTGACTTTTCTAAAAAAAATGACTTTTCTAAAAAGTGACGACTTTTCCAAAGGATTGTGACATTTCTAATAAGTCTCGATAAGTACATGTTCATACTAGCATTTGTTGTCTATAAATAGAGGGTTTCTTCTCATTATTTGCATAGCGGCTTTCCAGAACCTCTTCTTATTCTGCATAAACAAGTTTAAGTATACTTTACTTCGGTTGAGTGTTTCGCTGACACCGAGGTTTAAGTTATAATTATATGGATGAGTAAGATCGTTCTCTCATGGGAGAATACCTTCCACTATCCTCGAGTATTTGAGGTAAAACATTTTCTTAAGGATGTATTGTGCATTCAAAAAGCTCAAGTTTCTTCTTTTCAATATTGTTTCTGGTTTGTTGTAGATTATAATTTCTCTACTAGTTTTAACTTTGTGGTTTTGAAAATATATATTGAACACCTATTACATTGAGGTAAAAAAAAAGTCTATAACAGATGTCCGTTGATTTGATACATACGTATTCACATAAATAAGCTTTTCAATTAGTGAAAAGTAAAGTTATTCTTAGAAAGAAAAAATGTATAACATTATCACATACTCACTCTATTCTCAATTCTCAATTTAGTTTGATGTTTAATAGTTTTTCTATGAAGAATGTCGTTTGATCTGATCCAGTCTATTGGTATTCACACATACAGGACTTTGTCAATTAATAAATAATTAAATCTCTTTTGTTAAAGGCAAAAAGGTATAATTATGATAATACTTAATCTACTCACATTTTAATTTGAGGTTTTACATTTTTTCCATAATAAATGTTGACATTGTGAGATTACTTAATCTACTAATTCACATTATACTTTGATGTTGAATAATTTTTTTCCTATAATTGATGTAGGTTGATTTGATCCGAGTACATTCACCTATAAAACAAACTGTAATAGAAAGTTAGAGTAATACTTGTGTAACACCCCGAAAATTTCTAAACTAAGTTCCGAACCATTCTTTAATTGCCTGTAAAATTAAATTGGGTGATCCTTGAGTTACTCATATGTGTAAATTTCATTCTTTGGTGTTCGAATGCATTTGAATATTATTTAAGGTCACAAGAAGCCCTAGCATAAAGTTGAGTTGAAATCTCCATTTTTTATTAAATCTTGACAAAATATTCTACTAAGGTCAACTTCAAAAGATCATACCTCCCGAAACAGAATGAATTAGGTGGCGTATGACCTACCAATGAGTGAGTTGGTTTTGAATGAAAGCAGGTTTCATGCTGACTTTCATCAGGGATAGGTATGGGGTCTGGGTCGTTCGATGCGATGAAAGGGAAATCAATAAAGGTCTTTGAATCCTTTTTCCAACGCCACCAAGTTTGCTTCATTTCATGGTCAAAATAAAAGGTTATGATTGTTTTACCAAAGACTGTAAAACTAGAGTTTTCTGAGTATCTAAACGACGACCCCAATTGACGGGCCATGGGTTGAATGAAGGCTTGTCTTGTCAGGCCATCGTTGGAGTACTATTTATCAACTTTTGGGGCCCAAATCCTACGGATTCAACCGATAGGCCGTAGGTGGATCTACTGGCCGTCGTTTGTAAAGAAACAAGATAAGTTGCACAAGAACATACTTCTTGTTATTGCTAGAAAGGAAATTAAATATACACGATGGTCTAACTATTTCCTAAGCTAACTCCAAAAAATGGGGAGATAATCCAAAGCCTAAATATTGTTAGAGACCTAGTTAATTAGAAGAGCGACATTAAACTAATGATAAAACTCAAGAATAACTAATGACTAATAAAACAGTAATTAAATTCTATCTAATAGTTCTACAACGCAACTTATGAGCTGATATGCCCCTCTCAAGGTAGGCAGTGTGCAACAACACCTAGCTTGAATATGTTTCTGTCGAAGGCTGATTTGGAAAGGGACTTGGTTAGAGTATCTGCAAGTTGGTCTGCGGATTGTATATGGACAACTTGAACTTGCTTGAGCTGAATCTGATTGCACACAAAATTGAAATCCACTGCAATGTGTTTCATGCGACCGTGAAAAACACGATTTGCACATAAATACGTCGTATCAACATTGTCACAGTAGAAAGTTGGTACTTTTTGAAGTGTAAGTTGCAGTTCTGCGAGAAAATTTCTTACCCAAATTGTTACCACAAGAGCACTTGCAACTGCCCGATATTCAGCTTCAATGCAAGAACGAGCAATCCGTCTTTGCTTTTAAAAGGACCAACTCACTGGATTTTGGCCAATTAACAGAAGTATCCAGTAGTAGAAGCTCGATCATTGACGTCACCAGCCAAATCCGCATCAGAGTACATACGCAAAGAAAAATCATTATGGTGCATCAACCGTAAGTCAAAATGAGCAGTCCCTTGAAGATACCTTAGTACCCGTTTGACAAATTTCCAGTGGAACTCAGAGGGAGTTTGCATAAATTGTAACAGTTTGTTTACAGCGAAACAAATGTCTGGACGAGTGGAAGACAAATATTGGAGATTCCCTATCACCCTCCTATATCTGGTTGCATCGGCTAATAATCTGCCATCATTGACCTTGAGGACTTCAGTAGCACTCATTGGAGTTTTAGCAGGTTTGAAATCGACCATATTCTCCTCACGCAATATATCACATGTATAGGTACTCTGAGTGATAATAATACCATCCACATTTCTAATGACTTCAATACCTAAAAAGTGGATGAGAGCTTCAAGATCTTTATTAACAACTAAAGTATTGCTGTCAGTAATAATAATGTAATCCACATATACCAGTAGGTACACTGTGGCATGAGAATGATGACGAACAGAGAGGGAGCTGTTTCATTGTACCATGCTCGAGGAGCTTGTTTCAGTCCATAAATAGCTTTATGAAGACGAAAAATATGGGTTGGATAAGTCTTGTTTTCAAAGCCCCGAGGTTGCTCCATATAAACTTCGTCCTCCAAACAACCTTGAAGAAATGCATTATTAACGTCAAGCTGACGTAGAGGCTAGTCAAATTTGATTGCAATGGGGAAGACCCACAAATAGTAGTTGGTTTGACTAATGGGCTAAACGTGTCATGAAAATCAACACCAGGACGTTGGGTGAAACCCTTTGCGACTAATCTGGATTTAAAACGATCAATAGAGCCATCAACCTTTTGCTTTATTCTGTACAACCATTTACAAGCAATGACATTTTTAGACGGATCAGGAAGTACTAATTCCCACGTATGGTTTTTACGCAGTGCATCAAATTTAGCTTGCATAGCATTCTGCCACACTATGTGTTTTCTTGCTTGGCTGAAGGTGCAGGGAGTGAATATAGGTGGGAGGTGAGCCATGTAACTAAAAATTGGTTTTTGTTTATGGATATTATGTTGTGAGCGGGTAACAAATCAATTTGAAGGCAAAGGGAAGGGTGTGGTTCGGCAAGGTTGGGGCAGAGGTGTTCGTCGTTGCCACTGCAGTGGAGCGACGAGAATACACGAACTGAATTAGAGGTTTTGCTGATTGTGGATGGGATGTCGATGGTAGTTGAGGTGATGGATAGGGTATTGGAAGTAAGGAAGTGGAGGGGCGGGGTTCAATGAAAGTTCTCTCGACATGGATGGAGGACGACAAAGGAGAAGATTGGGCATCAGGAAGAGAAGAAAGTGGAGGAGAAAAAGTATCTGGTATCGCAGACTCTGTTGGTGCGCACCTAGAGGAGACAATTGTAAGACCTCGAAAATGACATAGGTTAACTAGAGCCTAATATGTTGGTCTTAGTGTTCTAAGGTCCTAAATATGTTTAATATGTGGTATAGAGGCAGTAGCCAAAATATTAGAGATGTTGGAATTCAAACGTCAAGGGATGACTAAGACGTTTGACGACTAAGTCACCTAAATGTCTTTTATGTGGTTCTATGTGTTTATGTGTGTTTCATGGTGTTTTAAGGTTCTTAATAGAGTTAATATAGCATGTATAGGCAGTGGTTAAAGTTTCGTGAAGTTTGGAGGTCAAACGATCAAGAACGTCCACGGCATTCGAAAGATGTGCCTTGAGTCGACCTTGTACGTCTACGCGAGTTTCATCGAGTTTTACGTGTTCATTTTGGATGAAATTAATGTTAGAGGTGTTAAACTAATATATGGTCATATTTGAGTTGGAAACATCCGGGAAATTATCCCCAAGGACCATTGAAGGGTCCTTGAGGAAGGACCCAAAACCTGGTAAGCAGGCTGTCCAGGCAGCCTTGGCGATGGAGCAGTCGACGGCCAGTCATGGCTGTGATGCCCCGTCACAAGGTTAAGTCGTGGGGGACTTGTTCAAGGGTGTACAGGGGACCCTTGTCAAGCCACTGGAGCTTGCAACGGATGGCCATGACAGGCTGTTGCACCCGTGACGCCCCGTCACAAGCAAGTCGTCGCAGCCAAGTTCCCTGTGCACAGATTTTCTGCCAAGTCAGGGGTGAACTTGTAAATTCACCCCACTTCCAAATAAGAGTTTAGGAGGTTTATTAAGGGTCTTATGGGTATTTTATATGAGTATATAAGTGTTTAACACTTAGAATAATCCATTCTTCAAAATTAAAAACCCAAAACTCTTAGAATATTTTCCCAAAACCTCCATTGAAGACTCCATTGAAGAGGCAGCTTGGTGAGGGGTTATTGAGTGGAAATTCTTCATCAAAGTGAAGGATTATCATTCTTGAGGTATGGCTTTTGATCCTTGAAAATTATTTCATCAAGGAGCCCAATCCTCAAAGTGTTTTACAAAGTTTTCTAAAGTGAATAGTCCAATTTCGGGATTCTACCATGGGTTCTTGCATAAATGATTTCTAAACATGGAATTATCATCTAATTGATATTGTATTGAATATTTCAACATAAATTACCTATGAACCCATGTAAATTGATGAACCCTAGTTTTGACTACTTATTGGGTTACTTGATATTAAGCTAATGTTGATGAATTGTTGTGTAGTTTCTTATGGGCTTTCTAATGATATAAGAATTGTATTCAATTGATATATAATTGATCTTAGATTGTTAAACCTAGATTGAATTGATGTAGATTCATTGAGTTTTATGGTTATTGCTTTGAATTATTGTTCATGGCCATGGGTAAGGGCCTTGTGATGTTGAATTGGTTGATTTGGCATTGAATTGAGATGTGGATATGGGGATGAAGGTATGCTGGCCCGTTTTCCTTAATTTAATATTAATTATACTTTGATTCTATTGTAATTGGTATGGTCCACTTATGGTGGCGGTGTTATGTGTTTTACTTTCAATTGATGTGGCCTTGTCGGCGTTACTTTATGCAATATTATGAGCATGGCCTTATTGGCAACTACTTGAAGTTATGTGGCTAGTTGTGTAGTTGATGATGTGAAGTATGGCATTTCTTATCTACATGTGAAGTTATATAGTCATGTATGTATTCTTCTAGTTATGTTTCCTTAAGTGATCATGCTAGACTTTGACTTGACATTATGAGTGTACTGTTAGGTTAAGTCTTGGTTATTCCTACTTGACTTTATGAGTCTATGTGGAGTATATTAATGATATTATGATGATATATAGGATGAATTGAAGATGTTAAGTTGTTTTAGAAGTGTTTCTAGAATGACTCATATTATGTGTTAAAAGTGAAGTATGTGATGTCTTGTCTTGGTTGACTTGTATCTCTTACTTGATGTATATATGGTTATGAGTATGTGATGTCTTGATATAGGGTGTTATAACTCTTAGTCTTGAATAATAAATATAGGTGAGACCTTAATGATAAGAAGGTCAAACTATGTGGAACCTTGAACTTAGTGGCGAGGTTATGAATTGTGAAGTAGTTAGACGTAATGGTATCCTTCATGTGATGAGTGATGGACTTAAGGTTGATTGGCTGGAATGGCATCATATCATATCTTAGGGAAGTCTCTATGAGCTTCTTGTCGCCAAAGTGAGTTATGCCCTAGTGGACCTTGCTTTGGTAGGGTGAATGTAATGGGGTCATGTACTAGATAAGAGACCTATTTATATGAACCTTAATGTGAATTAATCTATGAGAACTAAGGCTACCACCGAGTGATTATGAGTAAGGGGGAAGTGGATTTAATTAAATAAGATATTGAATGTTTCGTACACCCTTCATATTCCTTAACCATGTGCCTACATGGGATGTGTCCAAGTTCTACCATTGGCAAGTAGAACAACCTCATCGAAGTAGGATAGAACTTCGGATTCCATGTCTTGCTATCATGGTCTATGTCGGTTATTGCCTATTCTCATCATGTGGAATACCTTTTAGCATTAGATAAGTTTATGAGGTGTAGGTGGTGGTATGGGACGCTATCTAGACATTGCACAATAGACTTTGAAGGTGTTATGTGGAGTTCCTAGGTCTTGTGCAAGACCATTATGTGAGTGTCTTATGTGATGCTTTATGTGAGTGTTTTATTTGATGTATGAGTCTTAATGAACTAATGAACTAATGACCTATGTTAGTAACTATGTAAGTGAATGAGTACCTAATCTAAAGTGATTTAAGCATTCCTTAGCTAAAGTATGAGGAGGGCATGAAAGGATGGTCTCTTCATGTCTTATCTTTGGAAGTCTTGAGGATGACTCTAGTTAGGGAAGTTGGTTAATCTTGTTGACATGATCTAAACCTTAGGAAGTCTTAAGGACTATTTAGGTAATCTTGGAGAGGTCATTGTACTATGGACTTTATCTTCTCGATTTACTTAAGTAGGTCTTTTGATAGGCTTTGGAAGGAGAATGTCTTATCATCTAAGTGTTGGTGTGTTTAGTGAGAATGATTCTATTTGAGGTAGTCTATAGGATCTCTTTTGTGTGTGTGATAGAGATTGTATGGGCGGTCGCTCCACACTTACTCAAGTGAACCTTGGAATTGACCTTTGGTAGATGAATCTAACATTGATGTTTATGATTGTTTTCTATGTATGTATGTGACTCATCGTAGGTAATCTTAAGGGTCGTTTAGGCACATCTAGAGAGGGTGTATGGGCAGTCTCTCTTTGTGTGACTTAAGTGAATCTTAGGATGACTTTAAGTGAGGGAATTACATGCTAGGAGATGTTAAAAGGAAGGTTTGGACTTCACTGTAACAGTGACTGTACAATGAAGTGAACTCATTGTAATGTGAGCCTTTAAATGCTATCTTTGATTAAATGTTATCTTATGTGTTTCTTAATTGCTAAATGATGTTCTTATGTTTATACTATGATTTCCAATGAAAAGATGCATATTTCCAATAAAGTCTGTGTTCATGATTTTATGCATATAGCCATACTTAGTACATGTGGTTGTACTAATTCCATGCTTTATTTTCTATCTATAGTCCTTGGTAGGTAAGGAGCTTTGGAGAAGAAGACTTGGGCTTAGAAGGATCGTCCGAGTAGAAGAGTTGAAGTATGTCCTCATTTGATTCGAGGGCATATATATGTCATTTTATCTTTCTTTTATGAAGTATTGTAATAGACTTAGTATTTCTATTTTCGTATTGAAGTATGGGCCGTGTCCCAAAGTACTCTTGTGTCTTAAGATGATGAGATTGAGACTTAGCATTTCTATTACTTTTATATGAAAGAGGTTTTTAAAGACTATATTATGTTTTTGTGAAAAGTTTTAATTCCGCACTACTTTTCACTATGTATATGCAATGAATGATATGAATGAGGCTTGTCTTAGAACTCTGAGAGTTCGACGACGCCGGTCGCAATCCGAGATTGCACCCTATCTTCTAGGGTATGGTTTCGGGTTGTGACAAAGTTTGTATGAGAGCATAGGTTTGGTGAAAGTAGTTTTAGGTATCAAAAAGTCTCATCAAGTCACGTCTTGTAGATTCTTGACCATCGGTTTGAATCGTGACACATCTATGGGCGAGAGGCTATAGGACGATAGAGTTTCCCTTCTTTTCTACTCCTATATCGTGCGGTAGAGTAAATTTTATGATTATCCTTCTTATGAGTTTCCTTGTGTTTGCTAGGAGATGAATACTAGAAGAATGGCCGCTAGAAGATTGGAAGAGGAGAGGGTGAATGAGGAGATTCCTCAAGTTGAGCAAGGTGCTCAAGGTGGGCAAGGTGCTCAAGGTGCTCAAGGTGATCAAGTGCCTCCCCAAGGTGATCATGTTCCTAATGTAGGAGGAGGTGATGAGGTACCGGAGTTGTCTAATAGGGTGATTGGAGAGGCTTTGATGGCTTTAGCTCAAGCCGTAACTACTCAAATTAATTTGAGTATGGTGCCTAGGGTTATGGAGAGCACTATGTCTTCTAGGTTGAGAGACTTTGTGAGGATGAATCCTCCTATCTTTCTTGGTTCCAAGGTGAATGAGGATCACCAAGAGTTACTTGATGGTGTGTACAAAGTTTTGAGTGCTATGGGGGTTACATCTAGGGAGAAGGCGGAGTTGGCTTCTTATCAATTGAGAGATGTTTCTCAAATTTGGTATACTCAATGGAAGGACAATAGGCCGGAAGATTCGGGTCCTATTGAGTGGGAAGAGTTTAACGGAGCTTTTCTTGGACAGTACTTTCCCCGAGAGAGAAGAGAAGTCAAGGTGGAGGAGTTTATTAATCTCAAGCAAGGCAATATGAGTGTTGAGGAGTACTCTTTGAAATTCTCGACATTGTCTAGGTATGCTCCTTCTCTTGTGTCCAATCCAAGAGACGAAATGAGTCGCCTTTGTACCGGAGTAGCCGATTTGGTGAAGGAAGAATGTCGTACCGCTATGCTTCATGATAATATGATCCTATCTAGACTCATGGTGTATGCACAATCTATTGAGGAGTCTAAACTTAGAAGGATTGCTAAAAGTTTGAAAAGGGGTGTTGCTAGTGATCAAGAGCAACCTAGGTTCAAGAAAAGAGTTCAATCTCAAGATGGACCTAGTGTTCCTAAGAAGAAGTTTGAGAAAGGAGGTGGCTCTAAGGTTGGAAAGCCTACTTGTGCAAATTGTGGCAAGAGTCACTATGGTGAGTGCTTATTGGGTACCGGTAATTGCTTTGGTTGTGGTAAGGGAGGACATAAGGCTAGAGATTGTCCTATGATTGCTTCTAGAGGTAGAGAGGGTAAGCAAGTTGAGCCTAGTGTTGCAAAGGAAGATGCTCCAACTAAGAGGCGTTTCTATGCACTCCGAACTAGAATTGAGAATTCGGGTGATGGTGATGATGATGTTGGTAAGTTCTTGTTTCTCTTTTGATAGTATGAGTTCCTTCTAAGTGGGGGAGTATGGTTTGTAGATGGGATATAAGTTCTTGAATTTGTTGCTTGTGCATGATGTTTAGGGGTTTGGTTGAAATTGAATTTCATTAACTTCTTACATTGTGTGTTTTATGAAGCGTTGAGCATGTTGCATGATGTGTTTACATGATGTTATCTTGCATATTAGCATGTCTATATAGAGAATTGCCTAAAAATTACATTTTTGGAAAAAATTGCTGAAATCACTGTTGCTTGATATACTGTTCACTGTAAAGTTTTTGTAAAAATGGCTATTTGATCCTTTGGTCTAAAATTCTTGTTATGTGGTTAGAACTGATGTATATGAGTATGATGTTGAATGTAAGATGAGTTTTTGCTATTTGGATTGAAGCATGTGAGTTTTGTAGCATAACGAGTTATAGAATTGTCTTCTAGTTTCTTGTTGTGTTGTGAATCTCTTGATTATGTGAAATTGATGATTTCTTCTTGATAATGTGTTGTATGGTTTGGTTATATGCTGCTAGTTGAATCTCTAATCTTGGAAGTGTTCGGAGAGTGGCAAGTGTCATTCGAGGACGAATGTGTCCAAGTGGGGGAGATTGTAAGACCTCGAAAATGACATAGGTTAACTAGAGCCTAATATGTTGGTCTTAGTGTTCTAAGGTCCTAAATATGTTAAATATGTGGTATAGAGGCAGTAGCCAAAATATTAGAGATGTTAGAAGTCAAACGTCAAGGGACGACTAAGACGTTTGATGACTAAGTCACCTAAATATCTCTTATGTGGTTCTATGTGTTTATGTGTGTTTCATGGTGTTTTAAGGTTCTTAATAGAGTTAATATAGCATGCATAGGCAGTGGTTAAGGTTTCGTGAAGTTTGGAGGTCAAACGATCAAGAACGTCCAAGGCATTCGAAAGATGTGCCTTGAGTCGACCTTGTACGTCTAGGCGAGTTTCGTCGAGTTTTACGTGTTCGTTTTGGATGAAATTCATGTGAGAGGTGTTAAACTCATAGATGGTCATATTTGAGTTGGAGACGTCCGGGAAATTATCCCCAAGGACCATTGAAGGATCCTTGAGGAAGGACCCAAAACCTGGTAAGCAGGCTGTCCCAGGCAGCCTTGGCGCCGGAGCAGTCGACGGCCAGTCATGGATGTGACGCCCCGTCACAAGGTTACGTCGTGGGGGACTTGTTCAAGGGTGTAGAGGGGACCCTTGGCAAGCCACTGGAGCTTGCAACGGATGGCCATGACGGGTCGTTGCACCCGTGACGCCCCGTCACAAGCAAGTCGTCGCAGCCAAGTTCCCTGTGCGCAGATTTTCTGCCAAGTCAGGGGTGAACTTGTAAATTCACCCCACTTCCAAATAAGAGTTTAGGCGGTTTATTAAGGGTCTTATGGGTATTTTAGATGAGTATATAAGTGTTTAACACTTAGAATAATTCATTCTTCAAAATTAAAAACCCAAAACTCTTAGAATATTTTCCCAAAACCTCCATTGAAGACTCCATTGAAGAGGCAGATTGGTGAGGGGTTCTTGAGTGGAAATTCTTCATCAAAGTGAAGGATTATCATCCTTGAGGTATGGCTTTTGATCCTTGAAAATTATTTCATCAAGGAGCCCAATCCTCAAAGTGTTTTACAAAGTTTTCTAAAGTGAATAGTCCAATTTCGGGATTCTACCATGGGTTCTTGCATAAATGATTTCTAAACATGGAATTATGATATAATTGATATTGTGTTGATGATTTCAACATAAATTACCTATGAACCCATGTAAATTGATGAACCCTAGTTTTGACTACTTATTGGGTTACTTGATATTAAGCTAATGTTGATGAATTGTTGTGTAGTTTCTTATGGGCTTTCTAATGATATAAGAATTGTATTCAATTGATATATAATTGATCTTAGATTGTTAAACCTAGATTGAATTGATGTAGATTCATTGAGTTTTAGGGTTATTGCTTTGAATTATTGTTCATGGCCATGCGTAAGGGCCTTGTGATGTTGAATTGGTTGATTTAGCATTGAATTGAGATGTGGATATGGGGATGAAGGTATGCTGCCCCGTTTTCCTTAATTTGATATTAATTATACTTTGATTCTATTGTGATTGGTATGGTCCACTTATGGTGTCGGTATTATATGTTTTACTTTCAATTGATGTGGCCTTGTCGGCGTTACATTATGCAATATTATGAGCATGGCCTTATTGGCAACTACTTGAAGTTATGTGGCTAGTTGTGTAGTTGATGATGTGAAGTATGGCATTTCTTATCTACATGTGAAGTTATATAGTCATGTATGTATTCTTCTAGTTATGTTTCCTTAAGTGATCATGCTAGACTTTGACTTGACATTATGAGTGTACTGTTAGGTTAAGTCTTGGTTATTCCTACTTGACTTTATGAGTCTATGTGGAGTATATTAATGATATTATGATGATATATAGGATGACTTGAAGATGTTAAGTTGTTTTAGAAGTATTTCTAGAATGACTCGTATTATGTTTTAAAAGTGAAGTATGTGATGTCTTGTCTTGGTTGACTTGTATCTCTTACTTGATGTATATATGGTTATGAGTATGTGATGTCTTGATATAGGGTGTTATAAATCTTATTCTTGAATAATAAATATAGGTGAGACCTTAATGATAAGAGGGTCAAACTATGTGGAACCTTGAACTTAGTGGCGAGGTTATGAATTGTGAAGTAGTTAGCCGTAATGGTATCCTTCATGTGATGAGTGATGGACTTAAGGTTGATTGGCTGGAACGGCATCATATCATATCTTAGGGAAGTCGCTATGAGCTTCTTGTCGCCAAAGTGAGTTATGCCCTAGTGGACCTTGCTTTGGTAGGGTGAATATAATGGGGTCATGAACTAGATAAGAGACCTATTTATATGAACCTTAATGTGAATTAATCTATGAGAACTAAGGCTAGCACTGAGTGAGTATGAGTAAGGGGGAAGTGGATTCAATTAAATAAGAGATTGAATGCTTCGTACACCCTTCGTATTCCTTAACCATGTGCCTACATGGGATGTGTCCAAGTTCTACCATTGGCAAGTAGAACAACCTCATTGAAGTAGGATAGAACTTCGGATTCCATGTCTTGCTATCATGGTCTATGTCGGTTATTGCCTATTCTCATTATGTGGAATACCTTTTAGCTTTAGATAAGTTATGAGGTTTAGGTGGTGGTATGGGACGCTATCTAGACATTGCACAATATTCTTTGAAGGTGTTATGTGGAGTTCCTAGGTCATGTCCAAGACCATTATGTGAGTGTCTTATGTGATGCTTTATGTGAGTGTTTTATTTGATGTATGAGTCTTAATGAACTAATGAACTAATGACCTATGTTAGTAACTATGTAAATGAATGAGTACCTAATCTAAAGTGACTTAAGCATTCCTTAGCTAAAGTATGAGGAGGGCATGAAAGGATGGTCTCTTCATCTCTTATCTTTGGAAGTCTTGAGGATAACTCTAGTTAGGGAAGTTGGTTAATCTTGTTGACATGATCTAAACCTTAGGAAGTCTTAAGGACTATTTAGGTAATCTTGTAGAGGTCATTGTACTATGGACTTTATCTTCTCGATTTACTTAAGTAGGTGTTTTGATAGGCTTTGGAAGGAGAATGTCTTATCATCTAAGTGTTGGTGTGTTTAGTGAGAATGATTCTATTTGAGGTAGTCTATAGGATCTCTTGTGTGTGTGTGATAGAGATTGTATGGGTGGTCGCTCCACACTTACTCAAGTGAACCTTGGAATTGACCTTTGGTAGATGAATCTTACATTGATGTTTATGATTGTTTTCTAAGTATGTATGTGACTCATCGTAGGTAATCTTAAGGGTCGTTTAGGCACATCTAGAGAGGGTGTATGGGCGGTCTCTCTTTGTGTGACTTAAGTGAATCTTAGGATGACTTTAAGTGAGGGAATTACATTCTAGGAGATGTCAAAAGGAAGGTTTGGACTTCACTGTAACACTGTACAGTGAAGTGAACTCACTGTAAAGTGAGCCTTTAAATGCTATCTTTGATTAAATGTTATCTTATGTGTTTCTTAATTGCTAAATGATGTTCTTATGTTTATACTATGATTTCCAATGAAAAAATGCATATTTCCAATAAAGTCCGTTTTCATGATTTTATGCATATAGCCATACTTAGTACATGTGGTTGTACTAATTCCACGCTTTATTTTCTATCTATAGTCCTTGGTAGGTAAGGAGCTTTGGAGAAGAAGACTTGGGCTTAGAAGGATCGTCCGAGTAGAAGAGTTGAAGTATGTCCTCATTTGACTCGAGGGCATATATATGTCATTTTATCTTTCTTTTATGAAGTATTGTAATGGACTTGGTATTTCTATTTTCGTATTGAAGTATGGGCCGTGTCCCAAAGTACTCTTGTGTCTTAAGATGATGAGATTGAGACTTAGCATTTCTATTACTTTTATATGAAAGAGGTTTTTAAAGATTATATTATGTTTTTGTGAAAAGTTTTAATTCCGCACTACTTTTCACTATGTATATGCAATGAATGATATGAATGAGGCTTGTCTTAGAACTCAGAGAGTTCGATGACGCCGGTCGCAATCCGAGATTGCACCTTATCTTCTAGGATATGGTTTCGGATTGTGACAACAGTATCATGCGTGTGCTGGATGGTATCTGCATTGGTCAAAATAATAGGGGGAGGTACATTTGTACAAGGTATAGGAGAATTCATAGGAGAGGTGTCCTGGTTAGTTGTAACTAATTCTTCCCAGGCAAGTGTTCTGAAACATGAGTAAAGCTTTGAAAACATATTCTGGAAAGGAAAATACTTTCAAAAAATTTGATATCACGAGACAAGTATATTTTTGAAGATTCTGGATCAAAACGTTGATAACAATGATAAGTTGATGAAAATCCCAAATAAACACAAGGCGTCGATCGTGGCTCTAATTTATTCTTCGAGCATGGTTTGAGCCATGGATAACACAAGCACCCTAAATTTTTTAATTGGGCATAATCTGGATTTGTACTAAATAACATTTGAAAAGGTGATTGATTTTGCAAAATGGAGGTAGGTAAGCGATTGATTAGCTAAACTGCATATTGACAAGCAAAGGACCAAAGGGTCGGGGGAAGTAAGGCTTCATGGAGTAATGTTCTTGCCATTTCAATAATATGTCTATGTCGTCGTTCGGCAAGAGCAACTCATTGAGGGGTGTATGGAGGAGCTAAAAGATGTTCAATATTGAGAGTTTAGGTATGGATAAAGACTTTTATATTCTCCACCACCATCAGTGTATAAAGAAAGAACTTTGTATTGAAATGACGTTCCATTAAAACTTGAAAGTTTTTGAAATGTTCGTTTACCTCACTTTTATGTTTCAAGGTATAATGCGAAATGTATTTTGTAAATTGGTCAACAAAAATGCAGTAGTACTATTTATATCAATTGATAGCACTGGAGAAGGACCCCACAAATCACTAAAAATGGTGTGAAAGGTTTTCTACTTGACAATGTAAGTTGTTGAAAGGGATGCCAATGAGCTTTATTTGATGAACAAGAATTACAAACTGAAATTTTTTCTCGTGTACAAGGCAGCGAGAATTTACTTAAAACAAAATTCAAAACTCTCGCATGTGGATGACCCAATCGATGATGCCAAGTGATAATGGAGAATATGTTGGTGGAGACAACATTTGCTTGTGGGGAAGGAACCGAAGGTAAAGTTGACCACTCATAAAGACCGTCTCTACTCCGGTCGTGGACCAAAGCAGTCCCTGTGTTCAGGTCCTTTACACAAAAATGAAAAGGAAAAAATTCAACAGAGGTTAGATTATCATGACAAAATTTAGAAATTAAAAATAAGTTATGCTTAATGGTAGGTGCACATAGAGTATTAAAAATCTTGAAAGCATTATTTGATGCATGTAATTGAGTAGAACCAGTGTGAGTTATGGGGATTTTACTACCATCACCCATGGAGACATTCTCCTTGCCATTGTATGCCTGCAAGTTTTGAGGTTCAAGTGATATGATGAGATGTTCCGAGTCGACAATCCAAGAATATGTTGATGCCTGCAATCCTGAAACATAGTTGACTTTTGCCTTAAAATGATTATGAGAATTTAATCCACACACACTTGCAACATGACCTGGTTTGTTGCACAATTGGCAGCGAACACCATCATAAGAGTTGGTGGTGGTGGAAGATCGACAATGAGTGGGTGTATTAGAGTGATTGCTGGACCGCCATTGTTGGTTGCTGCCATTTTTGGGACGGCGAGTGTTTCGAGAGTTGGAATGACCAGACCTGTTAGATGTAGCAGCTGCAACAATTATCTGGTTGGGAGCGTGCTTGGACTCTTCATGGCGAAGGAAAAGCTCATGATCCTATAGCTTTTCATATAGTTGTTCATAAGAAATAGTGGAGTCACGAGCACGGATCGGAGCAGAGATCTCAAAAAGCTCTGGATCCAAATCACTCAGGATCTAAAAAATAAGTTCTGAGCTGGTAAGTGGGGCACCAGCTGTCGAGAGTTCGTCAGAAATAAAGCGAATGTGTTGCAAATATTCGGTGATTGGTTGGGAGTCTTTTGTCAGGCGCATAAGGAGATCACACAAACTAAAAATGCGACTTCGGGACTTGTTCACATAGGTTGTGTGCAATGCATCCCAGGCAGTTTTTTGCTGAATTAGCAGTTGCAACAGTGGTGGAAATTGTTTGATTAACAGATGCCATAAGGGCGTTTTGAATAAGTTGTTCTTGGCGAAACCAAAGAGAAAATGCAGGATTGGCACAATGGACTGTGCCAGTTGTGATCTTCCGATAAGGGGAGGGAGCATACCCATCCAGATGACCATAAAGATCATGACCATGCATAAGCATCAAGAATTGTGCCTTCCACGTTGAAAAGTTTTGGCTGCCAAGTAATTTGATAGGCAATTGGGATGTCGGATTAAATTGAAAGATTGTCACTCCAATGTTGGTATCTGCAGTGACAACTCGAGAAGGGTCACCCATTTTTGGAAGGTGCAAGATAAAAAAATATAGGATCGTACTCATTAGAGTTCATTGTGGCTCTGATACAACAAGGAAACAAGATAAGATGCAGAAGAACATACTTCTTGTTATTGTTGGAAGGGAAATTAAATATACAAGATGGTCTAACTATTTCTAAGATAACTCCACAAAATGAGGAGATAATCCTAAGCCTAAACACTGTTCAAGACCTAGTAAAATTAGAAGAGCAATAGTAAACTAATGATAAAACTCAACAGTAACTAATGACTAATAAAACAGTAATTAAATTTTATCTAACTGCTGTACAACGCAACTTATGCGCTGATTGTTTGGACCCGTGATTGGATTTTTGAGGCTTAAAAACTCAATACATAATCCACGGATGGGATTTACGGTCTGTGGGTCAAACCATGACCTGTAGATGGTCCCGTAGACAGTTTTTGACGGCTTTTAAAGAGAGATAGTTAAGTCTTTTCCAACCCTTCTAAGCCTAACCCACAATGTTTTTCACCTAATTAAGGTCTAAATAGTGTCAAAATATTATTTTACGTTCTTTAACACTTTAAAGACTTAGACTAAGGATTAAAGAGGGGAAAACTCCGCACCAGTCTTCCTTCCTTTTTAGTGCACATGAAACGGAAACCCTAATAGAGACTACCCACACGGTGATCAAAACTCTTCCTTCTCTGCTTCACTGTCAATTGATTGGCGCATGAACGAAGCTGTAACGGAGCATGTACGCGACGATCAAACACGGCTTTGCCAGCTGCCTGTGATAGGAAAAAGAAAACTTGATCAGATAGTTCGTGCGGGGCATTTCCCACCTCGCCTTTGATCTTTCCCTTGCCGTGTATCGCGGAAGCCCACGAAGAGGATTGCGTTCGAGAAGTTCCCCCATCTGAAAGCGCGGAAGTCCACGAAGAGGATTGCGTTCGGTCATCAGAGGGAGAGGGGACCAGTACTGGCTCTTTGTCGGGGCTTGGTGGGATTAATTGATTGGATACCCGAGAGCCATAATCTTTCCTAGGAACAGCTTCTACGACGATAGGCATAAAGGCATGATTAGTTCCACAAATCTCACTGCACTGACCATAGTAAACTCCTTCTCGTTGTACCGAAATAGAGGTCTGATTTAAACGACCCGGTACAGCATCACATTTGACACCTAAGGAAGGTACAGCCCAACTATGAGGTACATCAGCAGATGTCTCTCTTCCTGATCAGCGGATTCAGAGTGATCAGGTGAAGCCCCCCTTCTCGTTGGCACGGATGAATCAGTTACATCTTGTTCCTACTACTACCGGAGTATATTGTATGGCCGCACAGTATTTTATGATTTTTCGGAGGAATTTATAGCATCCATCTGCTAATGTGTAATGTGCTGCCTGGTGACAAATCACCAACTCAGGAGTCCTTGAAAGCCTTGATCTACGGAACTGACATATACTTGTCCCCAATGCATGCATCATCAGAAGTTTCCTGTCGTTATTTAAAATTTCATTGATTTCTCCAAGAACGTTGTACTTCCCAGGTATGTAAGGCTATCATAGTGATGGACTGAGTTCGTCCTCACAGCCTACAAATACTTTCTATCAGTAAAGAATAATCTAGGGTTACATCCTTAGTTTTTATAATTCTTGAGATGAGTTCACTGCTCAATTCGAGTTGTTATTCCAAACATTCAAGTTGCTATATATTATGCACTAGGTAATTGCCCACTCTTCGCGCAGGGTTAAATACCCCAATTAGGTTACATATTACTAATTTTTTCATGCAATTATTTATGTTTTTGAAAAATTCAAAAGCACAGGCTTTCTTACATGGATGCACATTCTAAGTAAATTTGATTTAATAGTTTGAGAAGAGAGATATTTTATAACTTCGACTTTATTCTAACTTGTAACATAGGTTTGTTTTAGATTATTTTATAACTTCAACATTATTCTAACTTGCATAATAAGTCTATTTAAAATTATTTCTATAGAGTTATCCGACTATGAATTTGTGTTAGCGTTGTCTCTATGTGGACACATAAGAGAATTGTCATTTTATATCCGTCAAAATTCCCCGCCTTTAATTTGAATAAGTCCCTTCAGTAAGCCAAAGGAATACGATCATATTACATTTTTTCCTACCCCTCCGGCATGAGCTCCCACCTGTTTGTTACCTTAGTGACTTGAACACACAATCTTAATGATTAGAAGGGAAGGGTACTTATCATCCTAATAACTCCTTGTTGTCGTATGATATTACATTCATCTGAAATTCTAATAATAAAGATAATCGACAAATGTTGTCTTAATAGATGGATTCGATAGTAAGTTCACACAATCTAGTACAAGAATAGGCAACTAAATAATTATTTAAATAGTTAATTTATTATTTTCACAGTTACATCAACTTGTAAGTTAGCCCATTCATTCTGAAAGAGTGGAAATCATTTTATTACTATGTTTTCATAGTAGTGACAATTGCGTTATAAAATGCATCATACTACATTGCTAAGCTTTGGGGCAACCAAGATTCATTGTTTTGCCCAAAAAACTCATTGTAGCGCCAGATTTAAGGGGGATAAGAGCTCCCCTTGGCATGGTGTCCGCGAACACTACGATTTGAACATACCAACCAGGAAATTTCATAAATCTGGCCATATAAACACTCACACGAAGATGCGATATTACTAATATCAGAAAGACTGCATAAAAGTCTTACAGTGATAAGTTGATGAACTCTGTTTTCTTATTTTCAAAAAACATCTATTCAAGAAACTACTTGTACTGTACGTATTTTTTGTATGTAATAACCTAAGGAACTACTGATAGTAAATTCCAGTTGAGAATTTATTTGATTACTCCGGACAATGATTCCACTTGGTCTAGGTAGGCCCTTCAAAGTAGAAAGTTTTTTTAAAAATATGACAAAAAGTCAGATGAAGAAAAGAAACAGGGCAACGTTAAGTTTGCAGCTGCACTTATGATTCATTGACAAAATGTACGAAATTGCTTGAGGATGGATAAGTTCAATACCTGGCCGCATGATGCCAATTTGGCCCAGCGCCTGACATCTGTTGAGTGCGTTCTTGGATTTTCAAGTCCTATTATATCATTCCTCACTTTCTATTACTTAGGGTAGTTCCAACGTGGCTATGCATTTTAATTTTGAGGTTCCACATTATTTAGCACTTTTAGTTCCTCGTATATCGCTCTCATATGGCAACCACTATTTCATCACCTTCTATTTGTTTTGATGTTATCTTCCTTGTCCTTCTCCAATTAGTGTCAACCTCAATGTTCCCACATTTTACAAACACCCCACATATACAAAGTATGTCAATCCTAAACAAAGTCACGTGAAGAAATCAATCTGATCAAGATATTTCATATATACTTCTCAATATAACTTGCCACCAGGTAATAATTGATAGTCACATAACCAGCGAAGGATAACTAACATAGCTTAATTCACATCGTTTATGTCCCTTCTGATGAAATAAAAGAAATTAGGAGCAGAAAAGGTAAAATTATAGCTCCAATATGTGTACATGGAAAGGCATATGGGTTATAGAAAACCAACTATTCAGTTGTTCATTAACTTGTTATTTCCTTTGAATACCTCACTGGTGAATATTTAAATTTTCAACGACCTCTTTATGATATATACTCCTGTACCCCTAATAAATCACGCCTACAGGTTCAGTCGGGAGAACACCGCATGTTCAGAAGCCACCGGTATAACTCTGCTCAAAGCATTAATCTCACATTGTATTGACCTATACCTTTGTTACCATGTTCCTTGAGCAGACTGTGCTACTAATCTAGGCCTTTGTTCGTCTTTCTGGTATGCCATTTTAACTTCACGTGCGACAGTATTTTGGGCAAGAAATCAATAATACAGACAACAACCAGACGTCTAATTCATCAGGAAGCCAACTTAATATATCAACCAGTGGATTTACTCAGTTGCCTATTTCATTCTTACCGTCACCTATTGCATGTGTCACAATTTTCTTGTATCGTGTAACATGAGGTTCAGTACTTATAACATTAAATGATAAATAAAGTCTTTTTTAGTGTTGGTGAAGCAAAATACATGGAAGAGTTTATAAAAATTTATCACCATATCATTCCTTAGGAAGGGCCTGAGTATTGTTGGAAGCAATATCAAAATACCCGGAGAGTTTAGATTGATAAATCAAGATGGCTGAAGAGTTATCAAAATTTCAAGCGGGGACTTCATTAGAAATGGACTGAGAATTGTCGGAAACAATAGATTAGACTACTGAATCAAAACACTTGGAGATTTATTAGGAATTTCAAATGGCATCATTCCTAAGAGATAACGTGAAACTTGGAGAGTTAAGGATTGGTAAATCAAAATGCCTGGAGAGTGCATAGAAGTTTCAAGCAGCTTAGTTCCTTAGACATGCATGAAAATTTAGTTCCTTAGGCAGGCTTAAAAACTCAAGTGGTATCATTCTGTAGACAGGGCGTGAGAATTGTCCGGAGTAATAGATCAGATGGTAACTTTAAAAACCTGGACAGTTCATACAAATTCCAAGAAGCTTAGTTCCTTAGAAAAGTGTGAGAATTGTTGTAAACAATAGATTAGATTGGTAAATAAAAAGACATTGGAGAGCTTATAGGAAATTCTGGCAGAGTGGTGAACAATTTCTATGGCGGGGCAAGAGAAATCAGGAGGGTACGCTTTCAGACTGGTTTGTTATATAGGTTTGAAGACATGGATTCAAAACTGAATAATGTGTAAGTATTTTTAGCCGAGTTGGGATCAACTGCAAAGCTAGGACGTGACGGATCAAAAGGTGTGACAAAGCAGATTTTGAGGAAGATGCTGTGAAGACATTGTTTCTGTTTTGAGTTGAGTCGTGGCATTTCTGCTTTGGGTGGCTACGATTCGGTGTTGAGTGTCGGACAATGAGTTAAAAGTGAACTCTTGTTCATTTCTATAATAACAAATTTTTTTTTAAAAACAAAAAACAATTAGTTTCTATGTGTATTTCTTACCATACAAATTTCATCAGTATAATCAGCCTAAAATTCATTAAAAACCATAAAAAATGAATACAAACAACACAGTATACTTCAAAGGCCAAATACAATCACTAATAGAAATTAGGCCTACGCCAATGGATTTTCTAGCAACGCTTAAGAAACTGTCACTATAGAGTGTCTATTGCAATAGTGTGAACTGTTGCCAAAACATTTGAGTATTTTTTATACGACTAGGTAATAAATTTGTGGCCACTGTGTGAAAACCGTTGCAATAGACTTACATACTGCAACAATTAGAAGAACCGTTGCCATAGAGGCATCTATGGCAACATTTAACGCGAATTTTTTTCTATCGTAACGGTTTTTAAATCCCTCCATACTTTCCCTCTCTTATTTTGGCTAAACCCTCCAAAACATTTCATTCTTCTTTATTTTTAATTAATTTCTTAAATATAATTAATTTTCCTCTTTGACATATATCGACACAAACAAGACAAAAATTTCCTAAATGCATTTCTCATCCTTCAATAAGAACAACATAAAAAGTTGTCTCTCTACTCCTCTTTGAAGTAATTTTTCATCAATTTAGGGCAAGCTTGTGAAGGTTTGCAGTGGTATGAATCTTAAGGTAAGTCCTTCATATCTCTCATTTTAAGGCAGAGTTAAACCCATTTTTTCTCTTCGAATCTAAACAGTTTTCTCTCTTCAAATCTCTTATGAAATCTTATGAAATGGAGGGCTGAAGATTTTTTGGTGAAATCTGAGAAATCTTCATTCAGTGGTCGTAAGCCTATTAATCTGGCCCTTTCTTCTTCAACTGCTGGAGGTTCTCTGCTCCAAATGAGGTTATAGCTAAAGAAAGTTCAAGTTTGAGGTTTTGAGGTTTTCTTCTTGAATCTCTTCGTTTGTCCTTAATCTTTGAGGTGTTGTTAGTGTATTTGATGTATTTTTATTTTCAGATTGTGGGGTTTTCCCATTAAATTGTAGCTAATGTGGGTTTAAAGTTTTGTTGGTAGCTATGGTGAAATTATTACTCTAGACCATATTTCTCTTGAAATTGACGTTGGATTTCTTGTTCCATGAGTTTTTCAATCGGTTTTGAATAGCCTGTCATTGATGATGTTTTCCTTTATTTCATGTCTCACTGGACAAGAATGTGAGAAATTTTGGATTCAATTTTTTTGAAGAGTAACATTAGAGAAACAGGAAAGAACAGATACATTAGCATGAAAATGGAAATAGAATTAAAATTTGCTACTGGTTGGTATTAAAACTCCTGACATGAAAATATGAAACTTGATATAATTCTAGATCAAATAACCATAACCAATTCAACTCATAATAATACTTTATTATCTAAATTTAAACAGATACATGTATAATATCACTGATCCAATAAAATAGCTTTCAGGGACATTATGTTCAAATCTAAAATTAATCAAAGACCTATGAATTCCATAATTTTTGTGTTTGTTGTAGCATTAGTTAAAAGAAAAAAGTTGTTCAAAGGAAATCTACTTGAGGATTCAATGTCGATTAGTGTGCTGGCGAGCTCCTCAATTTCTTATTGTTGGTATACAAGATTAATCTCAATAGTAGGATCACACAAGTACTCCTATGATTAAGTACCTGATACAATGAGAAGTTTAGGTATTGGATTTACCTAAGTGTGATTGGTTCTGCAAATTTCTTAAGCAGCATATTGATGGAAACTGTGGATCATGTAAATGAAAAAAGTGTCAAGAGTTGGTTTGAAAAGAATCTAAATAGCAAAAGATTGGATTATTTCTATAGTGAACTTGTACATATGTAATTTCCCATATAATTTTGCTTCAAAATAAGAGTGTCAATATGATAAGTTAACTAGTTGAATACCTTTGTATCAATATTATTTGCCTTAAAAATCTATCCTATCACTTTTAAAGATTGTTTAGCCTTGATTTATTATCAAAAAGGAAATCAGTAGGGATTCTTTTTTATTTTTAAGGTTATTTATTGTTGTGTTAGAATATGATCTGAACTTCATGTGAATCCAATGACTATTTTTCATTTCTTGAATGTCCATATGTCGTTAATAAAATAAATTTGAAAGCATGATAAGCTATTTATGTTTTTCTGCTTTTCCATTTAGTAATTAAATGTATCTTTGAAATTACCTAATCGTAAATCTTGTAGTTCTTTAGGATAATATAAAGTGAATTTCTATTGAGTATGAGCTATTTTTTAGAGTATATCTAATTCGTATGACATCTGATTTTCGATGTTTGTCTTATGAACATATATTTTGGTAAATAATCTATCTCTTGTAGGTAAAGAAGTGGTGTTTACTTGTTCAGCAGAACAAAATTTAGACTTGTTCCACGGTGTACTAGGAGGATTAGAGTAGTTTGGTATTATTACCGAAGCAAATATTGATTTTGAAGCATCACTGAATCAAGTAGCAATTGAACTCCCAAAATAAAAAAAGTAAGATTACTTTCAAATACACATATAGATAATCATTCAAAGTTGGCTACAATATTAATTTTAACACTACAACTAAGGCCAGCACCTATCGAATACTCCAACCTTATCAATCATGTGAACTTCTAAGGTTGGAGTATTTAATAAAATGTTTGTTGTGAATGACATTGTTATTTCTATGAGTTTTATACTATATACTCTCCATGTCTTTTGAGATATGGTTGCTCATTCGTAAAACAATATTGTCTTTTTTATTTCATAGTTTATCATAAATGTGATTCTTTTTATCTTTTTGTACCACATAGATATCAATGAGTAATTTAGATAGAAGCGGGATGAGTCTAAGACCATGCAGTGAAATTGACTCAAACATATCAGATCTTTTGGATGTGGAAGAGATAAAAATATCAGGGTACAAAAGTCTTGATTCTCATTTTATAAGAATTATTTGCTCCAGATCGCGGTTCAAAAAGGATTTCCTAAGAATGTTTCATTAGACTTGACTAGATTGTGGAACTTCTTTAACGCTATATGCAATGAGTTTATAAGGTGAGTAGATCTTGAGGCAATGCAGACTAAAACCAAAGAAATTGAATGAGAGTTTGAATATTTTTTTCCTCCAGTTTTTTTATATACTAGTGTCTTGACACATGCGTTGCACGTGATTACAAATTCACAAATATATGTTATAGTAAATAGCATTGCTTATTTAAGCGAAGATTTGAACAATAAATTTTGTATAAAATAATATTGCATATTCTTTTG
This sequence comes from Solanum sitiens, assembly GCA_016801875.1. Lineage (NCBI taxonomy): Eukaryota > Viridiplantae > Streptophyta > Magnoliopsida > Solanales > Solanaceae > Solanum > Solanum sitiens. The sequence goes on from JABWTJ010000629.1 coordinate 394,992, forward strand.
TGAATGTTCAATGCGGATGACCATATATATCTCTTATTCACAAGAACCTATGAATATAGTCAATGAAGCATTTTATTAGTTAAATATAATAATGTATATATTTATTTCAATTTGATGAGGTTCAATCATATAACTAGTCGTATCTTAGTAATATTACCTTATAGAAAATATTTGTGATGTATTTTTCTTGTCATTTAACCTCATGTGCTTTGTAGGTGTATTCCGCGTAAAACTATTTAGATGTAGTTCTTATAACTACTTTTGTTTATTAATTTTTATTTTATAAGTCATTACATAATAGATGTCGTTTGTGTTGTTAGCTCTAATATTTGACTTCTCGATTGATTGTGTACATAAATAAAACATACATATCTGACTCTCCATAGCTAATCTCTGAAACCATATATATAATCACATTTTTATCTTATATCTCCAAAAGATATAATTCATATACTTCAATACCGTGTTATAACATATATAGGGGCGGTCTAATAATATGAAAAAATATTGGTCAAAGGTTAATATAAGGAAAGATGAAAGAGAAACATAATTAATGTAATAACTATGAGAATTCATAATATTATAACTAAAGAATGTAATAGAGTGTGAATAACGTTTGCCATAGTTAGTAACATTTAAGAGAATTTATAATGTTATAACTAAAGAATTCATGTGATATAACCGAATTTCTAATAAATTTTATACATATATAATTAAATAGGTCTTTTAATTAATCCAATTATTAATAGTTATTAGATTTTAATTTAGTGTAGAGACAACACCATAATATTTATTCCATTGTACTGAAAAGTTAATATATTTTTATCACAACCCATTCAAAATCATAACATAAAGATAAAAAGTAAATAAAAATAAACAAAAACATTAATAAAAAATCAAGACATCAACACATTAGTGGAATTCAACCTACCTTCATACGGAAGTGTGATGACTAACAACTTTTAATGATTCAAATATAACGACTATGCATGAATTACTTATAATAGTGGTTACTTTTCTTTTTATCATCCGAAACACTAAATAATATTATAAAAAAAAACTCGCTTCAAACGATAAATGCGAATGCAATAAAATATTTTTATTTTAGCAAATATTCTTATCAAATCATAACAACAATAACATTTTTATACTCAATGTAATTCCCCGAGTGAAGTATGATTTTATCAAGTTGAATAATATAATATATAAACAAAGTTAATTCAGAAAGCGAGGTGAATTTTGAAGTTCAGATTTGGGTATTCAGTTTCTTTATCTTCTTCTTTTAAACCACTTTCTTTATTCTTATTTGTAAGCTAACTTTTCACTGAAATAAATTTTGTAAATCCAAATATATTTACACTCCAATTACCTCACTTTCCTCAAGTGCACTTGAGTAATCACCATGAATCTCTATATTAAAAAAAGCTCTCATGAAAGGATCACAAATTCTATGTTGTGTGATTCAATACGATAACGATATGAACAATTAAGCAAATTGTATTTCCAATAAAATAAATCAACATCTATCATATATCTAATGTCATTGTCATAGCCACCCATTGTTAGAGAATTTAATTAGCTGGAGTTTGAAATTTGGCTAACCAACCTCTTTTTAAAAAGAGATTAATCCTTGAGACCTCCTCTGTTCCTCTTTCCTATAATCTAGGATAATTTTTCTACTAATCAGCTTGTGACTCCCTACTAATTAACATAAAGGGCTACAGAAAAATAGAAATTAAGTTACTTTGGTAAATTAAGAAAGGGACAAATATCAACAACTATGTTACATTTTGATAATGTTTTTATATTTTTATCACAACCCACTAAAAATCATAACATAAATATGTCACTAGAAAATGTTCAATTTATTTATTAATTAAAAAAGATAAGTTACTGTTTAGACTCAACCAATATTAGGAACTTGCAGAAATTATGTTGGCTAGATTAATTGATGCAATTTCATAATTGAAGAGGATTTTTTTTCAAGTTTTATTACTTGAAAAAAACAAAAAATTTAATTTTATTCATCAAATATACTAAATTTTACACGGTGCATTCAAACTAACATGTATCTACACATATGAAAAATTCAAAAAGAAATGATTTTAAAAAATAAAAAATGATTACTTGTAAGTATTCAAAAGTATAAATTTTAATACAATAAAGTAGCAAACCTGAAAGATTGAAGGAGAAGAAAGGAGCAATGTAGTTTAGGAGAACAAATATAGACTAAGAACGAAAAATTAAATTAAATCAAATTCGACTAAAGTAAGAAGTACCATAATCTTCACTTTTATCAACCTGAAAATTATATTCACTAGTCGTTCTTCTAAAATCATAATTAAATGCAAAATACCCATGCAACAAAAATTTCTACAAATGCAGTACATAAAGGGAGATAGCAATGAGCACTTATTTTGCGTAGGAGCAGCGTTAGTTTCATGCCTATGATATGTACAATGTTTGGGATGTCAAAATCAAATTGTAACTTTTTACACATCATGATTAATAAACTTTTAAATTTAAAAAGAAAAAGAGAAATTGAAGAGAGAAATACAATGCTTCCCAATTCTATTTGAAGACACCCATTAAAGAGAGAAATACAATGCTCCAATTCTTTTTTAAGACACATGAAAATTAAAAACATTAATTTAAAGAAAAGTTCATCAAGAAAGTATATGGGAACCTAAAATGGAGAAATGATATGTTAATTAGTTGGAAATTTTTATCAAATCGTGAAACTTTAAATTCAAAGTCATGCAAAATGGAAAAGAAAAAAAATTATTCGTAGAAACACATGAACAAACATCATTGTGAAAATTCAAATGTACAAAATATGTGAATAATGATGATTGAAGAGTAAGATAATCAAGTGATAGGATAGGATGAAAGAAAAATGAGAGGAAACCCCTCTATTTATAGTAAACTAAGGATAGTTTGAACAATGTTTTGTGTCGTATCTGAAAAGTCATGACCTTTCAGAGAAGTCACAAAGCTTTAGAAAAGTCACAACTTACTGAAAAAAGTCACAACTCTTTAGAAAAGTCACAACTAATTGAAAAATCACAACCATTCGAAAAAAGTCATGACTTATCGGAAAAATCATAACTCATCGAAAAAGACACAACCTAAGTTAGGGATATTATTGTAATTTAACATTCAAATTAGGAGTTCATGCTTTTAAGGTAATATAGATAGATAGATATAGATAGATAGATATAGATATAGATAGATAATGAAACATTTTCCTATCCATTTTGTAGATGAAACTAGATTTGGTTGTCCAAATCGATCATCTTCGTTGGATGTATATATTCTGCTGAGAGAAAATTGTGTAAATTTAAGGGTCTTGTTTGTAATCGACGTTATCTAGAAGCTTGTGTAGAAGATGGGTTCGATGTTGATGAGTTTTTGATATGTAGTTCGTGATACCTACATGATCTAGTGAAGACACCATTTAATCGTCCATCTTCCAGAAAAAAACAAGTCAAGGTATGGCTTCTATTCTTCATCCTCTTCTTTTTCTTCTTTTTCAACGCTAGACTTGTACGGAAGTGCTGTTGAATTTTCTTGCTAAAAGATAGACTGCAATTCAACTTCTTATGTTAGTTGTGGTGTTTTACATCTAGCTATCTTTATATATGTTAATTTAGAGAGACTCTAGTTTAAAGAGCCCTTATCAATGTGTACTTGACTCAATGCGATCTTTGGAAGATGAATAATGTTACCATGTTATCCTATATTTATTTGTGTAAAGTATGGTATTTTATTTCGCAAACATATGGTAAGATGATGTTGTTGGTGATATTTTCAAAAAAATGAGTATGTAGCAAAATCAATGAGGATTGGTATAGCTCTTCACATAATCAAATACTCATTTCTTCATCTATCTTCAATTACAACTTTTTGCAGTTGAATGTTGAGTTTTCTACTGACCTTTTGTGTCTAGATTTATCTGGATCAACCCTTGTTTTGAGATTTTAGGATAAAGTAGGAAGAGAAGATTGGACTCTTCTTTTACTTTTCCAAATGCTTGTGAAAAAGTTAGTCTTTGAATCATTGCTCTCTCATAGTGTGCCATCTTAAATTGTGAAATTATTATTGCTCTTATTTGTTAGTGAAATTGTTGGACGGTTGGAAACGGTAAATCTTTAGCACTAAAGGGCTGACCTATTGCTAAAACAAATGAACTGTTGTTGTAGGTTCTAGTTTGTAGACAATTTGTGTGTGTATCTCGCCTTCTTGTACGTGTACTCTTTTGAAAAAATTCAGTTCTAGGCTCTCCAAGTATGGCAGATGATTGCCCCCAGGTCACATCTATTGTTTGGAACACTTGCATTCATTTTGCTGGACTTGGAAACTTCTTTTTATTATTATTTTATTTTTGCAAAATGATCTATATTTCTGTAACCTGAGGACCATTATAGAATCAACTTCTTTTAGGTCATCTAAATAGGATGTCCAAGGCTAATGTGAAAATGATCACAAGTGAAATTTCCATGATCTAGGTATGCGACTTATTGTCATCAAATATTCTGACTAATTTCTTATCCGAAAATTCTATCACCGAATGCGCTGTCCAAAAGTGTGACATCATTGTCTTACATGCAAATTTTCTTGCAACATCTATTGTTTCTCAAAGCGTTTTATTGATGATGGACCTTAATCTGCAAATCAGAAAAAATTCTTATTTGATGTTTTGAGAGGCAAAACAATTTGTTGCTGATATACGATATATTCTCCTTAATCTGCAATTATTTGACCTGTTAAATACCTATTGTCCTTTACATCCAAGTGAACCAGAAAAATCAAGTAGGGATAACAATTCAGTAATGACTATTATCCTTTGATTTAGACTATTTGTACCAGTTGCATTGGGCAGTTTTATGAATCCTGGCATGACCCAGTGAACACAAAAAATGGTAGGAAACATGGTTCAAATTTGTCTAGTAAAAGTACAATGGGAAGTAGATCATTCACAGATTCAACTGCTTCTTTACAAAGGGGTCAGCAATTTCTTTATTAAACTTTTCATCCGGAAAACTAAGCCCCATGTATAAGAGAAATAACCCTTTGTATTTTTCTTTTTTAAAAAACTTTATGTGTTAGTATAGGTTATGTCCATAAAGAGTAAAAATTAGGAGTTGTATGATTTCTTTTCCCTTTTCATTTTTGAACTTCCTCTTTACTTAAGTTGACCCTTTTGAAATCGTAGGTGAACAAAATGAGCAAAGCGGGGATGAAAGCAGTGAAGACCTTAAAGAGAATTGATTTATCCATATTTACAAACATTCTAGGACTATTTTTACTTTTTGGCTTAATTTTGTGAAGTTGAATGAATGCCAACTCTTTAGCATTCTAAGACTATTTTTATGTTTGGGCTTAATTTTTATGAACATCAGTGTATGTTAACTCTTGAATTGTAAATCAAGATCATCTGTTTTTATCTTTAATATATGAATGCTATAAGTTGATGTACACATTGGTTTAATATTTTTAATCATTGTATTATAGTTTATTTCAGAAATGGCTACAATAACCTGCATAACCATTAAAACGGTCTATTGTATTATAATGTGGTGCAACAATTTACAACTGTTGCTATAAAACCTTTTGCAACGGTTTGCAACTGCTGCAATAACCGCAGAAAAGTGTCTTCCTAAACCAAAGAATATTTGTTGCTATAGATAGTGTGTGGTAACGGGTTACCACTGTTGCTATAAAACCTTTTACAATAGTTTGCAACTGTTGCAACAACCGCAGAAAAGTGTCGTCCTAGACTAAAGAATAATCATTGCTATAGATGGTGTGTGGCAACGACTTACAATTGTTGATAGAAAACCCTTAATATAGACATATCACAACAGCCTTATATGCAACACACCAGTTTCTGTTGCCATAACGCAATTGTAACACTCTTTCAGTCTATGACAATGATTGTTCTTGTGTTACAATAGGCATGTTTTCTAGTAGTGAATAAACATTGAAGAACAATATATCTATAAAAGTGAAGTGTTATGTAACGTTGAGGCATTTTTTTAAACTACAATGAGGACTTGAATGTTATCTAAAGCGGAAAAAGTCAACTTGAATGTTAACTAAAACAGAAGAAATTAAAGGAAAGGTAAATGGAAAAAAATCATGAGGAAGAAGTATACCAGAGGGTGTGTGGAATTGCATAATACCTGGATGGCCTGAAGAGTCTATGAAAACTATCACGCCCCGAGATACCCCCGAGACGCGGACACGGGACCTAGGATCACAAGTGATCCCAAACTAACCCTGCTAGCATGATCATGAGCCTACTAACGATAATAATTTGATGCGGAAGCTAAATCATAATAAACATGAAAAGATGGGGAATACCCATATGCTAAAACTGAAAATAGATGAGTTTAATACAAAGAAAATATTAACTCAATACGAAGCTGAAACTAACTATGTCAGAAAATAGCCTCTAACTGACTAGAAATTCTGGGACAAGCCCCAGTTAAGTCTAGAAAAAACTGAAAGTAAATGACTAAAATACTGAAATGAACTCATAACTCTTATCCTCGGAGAATGAGGACTCACCACTGTTTCTGCTGAACTTGAGATCGGGAATCGATCTAAGTGTGACCTGGATGCTGAGAACCTGAACCTACATCAGGAGAAGATGTAACACATGTATGCGTCAGTACTTGAAAGGTACTGAGCATGTAGGATAGAGTAAAACTGAAATAAAATATAAGTGAACAAGCACAAAAGCAAGTATAGTAATCTGAACATGATATACTAAATTATGCTAACTGGATGCATGCAATTTCCAAATTTATAACATGTTGAGATTGAACACTAACTGAACTGTAAATATGGCCAATGCAATAGAGTCTGACTGAACTGTTGGAGCTACTAATAACCGATAATAAAACCACATGAGGTAAATGTGGAGTTCGATGTATACGACCCATCGAGAGGACCCAATATACCCTGCTAGAGGTATAAAAGCATGCTGGTGTGATCACTAAACTGATGCCCACAGAGGGAACTTACAACCTACTTGGCTAGTAGTTCTGGGACTATTTGGGTAAGCTGAATCCTAGTCCAAGTCGGTATTATGCTACTCCCAATGAATTAAGTGATTAAGACATTATGACTGAGTTTTTGTAAATATTGGATAGCTCAAAACTTAGCATGCAAACTGAGAATGCAACAATTAATCTGATAATTATGCATTAATAACTGAGGCATGTATATTTGAGGTAACTGAAGTATCTGACCTAGCATGTGTAATTCAAGAATTAAAGATATACATAGCTACGATTCTGAAATTCATGAGATAAACTGAATAATAACTTTACAATTTGATTTGGAAAATATATCTAACTAATTCTTGATGATTTAATGTAATTCTAGAAACCCTAGGTTTAAATCAAGATAAGAGAATCAAGAACTAACTGAAAACTAGGGATCTAATGGGTGAAAATAACCCACTAGTGAAATTCCACATACCTGGTGATGAAATCCACAGAGAAATATTTAGATTTTGAGGCTGAAACTGATGAAACTTTGTTGCGTCCTTGAACTAGGGTCTTTGACCTTTTTCTCCTTTCTTGCTTCTAATTTTCTATGTTTTGATTTATTGTTTTGACTTAGGTACGTTCTTGTTATGTTTCTTGGCTTAAACTGACTAAAATCTGATGATTTAGGGCATAAACGACGTATCTTAGGGGTTAAACGAACTAAGAAAAGACCAAAAGACCCCTGAAATTTCGTTGTCGTACCAATAGATGACCTGGACTGACGGTGCTTCATTCAATCGATGGTCCGTTATTTGGGTCTGCTTGAGAGACCTTCACTAAAATGGGGATAACTTTTTACTCGGAGGTTGAATTTTAGCAAACTCGGTGGCTATGGAAATATAATTCAGTTATCGATCATTGAATAGGTCATGGGTCACCTAATTAATTTTGTGCTAAAAGTTATGACCATTTAAAGTTGACCCAACAACATTTCTCCCCTAACTGACTGCTATCTTTAACCTACGGTCACACCTACGGTCCGTAGGTCAATCTACAGACCGTATTGGTCAATCATGGTTCATGTCAGAGGCTGGGTAAATGAAGCCTTGATCAACGGACACAGACTACGTACCGTAGTCTGACTTACGGACCGTAGGTCTATCCGTGGGTCGAGACTTAGCCAATTTTTCTGAATTGAGTTTTGGGAGAGTTTCAGTGGAAAACGATGGATGCACAGTACGGGCCGTAGATCAGAATACGGTCCATCGGTAGTGACCGTCTATTGCACTTCTAGATTTCTGAAAAATCAATTTCTGGCCTATTTTGGATACGGGGTATTACATTATCTCCCCCTTGAGAACGTTCGTCCTCGAATGAAGATTAAGCTAACCGAAATAGAGGGAGAGAGTTGCAATCCCTACTACTACACATTGAGGATTGAGTTTCTGAGTGAATTAAGTTCCAAGAACATGCAAATACGCTGAAAATGCAAGTACAATCTGAGGGAACATGATTCTAAGGCTGAATTCACGCATGAATGACTGAAAGCCTAAAGAGGAACTTTTACCTCAAGCTGGAGTGGAATCGGAAGGAAAGAGGTGAAGATACTTGGCTTTCATGGCTGCTTCTGCTTCCCAAGTATCTCCATCTATGGACTGACTCCTCCACAAAACCTTGACTGCAGCGACTTCTTTGTTTCTCAACCTACTAACCTGACGGTCAAGAATCTCAAATGGTACATCCTCATAAGAAAGACTATCTTTCACCGCCACACTCTCTATTGACACTATAGAGTCTGGGTCACCCACACACTTTTTCAAGAGTGAGATGTGGAAGACTGGATGCACTGCTGCTAGTTTTGCTGGCAACTCTAACTCATATGCCACCTTGCCAACCCTTTTCAAGATCCTGTAAGCGCCTACATATCTAGGACTGAGCTTCTCTTTCTTGCCAAATCTCATCACCCCTTTCATAGGTGAAACTTTCACGAAAACTGAATCATCAACTTGGAACTCTAGTTCCCTTCTCCTTACATTTGCATAAGATTTTTGATGACTCTGGGTTGTCTTAATGCTATCTCTAATGAGTTGCACTTTCTCCATAGCATAAATGACTTAATCTGGCCCTATTAAATCTGCTTCACCTACTTCAAACAAACCAACATGAGATCTACATCTACGCTCATATAGTGCCTCATAAGGGGTCATCTGAATATTGGAATGGTAGCTATTGTTGTAGGCAAACTCAAGAAGATGAAGGTGATCATCCCAACCACCCTTGAAATTGATCGCACAGGCTCTCAACATATCCTCTAGGTTCTAAATTGTGCGCTCTGCCAGCCAATTCGTCTGCGGATGAAAGGTTGTGCTACGGTTAACCTGAGTACCAAGACCCTTCTGAAATGACTTCCAAAAATGAGAGGTAAATTGAGGACCTCTATCTGAGATAATAGACAAAGGAACCCCATGCAACCTCACAATTTCGTTAATGTAAAACATGGCTTAGTCCTCTGCCGAATCTATAGTCTTGAGCGCCAAAAAGCGAGAAGACTTGGTCATCCTATCAACTATCACACAAATGGAGTCATGCTGTCTACGAGTAGAGGTAACCCTGTGATGAAATTCATATTGATCACTTCCCACTTCTAAGTAGGAAAGTCGATCTCTTGAGTCATACCCCCTGGTTTATGATGTTCTACCTTAACTTGCTGGCAATTGGGGCACTTAGTCACAAAATCTGCTATATTGCTCTTCATGCCATTCCACCAATAGACTTCTTGCAGATTGCGGTACATCATAGTGGCACCTGGATGAATAGAATATATAGAGTTATGGGCTTCTGCAAATATATGTTATCTCAACTTGCCCACATCAGGAACATACAATCTACCCTGGTAGTGAAGTACACCATCTCCCTCTTGGGAGAAAACCTCTACTCTCTGATTATGGACTGCAACCTTAAGTTCAAGCAAGATTGGATCGCTATCTTGATTTTCTTTAACTTCCACTACCAAAGAGGATTCTTCCCCATTCTGAACTGTTACACCATTGCCTGATATGCTCAAAAGGCGAAATCCCAAGCGAGCAATCCTATGAACATCCTTCACTAGCTCCTTCGTTTTCTCCTCAACATGGGCTACACAACCCACATATAATCTACAAAAACATCTGCTTCTACATTCGCCTTACTAGGATGGTAATGCACACTAATATCATAATCCTTAAGGAACCCAAACCACCTTCTCTTGAGAAGATTCAACTCTTTATGGGTGAACACATATGGAAGGCTCTTATGGTCAGTGAACACTTCTATATGAACACCATACAAGTAGTGTCTCCAGATCTTGATTGCAAACACCACTGTTGCAAGCTTGAGATCATGAGTTGGATAGTTCTTCTCATGCACCTTAATCTGTCTAGAAGCATAATCTATAACCTTATGTCGCTGCATCAACACGCAACCTAGGCCAACTCTGGATGCATCACAATAGATCACATAACAATATGAACCCTCTAGTAGAGTCAAGACAAGAGTTGTAGTCAATCTAGTTTTCAACTATGTAAAGCTTTTCTCACAATCATTTGACCACTAAAACGTGACCATCTTCTAAGTAAACCTAGTCAATGGTGAGGCTATGGATGAAAATCCTTCCATGAACCTTCTATAATAACCCGCTAGACCTAAGAAACTTCTTCTATCTGTAGCACGTAGGTCTGGGCCATTGTTTCACTGCTTTTATCTTCTGTGAATCCACTCGAATCCCCTCACTAGATACAATGTGACCAAGGAAAGCAACTGATTGGAACCAGAACTCACATTTGCTAAACTTAGCGAATAACTGGTGATCTTTAAGAGTTTGCATAAAAACTCTCAAATGACTCACATGTTTTTCTTCATTCCTAGAGTAAATGAGGATATCATCAATCAAGACAATAACGAAAAAGTCCAAGTACTATTTTAACACTCTGTTCATCAAATTCATGAAAGCTGCAGGAGCATTGATTAGTCCAAATGACATAACTACAAATTCATAATGACCATACCGAGTTCTCTAGGTTGTTTTTGGAATGTCACTATCTCTGACTCTAAGATGATAATATCCCGATCTGAGGTCTATCTTAGAGAAGTGACTACCACACTAAAGTTGTTCAAAAAAGTCATCAATCCTGGGGATGGGATACTAATTCTTGATTGTGACCTTGTTCAATAGTCTATAGTAAATGCACATTCTAAGAGAACCATCTTTCTTCTTTACGAACAACACTGGTGCACCATATACTGAAATACTAGGTCTGATGAAGCCCTTATCTAGAAGGCCTTTCAACTACTGTTTCAATTCCATAAGATATGCTGGAACCATTCTGCAAGGAGAAATAGAAATAGGCTGGGTATCTAGAAGGAGATCAATTCCAAAATCAATTTCCCTTTCGGGAGGAACTCCAGGAAGATCTTCTAGAAACACTTCTGGAAACTCACTGACTACTGGAACTGACTCAAGAGTTGGGATTTTAGAGCTAGAATCCTTAACCAGAACTAAATGATAGAGATCATCTTTCTGGCCTTAAGGTAAGAAATGAATCGTCCCATAGGCGCTAAGTTGCTACCCTTCCATTCTAAGATTGGTTCGTTTGGAAACTTAAAATGAACAATCCTAGTTCTACAATTGACTGAGGCGTAACAGGAATGTAACAAATCCATGCCTAGAATGACATCAAAGTCTACCATTTCTAATTCTACAAGATCTGTTGAGGTGACTTTCTAAGATACTATGACAGGGCAATTTTTGTATACCCGTCAAGCTATAACTTGGTCACCAGTTAGAGTAGAGACTATGAAAGGTTCTGAGACAGTTTCTGGTCTAACACCAAATTGGACTGCTATATAAGGAGTTACAAAAATAAAGAGTTACCCTTGGATCTAACAATGCATAAATATCAAGGTCAAAGACTCGTAATGTACCAGTGATGTGGAGAACCTTCCTGATCACGACGAGCCTAAAGAGCATACAACCTGTTCTGGCGTTGACCGCCACCTGTACTAGATGAGTAAACGTACTGAGTCGGGCTACTTGCTGGTGCTTCTGAAGTTGTAGACTGAGCTCTACCATTACCACATCCTTGACCTCGTCAAGAAGGACAATCCCTCAACCTATAACCAGACTGACCGCACACAAAACATCCTTCCTTTCCAGCGAGGCACTCGCCTAGATGATTCTTACTACACTTCGGGCAAGTGAGGTAAGTCTTGGTGCTTGAAGCACTTCCTTGAGACTTAGAGCCTGGTGCCCTAACCTTCTGATCATACCTGTTCTTGGAGGATGGAACACTAGCTGATGAAGGGGCTGGGTTGAAAATTTCTGCTAACTCTGCGAGCGATTTCCACCACCCGATTTTTGCTGAGAATAGTCATAGTTCCCAGTCCTAGCCTTCTTATTCTCCTTGGTATGGTCCTTAAGCTTATCACCCTCAACCTGCTGAGCATGAGTCATAAGCCTAGAGATGTTCATATCTCCCAGTAACATAGCATTTCTGCACTCAATTTTCACCAAATCTGACACTCCATACAAGAAACTTATTCATCTGAGCCCTGGAGTCAGCAACCATGTGAGGAGCATACTTGGAGAGTTGGTTAAACTTGAGCTCATACTCTTGGACCGTCATGTTTCCCTGCCTTAAATTCATGGATTCCTGAGCCTTTGCTTCTCTTAACTCTATTGGAAAAAAAGCTTTCCAGAAAGGTTTCACTAAGGCAATCCTGAGTAATAGGTGTTGCATCTGTACCCCTAATCTTCTTCTACTGAGTGTACCAGATATGAGCAATATTTTTCAGCTGGTATGATACCAACTCAACTCGATCATTCCCAGTGACCTGCATTACCTAAGAGATCTTATGGATCTCATCCTAGAAAATTTGGGGATCCTCACTATTCTACAATCCTAAGAACTCAGACAGATTCATCCTAACAAAGTCACGAACCCTTGCTGCTGCTGATCCACCATTTGCATTTAAAGGAGCTTGAACACGATTATTTTTGTTGGCCACACTCTGATCCAACATCTGAATGGCATTCCTAAACTCAGAATTGGAGACTTTCTGATCTGGGACTGGATGAGTTGCGTTTGCATTCTCGGCATTAGCTCTACGAGTAGGCATAATCTGAAACGTGGAACGTCGAGTTAGAATGAAATTAGATTATACCTTACGAATAATAAGAGTAACAAGAAAGTGAAGTTTTTTACCCAAAAACACTTCATAGCCTCCCTCTCATTTGATGTGATGCACTTCAGACCCATCTCTTTCTTTCTTACTTTCTCTCAATTCCGCTTCCCCCCCCCCCAGATTGGTATCAGATCAGTCAGGTTTATCCTACTGTGATGGCTCAGCTATGCAAGTGAACCTCCGATGCGAAAGTCACGGTGTTGCATCCTTGTATACGTTTCCCTGTTGCATCCTTGTATACGTTTCCCTCGGAGTAAAAAGTACCGTTATGGTAATATAGCTGAGGGGCCAAGATGATGGCGAAATTGGTATCAGAGCTAGTAAATAAAATAATAGTTATGGAAAACAAATCAGATATGATAAACATACAAGAACAGGTATACTCATTTACATTCATGAGTAGCTAAACTACTTTATTCCTGATAATCTCTTGTTGATTATAATTGTTTATTATGTTTTAATAATGTTATAATAATCATTTTTAGAAGGTTTGCTACGGAAATATTATGAGAATCAGTATGCCCAGACTATGCCATCCTAAGGTTGAAACCGTTAGGCAAGAAGGCCGTTTAGGGGAGTAAACACAGTTGAGGCGCTGTTAGGGTAACTAATCAAATAAGAAAACCGTAGTAGTGACTAGACGAGATGATTATTAAATTGTTATTATTGCATAATAAATAAGTATAATAAATTAAGAGGTTAGAAGGAATAAAATTTTAGCAAAAATATGATAAAATGACTTCTTACCTATTAAATGATGATGTTAACTATATGATATTACTATTCTATATATTAAAAGGTCTTAATACTGATATAAGAAGAATAATCTATGATAGATTAGTAACATATGAAATAATTGAAGAAACAATTAATGATTGGTCAGAACTAATTATTTCAGATGATTTTGACATAGATTATTTATATGATGATCTAGAATTATATAGGGATCAATGATAAATTATAGATATTTACAACTATGGAAAGAGACAAAAGAAAAAATAGATTTAGAGGAAACATTATTAATTGAAAATGTAAATAGATATATATATCTTAGAGAGGAAGAATATTTAGAATATATAGAAACCAATGCTAAAGAAATACAAAGATTAAATTTACTAAAAAAAGAATATTATGAAAAAATATTTTCTTAAAACATGAAGAATAATTCAAATAAAGCAACTACTAAGATAAAAAGAAAAATACAAAAGACACAGAAAAAGTTAAAAAATTTATATATAGAGTATGAATTATTACAAATTACTAAAAAAGATACTAATAAAGAAAATCTTTTGATAGACATAATTTCTAAAACAGAATATAAATATGTGTGTTATCTGAAAAAGCAATATGGAGAGAGAAATATATAAACAACAATTGATAAGAAAGATAAATGAAAAACGACAAGAATATGAATTTAAAAAAGAAAGAATAGAAGAAAATATATTTGCAGGAATAAGTAGTAAAGTTATATCAATACAAAGAAAAGTTATATTTAAGTTAGAAATACAAATAAATTGCCTAGAATATAAATTACAACATGATATAAGTTATAATAACAACCATAATGAATAAAGAGGAATTTGCAGTAGATGAAAAAATATATGAAAATCAAGAAGGATTAGTAATAAAAATAATATTTTCAAACTTAGGAAGACGATATAAAAAAATAGGAAATAACTTGTATTTAATGTTGGAAAAAGAAACAGCAAAATTAGAAGATAGTTTAACAGCTATGGTAAGAATAACAAAAGAAAATGAAGAAATAGATAAAGCCAAAGAGATTGAAAAAATAAAAATACAGGCAAAACAGGAAGTACAAAAGGTAGAAGAAATAAAAAATACAAAAATAAGTGAATTAGAAAAAGAATTAGCTAAGTTAAAATTATTATATGAAAATAAACAAAAAGAAAAACAGCTAGAAAAGGAAAAAGAAAAAGATTTTGAATTGACTAATGAAATAAATAAAATGAAACAAATATTAACTGAAAATCTTGAAATAGAGGAAATAAATGAAATAAATGATGAAATAAATGAGTCAGATACAATGAATGATAAAAAATCAGAAATAAGTGACATAAGTGAAACATACACAGAAATTCTAGAACAAGTAAATAAACCGAAAAAATTAGAAATAAATACAGGAAATGTAAATCAACCAAGTACATCAAGAGTTAAAACCCCAGATAATAGTCCTAGAAGTAGTCCTAGAAGAAGTAATCCTAGAAGAACAACACCAACTTATTATACAGAAAATTATGAAAGATCAGATAGAGCAAATACAATATGGAATAGCAGATTAAATAAAAAATGGATACCTAGACCAATAATTGAACAAAATAACTTTTTAGATTTAGACTGTGTGATGGATATAAATAAAGTAATTTTATTATGGGTAGGAAATATATCTAAACAACTAGTTGATAATAAAATAGCAATAAAAGAAACACCAGGATATATAGAAAGAACATTTGTAGGAACAACAAAATTATGGATAGAAAATTTACCCTCAGAAAGTGTAGTAACACTTAGGAGTGATAAAAAAAATAGATGGATCAACATCAACAACAAATATAGATATATTAGATAAATATGAATTAGCAATAAGAAATGAATTTGGTGGTATGACTACGGAAATAAGAGAACAAAATAGAGAAAAAAATAATAAATAGACAACTTATGACAAAATTAGCAATATGTAATATGTGTTATATAGAAGAATATACATGTGCATTTAAAGAATATTATTACAAAGCCAGATATGATATAAATGAAGCAAAAGAAATCAGACAACAATATTTTACAAAACTACCAGAACCATTTAGTACAAAAATAATTAAAGATTGGAATAATGAAGGATTAACAGATACTTTAGGAGCTAGAATAAAATTTCTACAACAATGGTTTATACAATTATGTGAAAACCAAAAAGAAAAACTAAAAATGGAAAAAGTATTAATAAAAAATCTAGCATGTTGCAAAAATAAAATAGCACCCCAATTTGGTTGTACAGATAAATATTATAGAAAACAAAGATCTAGAAGACATAAAAATTATAGAAAAATCAAAACTAAATATAAATACAAAAATCCAAGAAGAAGATATTATGTAAAAAATTATAAAACAAAAAGACCTTATAGACCAAAAAGAAAATTATCAGATTGTACTTGTTATAATTGTGGAAAGTTAGGACATTTAGCTAGAAATTGTAAGTTACCTAAAAATCCAAAAGGTAAACAAATTGCAGAAATAATTATAGATAATGAAGAATATATGCAG
Organism: Solanum sitiens; assembly: GCA_016801875.1. NCBI lineage: Eukaryota > Viridiplantae > Streptophyta > Magnoliopsida > Solanales > Solanaceae > Solanum > Solanum sitiens. The sequence goes on from JABWTJ010000629.1 coordinate 411,488, forward strand.
ATAGATTACATAGACTATGAATTAAGTGAAAATGATAGTATATATGAAGTATCTGATATAGAAACTGAATTAGAAGAAACAAATATGGATTTAGATAATGAGATAATAAATGAAGAAATATAATGTCTGAAGATGACATAAAGATAATATCTAAAGAAGAATATCAAAATGAAGAATCAGTAGAACAAAAAATTATATTTGATAATACAATTTTTCAACAAATAAAAGAAAAAGAATTAGACTTAAGTGTTGAAAAGGTACTTGAAATACCTACTTTAAAAAATTGGTTTAAAAGACAAAAAGATGAATACTATGTAGTTAGCCAAAAAGAACATATCATAGACTGTAAATATACAAAAGGAAAAGCACAAATACCTATATTAAATAAGAGAATAATAAATAAAGAAATACAAGATATAAAAGCTAAAACACCTATAAAATATGTACACTTAGGAGGAACAAAAATATTAATAAAAGCATGTTTTAGAGAAGGAATAGATTGAAATATATTTAGTAGATGATAGAATTATATATCCTATAGAAAAAAGTGTAATCAGTGCGGTAAAAGGAAATTTAATATACCAAAAATTTAAATTTATAATAAGTGCTAATTACTCAATAGCATTATCAGATAAAAATATAGATAAATCATTAGTTTTATATTGGAAATTGTCTGGAATAGAATTAGCACCAGGTAGTAAAATATTTACAGCAAGATGTAAAAACTATATATATTAACAACAAAACATAAAGTAATGGCAAGAAATAAAACTGATAAAATAAAAATAGAAAATCCTTTTGAAAGAGTAATTACTATAATAGATAACAATGATTATAGTTATAAAGAAATTGACATGGAAGAAGATTTAGAGATAGTAAAAGAAAGATTAAGTACTTCAAGTGTACCAAATACATTAACCAAAACTACCTCATCAAGAGCAAGCACATCTAAAAGAAACTATGAAATTCCTAAATTTTTATTAAATACAGAAGTAGAAACACCATATAGTTATTTTATAACTGGAATAATAGACCAAAAAAGATATAAAATCTTAATAAATACAGGACAAGAAGAAAACTATATAACTAGAGAATTAGTATTAGAAACAGAAATTATGAAAACAGGACAATCATGCCCTGGATTACCTAGTGAAATAGTAACTACAAATGAAGAGATAACAGAAAAAGAAATAATTATAGGAGGAATACCATTAGTAATACCATTTAAAATTTACCAAGGAAATCATAATATTACCTTAGGAATAAAATGGTTAGATAAAGTTAAACCATATAAAATAGAAGATGAACAATTAATCATAACTTGCCAAACTAAGAAAAAAATTATCAAAAGAACACAATGAATAATGAAAATATATATACTTGCCAAAATTATTGTAGAAGGATATCACAACAGATATTATACCCCCATGATAGATACAGAAGCAGAAGCAAATATATGTAAATATAATTGTTTACGAGAAGATAAATGGGAAAAATTAAAAACACCTATGGTAGTAACGGGATTTAATAATGAAGGAAGCATGATTACATATAAAGCGAAAAATATAAAAATACAAATATGGGATAAAATAATAACAATAGAAGAAATGTATAATTTTGAATTTACAACAAAAGATATGTTATTAGGAATGCCATTTTTAGAAAGATTATATCCTCATATTATAACGAAAACACATTGGTGGTTTACTACGCCATGTGGAAATAAAATAGGAGCAAAAAGAGTAAATAATAAACAACGAAAATCTAAAGAATGGATAAAAGAAAGTGAAAAAATAAACCAAGAAATGGAAAATATAAGTAATAATCAAATAAACCAATTAGAAATTATTATATTTACAATAGATAAGGTTAAAATAATTAATGACCAATTAGAATTATTATATAGTGAAAACCCATTATAAGGATGGGAAAAACATAAGACAAAAGTAAAGATTGAATTAATAGATGAAAATAGTATAATCACACAAAAACCATTAAAATATAATTTTGATGATTTAAAAGAATTTAAAATGCGTATAGATGAATTATTAAAGAATAATTATATACAAGAAAGTAATAGTAAACATACAAGCCCAGCATTTATAGTTAATAAACATAGTGAACAAAAAAGAGGTAAAAGTAGAATGGTTATAGATTATCGTAACTTAAATGCTAAAACTAAAACATATAATTATCCGATACCAAATAAGATACTCAAAATAAGACAAATACAAGAATATAATTATTTTAGTAAATTTGATTGCAAATCAAGATTTTATCACTTAAAATTGGAAGAAGAATCTAAACAATTAACAGCATTCACAGTACCACAGGGATTCTATGAATGAAATGTTTTACCATTTGGATATAAAAATGCACCAGGTAGATATCAGCATTTCATGGATAACTATTTTAATCAATTAGAAATTGCATTGTATATATAGATGATATATTATTATACTCGAAAACACAAGATGAACATATAAGGTTATTAGAAAAATTTATACATATAATTAAACAATCAGGTATAAGTTTAAGTAAAAAGAAAGCAGAAATTATGAAATCTCAGATAGAATTTCTAGGAATACAAATAGATAAAAATGGAATAAAAATGCAAACCCACATAGTACAAACAATAATTAATCTTGATGAAAATATAGATACAAAAAAGAAATTACAATCCTTTTTAGGATTAGTAAATCAAGTGAGAGAATATATACCAAAATTAGTAGAACATTTAAAACCATTACATAGAAAACTTAAAAAAGATGTTGAATATCATTTTGACAATAAAGATAAAGAACATATAAGAAATATTAAGAATTTATGTAAAAAATTACCAAAACTATATTTCCCAGATGAAAATAGATCATTTACTTATATTGTTGAAACAGATTCAAGTAATCACAGTTATGGAGGAGTATTAAAATATAAATATGACAAAGAAAAAATAGAACATCATTGTAGATATTACTCAGGATTATATACAGAAGCACAATTAAAATGGGAAATAAATAGAAAAGAACTATTTGGATTATATAAATGTTTATTAGCTTTTGAGCCATATATTGTTTATAACAAATTTATTGTAAGGACAGATAATACTCAAGTAAAATGGTGGATAATGAGAAAAATACCAGATTCAGTAACAACAAAGGAAATAAGAAGACTTGTATTAAATATACGAAATTTTACATTTACTATTGAGATAATAAAAACTGATAAAAATGTTATTGCAGACTATCTATCAAGACAAAGGTACAAAAAATGAGCCAGAAAAAGATACAATGGATAAGATACTCAAAGCAATTACTACACTTTGTATTAAAGTGGACAGTATGGATGAAGAAATAAAAAAGCTAAAGACTAATCTGAAGTCTAACGCTAAAGATAGCAGTCCCCAGGAAGACTATAAAAATTTCGGAGCTAGTAGGAGACATTGGGAAACTCCGAAAAACCCAGAATAATTTATTTAACATTGCAGGCACAAGTGCAGGTACAAGTGGACAATCTACAAAACCACAATACAAAAATACCAATTTAAATACCATGTTTACAAACCCATTTACTCCAAAAATACAAAGACCAATTATGGCACCACCCCAAGTAAATACCTACGCAGCAAGCTTACACCAAGAGAAAAAGATATACAACCATCTATCTCAAACCTACATACAAAATATACATAAAATCCAAACATTTCTAAACCAAAACCCAAGGTCAGTTACAACCGAAGACTCAACCCAAGATTATATAACTCAGAAATTACAAGGATATAATAAACTTATAGCTCAGCCAAAAACAAGTTCAAATTTGTCACAACATGTTACCATTATGGATTACTTAGTACTGTATATACATACGATGGAGAAGAATTACAAGGAATACCGGATATACATAAGGCATTTTTAACTTATAAAAGAATTACAAAAGGAGATTTATTTTTTATAAAATTCTATACAGCAACAGCAGAGATATTATATGACGAGATAAAACCAGTGATCCAAGTTGTAAAGATAGGATTGACAAGGAATATGTTAATACCAGACGATATAGTGATACAACCGGAAATACCTATGATAGAGATACCCAATTTCTATGAAAATAAAAGAATTATTGGAATTTCAACTATTATCCAAGAGCTAGCAGATAATTATTTAAATGGAAATGCAATATGGAGTTATTATTCCAGAGACCAGTTAATGATTTATTCGAATTCAAGGAATGTAAGAGAAGCAGATATGGAAGAAGTCCAGCAATGGATTTTATCATTACTCAGACCTGAAGAAAAACCTACAACAAGAGCTTTGAAAAAAGAATTTATTTCTCAAAATTTATTAACTAGATATTGCAAGTTAATTAGCCACAAATATCCAGATCATCGTTGCTCGAAATGCAATGGAGAAGACATAACAGAGATACCAAATGTACAGCTGGAATAAAGATATGTGACAAAAATAGACTGCAGTAGATAAGGACAGATTGAAAGCAATGTAAAAGAAGCTACAAGAAGATAAAGAGATAAGAAGATAGGATTCTCTTTTGACAAAATATATAAAGTAAAGAGATAATGTAAATAAAGTCAAAAGTATGTTGGCCATTATAAAAAGCAAAGGCCACTATATAAAGTAGAAAAGTAAAGTTTTTTGTTGTTTTGTGTCGGCCAAAGTAAAATAGGCCATATGTAAAGTTTGTGTCGGCCACTAGGCCAAAGTAGTAAGTTTTCTTGTATAAATAGAGGACCTTACCTCATAAATAAGAATCATCCTTTACCATAAACTTTCTCTTTCTTTCTTACTTTCTCTCAATTACGCTTCCCCGAATAAATGAAATAAATGATGAAATAAATGAGTCAGATACAATGAATGATCAAAAATCAGAAATAAGTGACATAAGTGAAACATGCACAGAAATTCAGTGTTCAATATTTCCCTTTGTATATATGTGGTCTTTGATAAGTTGCCTAGTATGGATTGGAATTCTTTGTATAAACTTGATCCTAGGTGTGATGATAGTATGCTTGTTTTGTAAAGATTGGTATCTCAGATTGTCATGCTTTTTCCATCGATTGCCTAAATGTTGCATTTTTGGAATTTGGAAGCATGATCACTATAATGTTAGGCAGCTTACTGTAAGATTTTTGAGAAATCAACTTCATTGTTCTTTGATTGGAAATTGTTGAAATATGTATAGAATTGATGCATATGAGCATGATAAAGAATGTCAAAAGGAGATTTAATATTTGGAATGAAGAATGAGAGTCTTATGGAATGATGAGTCGCAAAGTTGTTTCTAACTTCTTATTGTGTTGTGAGTTACTTGATATTGTGGAATTGATGTTTCCCCTAGAATTGAGGGTAGTATTATTATCTTTGTAGGGTGATGATGTGGGTTTGATTGATCTAGAAGTTACCTTACTTTAATGTTGAAATAAAAGAAATAGTCCTTATGGCTAAGTCTCCTTGTTGTCTTCCCCTAATGTTGTATGATCATTGGTGTCTATTGTATTGTATGAAAACCTTATGTGGTTGAAATGAATGATCTAACTTGATGATTTGCCTAAAATGATAAGGTTTAGAATACCTTGGTGTTACTACGTTGACTTGCTGTAAATTCCTTCTAAATAGTCATCATTGTAATTGTTGAAATATGAATGTTGTTAAGTTAAGATCCTCTTAAGTTTGAGTTAAGTTGCTTTTAATTTGGTTTAGCCTAAGTAGGGGATGGTGATTAAATTATAAGGTTGTAGATATTTCTACTTTGTCCGTCTATTTTGCTTGAACTTGAATCTAATAAAGTCTTGATGAACTTGTTCATGAATATAGTCTTGCATAAAGTATGAATTGCATGACCTCTACATGTTTGGTATGTCTTGATTGACACCATCTTAAAGACTTTTTGAAGAGTTGTAAGTATTTGAAAAAGAATTTTTATTAACTTCATGGTTTTGTCATGTTGAATTGCATCTTAACATGTTAATTGTGCATTTGACTTCATGAGATAAGATAAGAAACGTGGTTGTAATCACTTGTGAGGTTTAATGTTTAGCCTTATAATGGAAAGTTGAGTCTCTTGAAGATGAAAAGTGTAGAGTCTCTTGAAAATCATGTGACTTGTATGGTTTGTAAAGCATGATTGTAGGCTCACTCTTAAAAGATGAAAGCATGTGAAGCTAAGTGTGCATGTGTGTGCCTATAATTTGTATTGTTTTTCCCAAATGTGGCTTACTGTAAAGGATAATGCTATGTTAGAATTTGAAATTATGTGAAGTGGCTTCCTATTTGTTGTGATGTATTTGGTGTGACTTACCATTTGGACATTACTAGGAAGGAAACATGAGCATGTCTTGATTTAAAAGTTGAGAATTTCTCATTTTAAAAATAAATCGACCTTGTACTTTGCTTAGGTTTGAACTCATGATACATGTGAGTGTGTTGATGAAAGGGACATTCCTCCATGGACACAACTAAGCTTGGTATGGTTGAGTATGACATTCATGGCACTAGGTCTAACTATAAAGATCCTTGTTGATTCAATTAACTCAAGACTATGTGCATGGAAGTATGAGTGCCTACTTGCTTTTGAGTATTATTGTAAATCTTCCTATTTGTGGCCTTTCAAGATTATCTCTTAATGAATTGAAGTGTAATGACCATGTTGTGATTTGGAGAAGTATGTACCTCCTATAAGAATGATAATAGTCTTTGTGTTTGATGCATTAAAGAGTTAGTGAATTGAAGTTTTGTTTGCTTGTGTGCATTGAGTGCTAACTAATGTGAAGTTTTGTTCCTCATAATTTTGGTGCACTAACTTATATGTGATGATGTTATGATTAAGATAAACTGCTCTATGATGCATTGAAGTCCTTGTTGTGATTGAAATGTTCTAAGTGTCATTCGAGGACGAATGTTCCCAAGTGGGGGATATTGTAAGACCTCCAAAATGATATAGGATGTCTAGAGCCTAACATGTTTTTATTAATGTTCTAATGTCCTAAAATGTCTTATAATATGGCTAAGAAGCAGTGTGCAAAGTTTGAGGTGATTTGAAAGTCAAACGTCAAGGGTCGACCAAAATGTTCGACGATTAGTCACATATGTGTCTCATATGTCTATGCGTGCTTATATGTATATGAATGATATAAACCTTAAAATGAGTTAAAATTATGTTAAATGGTATCATATGAAGTTTCGAGAAGTTCGGAGGTAAAACGTCTAAGAACGTCCAAGATGTTCGAAAGATAGCCTCGAGACATGAATGTGTGTGTCTTGATGGGGCCTTGCATGTTTGGACGTGTTGCAGGTGTTTGTTTTGGGTGAAAATTATGTGGAAGGTCTAAAACTTGTTAAGGGTTGTATTTACGTTGGAAATGTCCAGGTACGACTTCTAAAGGGCCCCGTAAAAGTCCCCATAAGAAGGACCCAAGGCTGGTCGAGAGTTGCCTTGGCAGTGTCAATCGACGGACCAAACGACGGACAGTTGGTCAACCAACGTCCCATAGGTGAGGTCTAGTATATTTGTACTTATATTTGGCAGGTATAAAGACAAAAATTGGACAAGGACCAATCGACGGAAGCCAATGCACGGCCCGTCGACTGACCAACGGCCAGTAGATGGTTCCGTCGATGGTTGCCTGCAACCTGTTGCCTGCGTACTGTTTTATTAAAGAGGTGAATGGAAAATTCACCCCACGTCCTAAACCGACTATAATTGAGTTATTTACCTAATTTTGGGTGTATATAAGTCATCAAACACGTGAACCTCCCATTCCTAATCCCATACACACGTAAGAAACCTTTCCCTCCAAAAATCTTCTCCCTAGAAACCTCCATTGTTGTTGAAGTTCAAGAACAGCTTGGATCTTGGAATTACATGATTTCTTCACCAAGTTTTAGAGTTCTTCATGTAGATAAAGGTATAGTGATCTTCATCTCTAGTTATCCTTCCATCTAGAGAGTTAATCTCAAAGATCTCAAAGAGAAAAATATGATCAAACTTCTCCTTCTTTAATCTATCCATTGGATATTTCTAAAAATGTTTTGAACGATTAAATCATGATAAATTGAAGTTAATACAATGGTTTTAACGTGAATTTGACTCCAATTGCATGATGAACCCATGTCCCTTCCAAACTTGATTTAGTCTTTGCATGTGCTTTGTGATCTTGACTTGTTATCGATTGAATTGTGATTCTATTACGTTAAAGTGGTTATATATACTGTTATTTACGTTGATTAATGTTGAATTGAGGATGAAGGATCCATGTGGATCAATGTATGAAGATTTGAACATGTTTATCTTAGGTTTCTATGATTCACTGTAACATTGGCCTTTTAACGAATAAAAGTGAATTTCGATTATGTTGTGGTTCTTATAGCTACTGTTTTAGGTTGATGTTATGAATGAATTATGGGTATAAACCGTTAATGATCAAATCAAAGGAATCTTGATAAGGATTGATCTACATGTTTTAACCTTAAAGTTGCTAATGCTATGAACATAATGTGATATCGATTTAGGATAGATGAAGCATGATTTAGTCTTGATTATTATGGATATATCTACTGCCCTAGGTTGGTATTATTGGTATATTATTAACGTTAATCATGATAAACAAAGTAAAGTATACTAATGAAGTTATCTATGACTCTCTACTTTCTAATATATATGTGATGCCTTGTATCATGTTATAGTATGATCTTGTAGCTACTTGTACATGGTGTCTTTTATGATTAAAGTACATATAGCTACTGCCTTATATATGAATTGTTGATGAACAATGTGTATTGATCAATGATGATCAAAGGGTAAGAAATTGGTAAGAATGCTTATCTCTTCTACTTTCCTTATAGTATTGTAGTTGATAAAGCCTTGTATGGCATTGTGTGGTATGGTCCACTAATGGTGGCGGTGTTTACTTTGTTGTCATTATATATGTGTTGACCATGTCCATGAAGGCAAATTGATGAATATATGAACATGTGCTCATGATGATACTATGAGAAGTTTATGCCTAATTTCCTATTCTAGTTGTGATCTAGGTTGTATGGCTATTGTATAAGCATGTGTATATCCATGTTAGGGTAAAGTATAGGTGCTTTCATTTATGTGTTAAAATGGTTAATAATCCCTTACCTATGTACCCCTATGTGAATGCATGAATAGTATAAGTTAGGAGTCTTAAGTGTGATATGAAGTTGACTTGTCTCCTATGCTATTGTGGGTTGTGTGATCTATGCTTGTAAGAGTATTATGGTCAAGAGGGTAACTGCCTCAATGTGTTGTTGATATCCATTATGTAATCATGTTGACCAATGTACACACACTCACTTTACATGCATGTTACAAGTAGTATAGGTCATGGTGTCTAAATGAAAGGTAGTCCTCATATTCACTAGTGTCTACTACTATGTATGTTAAGATGATGTTTATGAAAGTACGATATGTGCTTCCTTAGCTAGGATGACTTGATAGGTGTACTAGTATGAGCATGGGTATGGGACCTTGTCCATACATTGCACAAGTGTACCTTAATAGGATAGTTCCTAGGTTTGGTTTCTATGTGCATGAATATGAATGTATGGTCATGTGTGGTTTTAAGGTGTTATGTGAAAGGTTTTTTCACATGTATGTATACACTCACACACTTGTATGATGGTCTAGTAAGTAGAGGGGCCTTGAGAGGGGTGTCCAAGATTACTCTAAAATTAGATAGGTGCTTGAGTATGCTATAAGCATATGAGAATCAAATATTTTAAGCCTATGTTTTATGAAAAATGTAATAATGGCTTTTCAATAAAGGTAACTTAGCTTAGCACCGAGTGAACTTGACGTTGAGAGGTGTTGACTTTCCTTGTAGGAAGATTCACCATTTGTCCCTTATAGAGTGTTGACTTCCCTTAGAGGAATACTCACCAATGGACCCACATGAGGTGTTGACTTCCCTTTGAGGAAGGGGTTCACCCATGTTTTCTCATAACATGAGGACCCAATTGTCCAATGGAATGTAGAGGGAATTACCTATCTCTTAGTTCCATAAAATATGCTTGCCACATAGGATCTAGCAAAGTGAATTCATTTAGGATGCTAGGATATATGTTAATGATTGTACCTTGGATAGGTAGGAACACCTTCCCTTGGTGTAAGGCTCTGCAACACCAAATTCCATGTTTAACACCCATGGTCTTAGTGTTTGTTAAGGCTATAGTTTCCCTAAAGTAAAATGGACAATGGAAGTGAATGACTAGGATCCTAACTAGGATGACTTAAGGGAGGTTACTTAGGATAGGTGGGAAGTAATGAACCCATCTAGACATCGCACAAGTAGATCCTTAGGACGTCCTCGAGAGGTGACCTAATGTATATGATTATGTATATGTTCTTTATGCATGACTTTGCAGTATTGGTCTACTTGTTATGAAGATGTGCATGGTATGAGTCTATATGCATGATGTTTATATTATTGACTATATGATGAAGGTCTTGTATTGACATGAATGAAGTTGTCCTTGCTTACTTGTTGATGTATGAATTGGAAGGTAAGACTTGTGGTCTTATGATAGGTTTACTAAGTATGTGTGAGGTTATGGGGCTTCACATATACATTGCACTAGTAGGCTTAGAATAGGATTGTGAGTAAGGTTTTATAATGCATGAAAGTGTAGTGAAGTTGGTATATGTGCAAGTTAAAGGTTGTTATTGTAATTGTCATATGGTATTGGTTTAAATATGTCTAAGTTGTACTATACTCTATGACGATATGTGTTGGATTGTGTAAATAATATGGATGTTTCCTTGTGGCCTTTAGGTGATGCATTGCACCAAGTATCACTAGAGGGTTACTTGGAAGTTAATGAATAAAAGGAAATAAAGCTCACTGTTAAGGGAAATAGAGCTCACTGTAATGTGACTAAAAAATGTCATAAATTCTATATGTGATCTTATGTAATGTTTGGTGTTTGAATATGTTTACATGAAGTATGTGAATGATATAAATGTTATTGAATTAAGGTTTTATGATGATTTACTCAAAATGTCATGAAGTATGATTTCAAGGAAAATGTCCCTTTTAAATGCATGTTTTTGCATGGTTGCCATACTTAGTACATTCTTGTGCTAATCCCATTATTTTCTACTTTTTACACAAAGTGTAGGTTATGGATGAATAAAGGATGTCTTGAATAGTGAAGAGCTTTATAGATGATTCCCAAGCTCAATGAAAGGAATCCTTAAGTGTAAGGATCTCCTACTTATGTCTTTACCGTAAAGTGTTTTCAATATTGTATAGTTATGTAATGTGTCTTAAGGGTCGTGTCCCTAATGTACTCTAATGTTGTTGAGTCTAAGATGACAAAGAGACTTAAGGTTTATATATGTATTATGACTTATGTTTTATCTATATATGAGATGAAGTTTCTAGCATATGATGTGCTTTGAAAAGTTTTAAATTATCCGCTAAATTCGATGGTGCGTATACATTGGACTCCACATTTAGCTCATGTGGTTTTATTATCGGTTATTAGTAGCTCCAACAGTTCAGTCAGACTATATTGCATTGACCATATTTACAGTTCAGTTAGTATTCGGTCTCAACATTTTATAAATTTGGTCATTGCATGCATCCAGTTAGCTCATAATTTAGTATATCATGTTCAGATTATATACTTGCTTGGTGCTTGTTCAGTTATGTTTTATTTCAACTTACTCTATCCTACATGCTCAGTACCTTTCAAGTACTGACGCATACGTGCGCTACATCTTCTCGTGATGTAGGTTCAGGTTCTCAGCATCCAGATCACGATTTTATTGATTCCTCGAAGAATCAGTGGTGAGTCCTCATTCTCCGAGGACAAGAGTCATGAGTTCATTTTAGTCTCTTAGTCATTTAGTTTCAGTTTTTGCTAGACTTAGTTGAGGTTTGTCCCATCATTTCTAGTAAGTTAGAGGCTATTTTCAGACATATTTTGTTTTAGCCTAGTATTGAGTTAATATTTTCTTTGTATTAAACTCATCAGTTTTTTTATATCTTAGTTTTAGCATATGGGTATCCCCCATATTTTCATCTTTATTATGATTTAGCTTCCGCATCAGTTTATTGTCTTTAGTAGGCTCATGATCATGCCAGCAGGGTTAGCTTGGGATCACTTGTGGTCCTAGGTACCGTGTCCGCGTCTCGGGGGTAGCTCGGGATGTGACAAACTTGGTATCAGAGCTCTAGGTTTAAGTGTCCTAGGTGTCACATCCGGGGAGCACCCCCTAGAAGTAACATGGCGTACTTGACCTCTCGGAGGTCTTATACAAGCCCATAGTTATCATTCATCGCATTGACATAGTAAGAGGACCCAATATACTCTACCAGAGGTATAAAGGCATGCTGGTGTGATTACTAAACTGATGCCCACAGAGGGGACTTACAGTCACGACCCAAAATCGAGCCGCGAGTGGCACCCACACTTATCCTACTATGTGAGCGAACCAACCAATCTAAAACCCCAACATATTGAACAAAATACAAAGCGGAAGACTTAAAACTCATTATCCCCAAAATCTGGAAGTCATCATCACAAGAACATCTATCCTCAAGTTACAAATCTAAAAGTATCTAAGAAGCTAAAATAAATAAAAGGCTAGTCCATGCCGGAAGTTCAAGGCATCAAGACATTGAAGAGAAGATCCAGTCCAAGCTAGAAGCATTAGCTCACCCTGAAATCCGGTGTAGTGAAGACTGGCTAGAATTGCTGCTGAGTTGAAGACGACGGTACGTTTGCTGCATTCCCCAAATAACAAAGAAAGAAACAACAAGTAGGGGGTCAGTACAAAACACAAGTACTGTGTAGGTATCATCGGCCAACTCAAAATAGAAACAGTATATATCAGTTCATATCATAAATCAACTACAATACTCAACATGTAGTAACAAGTACTATAATCATCAATAAGTACTACCAAGTTCATCCATGAGGAC